>WAAB01021754.1:44934-84110 GCA_013389865.1 Piaya cayana
TTAGGGAGAAATGTTTTGCTGTGAGGGTGGGGAGGCCCTGGCCCAGGTTTCCCAGAGCAGTGGTGGCTGCCCCATCCCTGGAGGGGTTCAAGGCCAGGCTGGATGGAGCTTGGAGGCCCTGATCCAGTGGGAGGTGTCCCTGCCCAGGGCAGGGGTGGGACTGGATGGGCTTTGGGGTCCTTTCCCACCCAGACCATTCTGTGGTTCTATGATTCCATTGAAGACACCCATGGGTAACCCCTTGTCTTTGCCGTGCAGGCTGAAACTCAGGGGGCTGAACTGCTACATGTATGCACCCAAGGACGAGCTGAAGCACCGGCTGCTCTGGCGAGAGCCCTACACAGAACATGAGGCAGGTAGCGGCTCTGCTGGGCCCAGCATGGGTCGGGGTCCCGGGTCCTCGAGGGTGAAGCGTGGTCAGGGGCTCAGCTGGGGTCCGGCTGGCAGTTACCACCCTTAATGCCAGGATCTGCCCAGTGCAAGGAGAGCCACGCACCCTGCTCATCACGTGAAGTGCCCTAGGAGCACACCCAGCATGGGGAGCTCCTCATCTGCCCGTGGGCTAGAGTATGTTAGGACCCACAGTCCATTGCGGACAGTCCTCTGTGTCCCAAGGGAGGGCTGCGAACTCTCTCCACTGGGATTTTCCCCTCCAGCTTCCCTCTCATGCCTCCTGCTGCCCTCAGCTCCTTCCTTTCAGGCCACTGTGGTCCCATCTCCCTCCATGCCCTTGTCTCCCTCCATCCCTCACCTCCCAGCGCTCACAGACCCCTCTGCTTTGTCCCCAGCCCGGATGCAGTCTCTCATCGAAGCCGCCCAGGAGCAGGGTGTGGAGTTTGTTTTCGCCATTTCTGCTGGACAGGACATGGTGTTTTCGAGCGCTGGGGACAGGCGCCTGCTGCTGCAAAAACTCAGGCAGGTACCGTGGGCTGTTCCTTCATCGCACTGCTCCCAGCCAAGAGGAATGCATGCTGGGGGGGGCACATCCACCCCAAGGGCTGGTCTGGGGCTGCAAACCCAAGTCCCAGAGACTGCCGGCCAGGCCTGGAGGATGGCACAGGATGGTGCTGAGCCCCTGGGAGGGTAAAGCGCCACCAGCACAGAGGGTTTGCTCCCTGGGCCTCTACTCCTCCCCAAGGCACAGCCAGGACAGCAGCTGCCCTGCGCTGCTCCATGCTCAGCCTCCTCATCAGCCACCTCCAGCTGTCCCCCATGCAGGGACCTCCTGCCCAGGCATGCAGTGTGGCTCCTCCTGAGGGTCTACCAGCCTCTGCTTCCACTGCAGAGCTCCCAGTGCTGCAGGGCAATATTGGTGAGACAATAGTGTCTGGCACGGCACAGTGGGAGTGGGCACTGGGCAGGCTGGACTCTGGTTTGGAAGGCTCCTGGCCCACAGCAGCCATGCCAAGGGCTTAGAGCAAGGTGGGATGTGGCCATGGGGTGGACGTGTGCCTGTGGAGCGACTGAGTATCATGCATAGTATCCACTCCGCTGGCGTGGGGGACACAGCAAGGGCTGCTCTGACTGCCCCGTCCCACCAGATGCCCCAAACTTCTGCTGTCCTTACAGGGCCCCAGGGCAGGGGCTCGGCCAGGGCTCGCTGCCTCCTTCCTCTCTGCCACCCTGGGGTCCTAGCAGCCCATGCCTGTGCCCGCAGGTGGCTGCCTTGGGGTGCCGCTCCTTCGCACTGCTCTTTGATGACATCGACCCCTGCATGTGCCAAGCCGACAGAGACGTCTTCCCCTCCCTGGCTCAGGCTCAAGCCTCTGTGGCTAACGAGGTGTACCAGGAGCTGGGCCAACCCGCCGTCTTCCTCTTCTGCCCCACAGGTACGGCCTTGTATCTGTGCAGCCCCCGCCATCCTGCCCCTGGGAGCCTGGTGCTTGGCCAGACACGGCACCCAGAGCAGATTGGGCTGCACCCAGCACCGGTGTCTGCTGTGAGTTGCTTGTCCTGGCAGCCCTCACAGCCCCTCATGCTCCTGCGGGAGCCCTAGCGATATCAAGACTAGGGCAGGACCAGGCTGCCACTGCAGTAGCTGTGCGTGCTGTGTTCCCCGTATCGTGCCTCTCCCCAGCCCCTGTCTGTCGGTCCCAGGCACCCTCTCCCGCTCTCTCTGTGGCTCGAGGGATGCTCTGTGCTCTCTCCCCAGAGTACTGCGGCTCTCTGTGCTCTCCCAGCCCCAGCCAGTCCTGCTACTTGCTGACCCTCGGCCAGGAGCTGCTCCTGGCGATCGGTGTCATTTGGACAGGTAAGTGCCTGGGGCAGCTGCGTGGGGAGCACAGAATCATAGAATCACCAGGTTGGAAAAGACCCACTGGATCATCAAGTCCAACTGTTCCCATCAATCACTAACCCATGTCCCTCAGCACCTCGACCACCCAGCCCTTAAACCCCTCCAGGGAAGGGGAATCAACCCCCTCCCTGGGCAGCCTCTGCCACTGACCAATCATATTTTCCTAATGTCCATCCTGACCCTCCTCTGGTGGAGCTTCAGGCTATTCCCTCTTGTCCTGTCCCCTGTCCCTTGGGAGAAGAGCCCAGCTCCCTCCTCTCCACAACCTCCTCTCAGGGAGTTGCAGAGAGCAATGAGGTCTCCCCTCAGCCTCCTCTTCTCCAGGCTGAACACCCCCAGCTCTATCAGCTGTTGTGGGTTGAGCTGTGGCTCAGAAGGAGGGTGGATGGGTCGGCTCGCCCCCTGCCTCCATGCTGAGTGCCCAGACATGTGCGTGTGGCGAGTGTGTGACATCTTGCACTGTCTCTGTTCCACATGTGTCCATGCTGTGATGCTTCAGGCCCTAAGGTGGTGTCACGGGAGCTCTCAGCTACGCAGCTGGAGGAGGTGGAGGGCGTCCTGCGGCGCCGCCCCATCATCTGGGACAATCTGTACGCCAATGACTACGACTGTAGACGAGTCTTCCTGGGCCCCTACACGGGCCGCGCGCCCAGCCTCATGCCCAGGCTCCGTGGACTGCTCCTCAACCCCAACTGTGAGCTCCAGGCCAACTTCATCCCCATACACACACTGGGACGCTGGTTCCGGAGCGAGCTGGAGAGCTGTGCCCACGCCGATTGCACAGGTACCCAGCCCCCATGCCGCACGCGTGTGCACCCAGGGCAGGACCCTGCCCACCGCTGCCCGTCTTTGCTGGGGCCCCATTGGCTCCTCTGCATGACAGCCAGTCTCACATCCCAACGTCCTGGGGTGTGGGATCCATCCTGGAGGCATCTCCCTGAGGAGGGGGCAGCCCACACTCAGTTTTGGTGGGATAGATCCATTGAGCAAAGGATGGGGCTGCCATGAGCCCCACTTCATAGAATCATAGAATCATAGAACCATAGAATGGTTTGAGTAGGTAGGGACCACAAAGATCATCTAATTCCAACCCCCCCCGCCATGGGCATGAACACCCCACTGGATCAGGCTGCCCAAGGCTCCATCCAGCCTGGCCTTGAACACTTCCAGGGAACACTTCCTTAGGAATGGAGACTGCAGCAGCCCCAGGAAGTAGCCAGGGTCCACGAGATGGGAGCTACGACCCCCAGGAAGCTTTGGAGCAGGCACTGCTTGACTGGGTGGCCGAGATAAACAGGCAAGCCTTGGAATCAGGTAGGTGATGAGCCCGCACCACAGCACCCCTGGTGTGGCTGTCCCAGGGCTGTGCTGCCCCATGGGCAGGAGTTTCCATGCAGGTGCCGGCAGGGCTCCCCCTGACTCCTTTCTGCCAGGAGGAAGGACCCGGGGACAGCCCAGCATCAGCCTCAAGGAAGGGACGAGGCTGCAGCCCAGCGCAGCGGGAGGATGGGAGGCCACACCGGACCCCCAGCCCCACGGCTCAGCTCCCAGCGGGACAGACCAGCGCAGCCCCAAGCCCTGTGCCGTGGCACTAGGGGATGCAAGGAAGGAGGTGACCTCGGAGCCTGGGAAAGGCGATGAGAGCAGGAATTCTGCCAGTGGTCAACAAAGTGGTACAGGGGACAAGGACCGGCTCACCACAGGGACCCGAGTGCACAGCGAGCCCTCCTCTGACCTGCCCAGCACCACGGGGACTGCCCAGTCCGCAGGAACTGGGCTCAGTGCCGAGACCCTGCACAGCCCAGGTGACATGATGTGCTGCAGCCGTGCCTGCCAGAACCTTCCCCTGTCCCCTGGAGATTCCAGGACAGGGGGTGACAGCACCCCCCAGACCTCCGGCAGCTCCCAGGCTGAGGCCAGCAGGGCTGACACCCCCCGGCCACCCTCAGGACCTGGGGCTGGCACCAGCCCTGGCCCCCCAGCACTACTGACCCCAAAAGAAGCTGGGTCCAGCCCCATGGCCCTAATGACCCTGGAGGAGGCTGGATCTGGCCTCACGGTGCCACTGACCACAGAGGAGGCTGGGTCCATCTCCACAGCACCATTGACCACAGAAGAGGCTGGGTCTATCCCCATGGCCCTGCAGACCACAGAGGAGGCTGGGTCCATCTCCACAGCACCATTGACCACAGAAGAGGCTGGGTCTATCCCCATGGCCCTGCAGACCACAGAGGAGGCTGGGTCCATCTCCACAGCACCATTGACCACAGAAGAGGCTGGGTCTATCCCCATGGCCCTGCAGACCACAGAGGAGGCTGGGTCCATCTCCACAGCACCATTGACCACAGAAGAGGCTGGGTCTATCCCCATGGCCCTGCAGACCACAGAGGAGGCTGGGTCCATCTCCACAGCACCATTGACCACAGAAGAGGCTGGGTCTATCCCCATGGCCCTGCAGACCACAGAGGAGGCTGGGTCCATCTCCACAGCACCATTGACCACAGAAGAAGCTGGGTCCATCCCCATGGCCCTGCAGACCACAGAGGAGGCTGGGTCCATCCGCACAACACCGCTGACCACAGAGGAGGCTCTGTCCATCCCCACGGCACCGCTGACCACAGAGGAGGCTGAGTCCATTCCCACAGCACCGTTGACTGCAGAGGAGGCTGAGTCCATCCTCGTGGCACCACTGACTCTGGGGGAGGTGCGGATGCTGGTGGAGCTCTTCTACCTGCCCTACCATCACGGGCCACAGGCACAGCATCTCCTGGAGCACTTTCGTTGGCTCCGGGCAAACAGCCTCAGTGTGGGGGTCCCGGCCACAACACCCAATGCCTGTGGGGTAAGGATGGTCTGGATGCTTCTGTGGGACGGTTGGTGCCCATCGCGGTTGCGCTAATGACCGGTCTGTCCACAGGGTGCGTGCTGGCGTGGCCGAGCCCAGGCCTTCCAGCAGCTCTGCGCTCAGACATGCCGCCTGCACAGCCGCTTCGTCAGCAGCACCAGACAGGCTCTGCTCTATGACCTCCACCCCTACCTCTGGGACATCCGCAACATGCTGCTGGCCGCCAGTGCCTTTGTCCTCTGGCTGGGTACGTGGCCGATACCAGCCCTGCACCAGCCCCTAGGGCCATGTGTTCATGCTCTAGCCAAACCCAACCTTGTTGAAATGCAGGGCTCCCCCAGGCACTACAGTGCACCCAGGGCTTCTGAAGCTTGTTCTGTGGTGACTCACTCTCTGCGCTCCCATCCTACAGGTCTGGGGTCTGTGTCCAGCTGGGGGTGCCAGGGTCTCTCCAGCTCCCCTTGACACTGTCCCCAACACTGACACTGACCTGTGCCCCGCACTGACCCCTCCTTCTCCATTGCAGATGGCCATCTCCTCTGTGACCCTGACCCCAAAGGCACGTGGGGAAGCTGCTTCGGCTGTAAGTACCGGCGCTGCTCTGGCTTGGTGTGACCCTGGCTGCCCTCCAGCCCTGCAGTGACAGCCAGGACTCACCATCAGGCTGCCCTTTCCCATTCCCTGCCTGCTGAGCAGATGAGGAATGGCCATGGGAAGCCTGGCACCCCTGCGTGCCCTGACCCTGGGGCAGTGCTTCTGGGGATGGGGACATCACTGAAGCAGCTCCTGGCACCCGTGGGTGCCGTGACACCAAGGCAGGATGGGGCAGTGCTGCTGGGGACAGAGCAACCATCACAGCAGCTCTTCACCCTCTCACAGTCTACAGGGACTGCCTGTTTTCAGGGCATGGTTCCTCTGCCCTTTTAATCTGAGGAAGCCACAGCGTTTCTGGTAACAGGGGTCCAGGGCCGCTGGGAGGGGTGATGGCCTGTGTGACAGAGGTGGGGTTGGAGTGTGAATGCCGGTGCAAGACTTCAAGAGACCCTGTCCCTCTGGTTTTGGGTTCCTGGGTTCCTCTGAGGGCCCTGTGACTTCTTACAAACTGAGAGCTGGTACCAGATGGCAACCTGAGAGGAGCTCCAAGCCCAGTGTGGGATGGGGCGATGTGCCCTGACCCACTTCCACAGGGAAGCAGCCTGCGGTGAAGCAGCTCTGTGTGTGGCTGCAGCTTCCCAGCTGTAGCCAGGAGCTGTCTCTTTACCTTACACCTTTCCTGGAGGCAAGATCACACCTTTCCCTGTTCCCCCACTCCAGGCCCCATTGCAGGGATCGCGCTGCTACCCCAGCGCGTGGGGCTGCTGCCTGAGCTTCGGCGAGGTCCCACGCCAGGCGGTTCTGGGTGTGGATCCTTGAAGCTGCGATCAGCGAGTGGTAGAGATGATCTCCCAGGTTTCTGTTCACCTTGCACACATCTTGTCTCCTGCTGCCTCCAGGGTGCCAGAGCATCACTGCCCCAGTCTCATTGCGAGGGGACGCTGAGCCCTGGGTGCGTCGCGGGGGCCTCTTTGGAGAGCTGCAGGTGAGAGCACACTGGAGTCTGCAAAAGCCACCAGAAGGGCAGGATCCCAGCTGCCGCTCCTGGCCCTGCCTTTGGGTCACTGCAGACTTGGGAAGACACAGCTGCCCCAGGCTGCTGGGTTTGCTGCAGCTCCTGGGGCTTAGGGTCCCTCAGAGGGATCCTCCTGTTGCCTCCAGGATGAGGTTTGGAGGCAGGACAACCTGCTCCTTGATGGACTGTGTCTCTTCCAGGCTCTGCTGCCTGTGGGGAACAGCTGTGACCTCTTCTACCACCCTCCACCACTCTTCCCATCCAGTCAGCTGTACGTCCTACGCCCGCTGCTGCCCCTGGACAAGGTGAGAGCCGTGATCTGGAGGGGTGACCTGTACCTCTTGGGATGGAGCCCCCTCTGCATAGCCCATGCTGTCCAGGCACTAATGAGATACAGACCTATCTGCTGCCCTACGGGACCTTTGCGGTTCAGTGCCTGCGCAGAGCCCAGGACAGGTCCCTCCAGGCTGCAGAGTGGGTGTTGATGCCAGTGGCCTTAGCAGGGACTGTTGCCTCCCTCTGTGGGATAAACACCAGGCACAGCCGCCCCGGGCAGCTGGCAGCAGGGGACCTGGCTCCAAAGTGAGCGGTGGGCACAAAGCTGGGGTGGCCAGGCTGCAAGGCTGATCTCCAGTGCTGGCCATGAGCAGATGCCAGAAAGATCCAGAACAGGACAAGTCTGTATGGTGATGTCCTGAAGCCTTCGTCCACCTGCAGCTCTGGGCTGCCTGAGCNGGCTGCCCAGGGAGGGGGTTGAGTCACCTTCCCTGGAGGGGTTTAAGGGCCGGGTGGACGAGGTGCTGAGGGACATGGGTTAGTGATTGATGGGAACGGTTGGACTCCATGATCCAGTGGGTCTTTTCCAACCTGGAGATTCTATGATTTAAACGCTCACCCGGGACACAGGATGATTCCCCTGTAACTGGGGCCTCTGTCAGCCACGACCTGCTTGCTGCCAGCCTCTTGCTCTGCCTGAATCCCAGTGGCACGATGGGATGGGGAGGGAAAGGGAGAATTTGGAGGCGTGTGGACACACCAGTGAAACCAGTGTCAGACCAGCAGAGTCCTGGGTTTCCCGCAGACCACACAGCCTCCAGCGAGCATGCTGCTCCCTCTCCCCGCTGCCTCTGTCCAAAGGAACTGCTAACACTGCAGCCCCAGCTGTCATGGACACAACTGTGTGTGCCTGCTTGGCTGCAGGGCTGGTAAACAGCGGAGGAGGAGCTGCAGGCACGTGAGAGCGGATTGCAATGTCAGGCTGCAGCTGCCAGCAATTCCCACTGCTTGTTCTCAGTGCCTGTAGTCAGATCTTGTCTGATCAGGCTGAGCTTCAGCAGCTGAGTGTGTCCAGTGAAACTCGAGAGAAGAACCTAGCTGAGCACTTCAGCCCCTCTGGGATGGGTGCTTGGAGCGCTCTCTCCTGCCCTTGGCTCTCAGCCATCCAGGCAGCTTTTCCTCCAGAAAGCGACGCTTTCACTGGCATGTTCGTTCTGCTGATCCTGTGAGCAGCAGCAAACCCAAACTAGCCCAGGAGGGGGGATTTTGCCATGTCCCACTGCGCACATGCTCCATGGAGACCTGGTTTTGCTGGTGTCCGGCTGGTCTGAGCATGCTCCAGGCTGGAGCTGAGCAGCGTTCCTGACTGGAATGGCAATTCCTTGTTTGGAGGCGTTGCTGTGCCGAGGCAAGGAGCCTCGGAAGGTGGCACGTGGGGTATCGCTTGGTGCAGAGGCCAGTGCCCGTGGGTGGCTGGAGCTCCTTCCCTTGGCCAGGACGTGCCAGAGGCCACACTCCCGCCACGGTCCTTCACCAGGGCCGGCTCGGGCAGCTGCTGGAGCTGTGGGGCAGGGAGAGGGCACAGGGCAGGCAGAGCCAGGCCTGAGCTGTGTCTGGCTCTTCCAGGCTGAGCTTTACCGCATGTGCCGGGAGAGCTTGGACTGTGGCCCCAAAGTCGCTGAGATCCTCATGGCCCATCCTGATCTCCTCGGTGACCGGTGAGATGTGGTCCCTGTGGGATCCTTGCTGCTGGGCATGTGCTGAGCTTGGTGTTAGGCGATGCGGGGCCATGGGGCGAGGGAGTGACCTCTTCTTGCACCGTGGTGGGGACCAGCTCTGCCCGCATCACAGCTGGTGCTGGCCTCGTGCCGTGGGAGCAGGCAGAGAGGGCAGTCCCTGCTGTCCAGCCTGGCCGTGGCAGCTCCCCTTGGCCAAGGGCTTCTGCTGGTGGTTCTCCGGAGGATGGGTTGGTGGGAACTGGAGTGCTGTCCCGTCAGGGGCATCTCCAAGGGATGGGTTGGTGGGAATTGGGGTGCTGTCCCGCTAGAGGGATCTCCAAGGGATGAGTTGGTGGCCCTGGGGTGCTGTCCCACCAGGGCAGGGAGGAGGATGCTGGGTCTGAGCTCTCTCTGGACCGGGCTGGGCTCCAGTCAGCAGCTCAGCGTTGCTCCTGCTCTGGCTGGCAGGCTGCTGGGCAGCTTCCTGAGCCTGAGCCCCGAGTACACCTTCGTGCTGGAGGATGAGGATGGTCCGTGTGGCTATGCAGCTGGAGCGCTCTGCGCCGAAGGCTTCCTGCAGCAGCGGAACAGCGGCTGGCTGCCGGCCATGCGGCACAAGTACCCCCAGGAGCTGGACACGGGGTCCCCAGCACTGGGACTGGTGAGGAGCGGAGCAGAGGGGCCCGGGGGGCAGATGGAGGGGGTGCCCTCACTTGTGTTTGTTGCCTGCAGGAGGCCCTGGAGGAAGCGCTGCTCTTCTTCCACGAGGAGCCTCCAGCTGTGCCCCTGCCTGTGCTGCGGCGCTTCCCATCGCTGGTGCAGCTGGGCACCGCGCCCCGGGTGCTGGACGCAGGTGTCAGCCGCAGCCTGGCCGTCTGCCTGCTGAGCGCACTCAGGGCCAACGGTGAGCCTGGCATCCCCGCTCCGGGGGCACCGGGGCACCCCGACCCCGCACAGCCCCGGCCCTACTGCCCAGCTGCCCACTGCCCTGCACCCCACCACGCAGCAGCCCTCGCTGGGGCTCCTGTCCCCTCTCTGATGCCATCTGGCCCCAGCTCCCACACCCCCTGCCCTCCCCTTGCACCCAGGGATGCAGGGACCTGTGTCTGGGGGCATCGCGCAGTTCTCCCCGTGCCCCGGGGCAGGGGAGGGGCTGACAGGAGGGGGTCTCAGCCACAACCCTCAGCCCCAGCACTGCGATCCCAGTGCCACAGAGCAGTGCAGGCTGATGGGGGGGTTACAGCCGTGGCCCCCAGCCCCAGTGCTGTGTCCTTGGGGCAAGGGAGAGGTTGACACCCTTGGGGAGGGGGTCTCAGACACAGCCCCCAGCCCCAGTGAGCGATCCTGGTGCCAGAGTCCTGACCTGTCCCCTCCCTTCCAGGGTCACGGGGAGTGTTCTGCCAGGTCAGTGCCAGTGACAGGCAGCAGCTGAGTTTCTACAGCAAGTTGGGCTTCGTGGTGCTGCCTGTGTCCTGGGGCAGCTTCCCCCGAGTGCAGCTCCTGGGACGCCTGCTCTGAGCGCGGGGGCTGTGCCGTGGGGCAGGGTGACCCCCACCCAGGCAGCACAGCCCCAAGGATGGGGGAGCATGGGGGGCACCACCAGCAGGGAGGTTACAGGGGATGGGGGACACGGCCTGGGGGGAGCAGGATGCCCCAGGAATCTGAGGGTCTGTGGGTGGCATCTCAGGAGATCTGGGCATCAGGGCCCCTCCGCCCCTCCTGGAACTGTTCCCACTTGCTGAGCCCCTTTCCCTGTTGCTGGGGTGCTGCCTGCGGACCACGATCCTGGCCTGGAGCCACGCAGGCGATGGTGTCTGGGCACAGCAGAGCACATCAGCGCTTAGGATGGTCCCTGTCCCGCAGGCTGGGCCCCCGGTGTCAGGCCGGCCCTTGGCTCCCGGGACCGACGCGGTACGGGACACAGCGAGGCAGCGTCCATCCCTGCTGCCCAGGGGATATTTGGGAATAAAGTGTTTGCTGGGCTCTCACTGCGGCTCCTCTCCTGATGGAAGCACTTGGGACACCAGCGTGTCCCTCTCCCTGCCTCGTGCCCACATTTGCGGGCGTCTCGCTGCAAAAGAAGCAGCTCCCCACGCGTCGCCCTCTCAGCCTTGGTGCCCCCGCACCGCGCTGGCAGCTCCCCGCGGGCCCAGGGCTGCAGGAGGTGGCACCTGGAGCCTGGGTGTCCCCTGTGGATGCTGCTGCCATGGGGATCCGGGGCGCTGCTGTGTGTCCAGGACAGGGGGGGCGGCCAAGGGGGACGTGGCTGTCCCAGGGGTCCGGGGCTCAGCTGCAGGATGTGACCCTCTGGGCTTCCCCCTGGACGGGGCTGCTGTGTGGGGCTGGGGGCTGAGGGTACCTCCCCCGGTAGCCCCCCTCTACCCCTCCCGGGCAGCCCCAGCTCCTCCGAGCAGCCCCCCGGCCCCGCAGCAGAGCCAAGCGCCGGGGGCACCGGGGGGCAGAGCTGCGGCCCCATCCCGGGTCGGAGGGTCCGAGGACCGGGGTCCCGAGATCCCGCAGGGGCTGCGGGGCCGGGATGGGGCCGGACCCTCGGGGAGGGGCGGGACGGGGCGGAGCGGGGCGGCTCGGGAGGCTCCGCACAGCCCGGCTCCCCTCGGCTCCGCTCGGCTCCGTTCGGCTCCGCTCGGCTCGGGTTGGGGTCGGTACATCCCGGTTCTCTCGGTACATCCCGGATCTCTCGGTACACCCCGGTTTCGGCTCGGTTTATCCCGGTTTCTGCTCGGTACATCCCGGTTCGGCTCGGTACATCCCTGTTTTGGCTCGGTTTATCCCGATTTCACCTCGGTACGTCCCGGTTCGGCTCGGGATGCTCTCTCCCGGCGCTCCGGAGTCTCGCAGCCCCAGGACCGGGCGGAGCTGGGGGCACCGAGCCGGGACCGGGGGCAGAACGGGACCGGGGGAGTCTCAGACGGAGCCCCCCGAGGGTGGGGAGGGGTCTGCGGGGGCTGCCGGTGATCCCGCGGGGGGTGGGGCCCCGGGAGAGGGGGGGGCTGCAGGGGGGGTGTGGGGGGTGTGGGACATCGGGCATCCTCGTGGGGCCGGACCCGGCGCCGCTGGGAGGACGGGAGGGCAGCCCCGATGTCCGCTCGGTGCTCTGGAGCCCAGGAGGGTCCCCGGCTGCGTCCCCATCACCGCCTGGACAGGGCCCCCCGACCCCCAGGTGGGGAGGGGGCTGCGAGGTCCCCCCCGCTGGATGGGGCTGGGAAGGGTCACCAAGGCTCCCCAGGCTCCTTGGGCTCCCAGTGCTTCTGGGACCAGTCTGGGAGCCCTGCAGCCCTCCAGCCCCTGGCTGTGCTCATCCCAGAGCTCTGATCCCATGGGGTCCAAGCACGCAGGGATCCAACTGCTCCCAGAGCAAGCGGGATGGTGGGGTCGGGATCCCCCAGTTCAGGCTCACACATTCCCAGCATCCCAGGGCTGCCGGGAAGCAGGAAGAAGCTGGGATTGCAAAAGGGCCAGGACTGGGCTGTGCTGGGGCCCTGGGAGAAGGGGAGGATGGAGCCTCAAGCCATGGGACCCTCCAGACCTTCTCCTGCCCCAAGTGCAGGGGACGTGACCTGATGATCTCAGGGATGTTCTGGCGTGAACCCGTGACCACATCACCCCTCGATCTTCCCGAGGAAGGATAAACAGAGGCAGCGTCTTCCTCCTCGTGCTGGCGGGATTCCCAGGTCTTCGGTCACTGCTGCTGCTCCTCTCAGAGTCCTTCCAGCTGTCAGAGCCCGAGTCGCTCCGTGTCCCCGTGTGAGGGTCAAAGGCTGCGGTGGGAGCGCGTGTTCCTGCGGGGCCTGGTGCTTCCACGCTGCTGCAGCCTGGGATGAGACCTCATTGCTCTCCAACTCCCCGAGAGGAGGTTGTGGAGAGGAGGGAGCTGGGCTCTTCTCCCAAGGGACAGGGGACAGGACGAGAGGGAATGGCCTCAAGCTCCACCAGGGGAGGGTCAGGCTGAACGCTAGAAAAAACTTGTTCACAGAAAGGGTGATTGGTCCCTGTCAGAGGCTGCCCAGGGAGGGCGTTGAGTCTCCTTCCCTGGTGGGGTTTAAGGGCCAGGTGGACGAGGTGCTGAGGGACATGGGTTAGTGATTGATGGGAATGGTTGGACTCCATGATCCAGTGGGTCTTTTCCAACCTGGTGATTCTGTGGTTCTGTGCTGACCCCATGCCACAAGAGTGTCCTGCACTCGGCTGCCCTAACATGCTTGTTGAACAGATCGACTTGCCAGTCCCCCCAGTCCCCCAGGACCTGCTCCGTCCTCAGGTCTCCTTCCTGCTCACCAGGGTTTCTCTGGGGCAGCCCAATGTCCCTCTGAGTGCCTGGTGAGTGCAGCGCGGCTGTCGGATTGGAACAGTCCTTGTGTGGCAACAGCCCCTGTGCAAGACACAGGTGGGGAGCGACGGTGGGCACAGCGCTTGCCTAGGAGGGCTGTGATCTCTACTGGGGGGGACAGGAGCCCCTCTCATCCGCTTGAGCAAGGACGGGCCCCGGGGCTGGTGTGGGAGCAGGTCAAGCAGTGCCAGGGCTGCCCTGTGCCTGTGCCAGCCTCAGCGGTGTGATGCCGGGGACACCCCACGATCCCAGCCCTGTGGAGCTCTTGGATGCCCCACCACCACCAGCAGCAGCTGCGTCGCGGGCCGGGACGTGGCTGGGGGCCGTGTCCGCGCCCGGCTGGACATTCCTGAGGTTTCCTGGGCAGCTCTCCGGCTCCCACGCCCAGCGTCCGCTCAGGGCCAGCCCGTCCTCCCGAGCCCTTTCCACTCGCAGCGTCAGTGCTGCTGCGCGCCTGAGCCTGCCAGCACGCCACAGCAGGCACGTCCAGTCCAAGAGGACACCAATCCTGGCTGGAGCAGGCAGCTGAGGCACTGGGACAAGCACCACGGGGCAAGATTGTGTTTGGCTCATGTCCATGATGCACAGTGGCAGCAGCCCAGGAACATCCCTGCATCCCACATCCCTGTCCCAGGCAATTCCCAGCCTCTGACGCCCCCAGACTGCCGGCATCTCTGCCCTTTGCCCTCTCTGTGTTATGCAGGCAATTCCTGCAATTCCTGGTCCAGAGAAGAGCAACGAAGCTGGGAAAGGGGCTGGAGAAGAAGAGGAGGGGCTGAGAGAGCTGGGGGGGCTTCTCCTGGAGAAGAGGAGGCTGAGGGGAGACCTCATTGCTCCCTCCAACTCCCTGAGAGGAGCTTGTGGAGAGGAGGGAGCTGGGCTCTTCTCCCAAGGGACAGGATGAGAGGGAATGGCCTCAAGCTCCACCAGGGGAGGGTCAGGATGGACAGCAGGAAAATATATTTCTTGGAAAGGGTCGTTGGTCACTGTCACAAGCTGCCCAGAGAGGGGGTTGCATCACCTTCCCTGGAGGGGCTTAAGGGCCGGGTGGACGAGGTGCCAGGGGACATGGGTTAGTGATTGATGGGAATGGTTGGACTCCATGATCCGGCAGGTCTCTTCCAGCCTCGTGATTCTATGATTCTCTGTAAGCTCCGGTGCTCACATCCTCCCACGGTGCTGCTGGCATCAGTGTCCTGGTGCCGACGGAGCGGGAGCCGTCACCCCAGTGGGACACTTGCTCTCAGCAGGAATTGCCCATGAAGGCTGAGCAAAGGGATCCACCTTCCTCTAGCCAGAGATGGGAAGGGGATGGGAAAGCCCCGGCGCTGGCATGGATCCTGTGTCCTCTTGCCATGCCGACCGGCAGAACCGCAGCTTTGTAAGGTCGTGTCCGGGCTGGCCCTCCAGCTTGGAATCGGGAGATGCCGCACATGGATCGGCTCTGCCGCCAGCTGCCAAGCTGTGCCACAGCTCCCTGGGATGGGGTTGGGCTCCCCATCCAGGCAGGACCCGGAGCAGGGGATGCCAGCAGAGTGGGAAAGGCGGGCAGCGTCACATGGCTGGGAACGGCAAAGTGGAAAAAGTGATCTGGACAACGAGAGCCCTGTTAGCCCGAGCTCCCCGGCACATGTGCTTGGAGCATATTCAGAGAGGGAGACAGATAGCACTGAAACGGGGCAGCGGCTGGTGCCGTGTCCCAGGGGACTCCTGCTGCCATCCCCACAGATCTCCTGTCCTGGGGATGGGATTGGACCTGTGCTGGGAGAGGGCGAGATGAGAGGCAGGAGCTGAGCTGCAAGAGCAGACGGAGCACGGTGAGAATGAGGGAGCGCAGTGAGGAAGAGGGAGTGCGGTGAGGATGAGGGAGCTCAGTGAGGAAGAGGGAGTGCAGTGAGGATGAGGGATGCTGGAGCCTGAGCAGAGGAAAGCCATAATTCTGGAGAACAGAGCCTCCTCTTCTCCAGGCTAAACAGCCCCAGGGCCCTCAGCTGCTCCCACAACCCCTGGACTCCAGACCCTTCCCAGCTCCATCCCCTTCTTGGACACACTCCAGCCCCTCCAGGTCTTTCTTGGAGTGAGTTTTGTCCTGAACCCAGGATTTGAGGTGCAGCCTCCCCAGGTGGAGGTTGGAGAGACCGGAGAACGAGCCTTATGAGGAGCAGCTGAGGGACCTGGGGGTTGTTTAGCCTGGCTGAACAAACACAGCTCTCCCAGTCTTACTTCATATGGAAGATTTCCCAGTCCTCTGATCACCAGATCCACAGTGGGGATTTTAGATAGAGGCTGAAGTGGCTGAGCTGGGGGTGCCAGCAGGACACCCCAGCTCTGTCCCAGGACACCTCCTGATGCTGCAAGACTTGGTGTCATAGAATCTAGGGGTGGTTTGAGTTGGAAGGGACCTCAAAGCCCATCCAATTCCAAACCCCCGCCGAGGGCAGAGATGCCTCCCACTGGATCAGGCTGCTGACAGCAGTGAGGATGGTTCTGTTCAGCCCAAGCATGCCAGATCCTGGAGGCGGCACCGCTGTGGCTTGCTGGGGTCTCAATGTTTGCTGCATGAAACCCAAGCACCTTCTCGGGGTACGGCCCTTCGATGCCATTTTACTAGTCTGTGCAGGTTGTCTCCATCGCAGTTCTGCTCATTCCCTCCTCCCTGTGTCTATCTTTGCACACCACACGAGGACATTTTTCCTCCTGCAGACACGGTTTTGCTTTGAAAAGCATGTGATCCTCACCAGGAAGGCCCCCTGGAAGGTGACTTCTGTGTTGTAACCACATTTTAATTCCAGCAGGTGACCAGTTTTAATCCACTTAGCGTAAGGTGCACTGATTTTGTTGAGTGCTAATTATTCATTAACAGGCGGCGCGAGATGAATTGAATGCCTTCCAGTCTCAGCCTGTTATATCAGCACAGTTGCTCCAATTAACCAGACCTGCGATCTCATAAAAGGGCACCCCGGTGTCCCGGCGCGGGCTCCTTCTGCGGGGCTGCGGAGATCGGCGCTAATTGTGCCGCTGTCCTCTAGTGCTGCCTTGACCCTGTTGCAAAACAGCCTGCAGCTTGCAACCTGCGTCAGCAAAGATCTTCTTTCAATCACAGAACCAGAGTGGTTTGGGTCAGAAGGGACCTTAAAGCTCATGGAGGTCCAACCTGCATGGTCAGGGACACCTTCTCCTGGACTAGGTTGCTCAAAGCGTCACCCTGCTGGGTCGGTGCAAGCGCTCGTGAAGCTTCAACCCTTGTGGATGTGCAGCTCCCCAGACTCTGAGGTGTGAGGTGGGGAGGGTCTGAGGATTTATGATGCTTCCTTTGGGCAGCGGGGATGTCTCTCCGTGGAATAAGAAGTGTTTTATTGCTGCTGTGAGATGATAAATCCATCCTCTCGTTGCTGCAGGGTGGAGATACGGATGAAGCGTTCCTGCCCTGTCCGCCCCTGGCAAGCCCAGAGTTCCCTGTCCTTGTGCCCTGGCAGGGCTGAGTGGCCCTTACGCTCTTTCTCCTGCCACAACAGCCTGATTAGAAGGTCCAGCAAAGCTTTTCCCTGCTGCCTGCCCGCAAATATGCTCCCTGCTGGGCTTTGTTTTGTGCGCTCAGTGCCAGAGCGGGTGGCTGAGGTGCCAGCTCCCACCAGCCCCAGGGCTGCCCTGAGCCAGGGTGTGTTCCTGCCTGCTGCTGCGTCTCCATCGGCGCTGTGGTGTCCCCTCTGGCTGTGACAGCAGAGAGGGACAGACCCGTGTTGATGGAATTGCACCAAGGCAGCTGGTGTGCATCCTGGCACCATGTCTGCCTGGACCGGTGCTGCCGGTCCCTGTGACCCCACACCCTGTCTTCTGCCTGGACCGGTGCTGCTGGTCCCACACCTCCTCTTCCTCAGCATCCCTGTGGGCATCAGATGCTCATCCAAGGGAATGACTGTTCTTGGTGGCACCTCCACGTGGGCATGCCTGAAGGAGCAGGCAGGCAGCAGGGCTGAGTGTGATGGGGGTGGAATTCTCTGGATACTGTGCTGGTTTGTCCTTGCCTTGGGTCCAGGAGACATTCCCAGAGTTCGGAGGGGTGACCTGGTATCCATCATCTGGACATGTGTCCGCAGCAGGAACGGGGCTGATTCCTGCTAGCGGAGCATCTGCAGACACCCTGCCACAAGCTCTCGCGGGGCGGTGGGTCGGCTGCTGTAGCCCCTAGCCCAGTGCTGGTGGCCAGGCTGACAGGGAGGCCGTGTTCGATGGGGACATCCTTGTCCCCTTTGTCCGGTGAGGAGCCCCTTCCCGAAGACACTGCAGGGACAATTCTGTTTTCGCACAGGTGCCAAGGGGCCGGGAAGGCTCCGCACGGGAGTGTTGCTGGCACCGTGGGGAATGGGCTGCGAGAAGGGTCCCTGCTGCATGTGTGGGGTTGGCATTTGTTTTCCTTCCTCTGTAAACCTGGAGCTAAAACCTGGAGCCCAGGGAGGTGGCTGAATCACCTTCCCTGGAGGGGTTTAAGGTGGACAAGGTGCTGAGGGACATGGGTTAGTATTTGATAGGAATGATTGGACTCGATGATCCGATGGGTCTTTTCCAGCCTGGTAATTCTGTGATTCTAAATCACCCTGGAAAGGGGCTCCAGGAAAGCTGGGGAGGGGCTTTGGATCAGGCAGTGCAGGAATAGGATGAGGGGATCAGTTTTGAGCTGAGATGAACTGAAAGAGATCTCAGTGAGATGAGATCTTTAAGGAGAAATGTTTTGCTGTGAGGGTGGGGAGGCCCTGGGGCAGGTTTCCCAGAGCAGTGGTGGCTGCCCCATCCCTGGAGGGGTTCAAGGCCAGGTTGGATGGGGCTGGGAGCCCCTGATCCAGTGGGAGGTGTCCCTGCCCATGGCCGGGGTGGGACTGGATGGGGTTTGAGGTCCTTTCCAGCCCAATTCATTCCATGATTCCATGACTGTGGGCAAGGCAGCCCTGAGGACAAGTGCAACCCACACAAGCCCAGCATGCGGAGTCTGCGCTCAGGGAAGGGGTACAGGGCACGGAGCTGTATTTATGGTGGTTCCAGGAGTTTCCCAGGTTTGGGGGTGGCCTCTCCCACCTCTGGAAGGAGCTGGCTGGAAGGGTGATGTGCGACTGCGGCGGGAGGCAGGAACGTGGTGCTGCTGGGGAGCATCTGAGCTTTGCCATCCAAAGCATGAGGAGCCCAGCCCGGAGCAGAAAAGCTGATCCTGAGCTGCCGCGGCACTGGAGTGGGGCCTGATGGGATGAATGGGAATGGCAGGGCAGGCGGCTCACAGAGAAGTGTTTTCACCATTGTTTGCCGTGGGGCTGGTGCAGGAATACCACATCTCCCTCAGGTATGCGGGGAAGCCGCAGATGTTATTGGAGTGCTGGGGAACTGCCGTGTGGAGAGGAATGTGGAAACCTCGTCTGCCTCACTCCTCGCAGCGGCAGCCCCCTCACTGCCAGCAGCTGTGGTTCTGCTCGTGGTGGATCCAGCTCCTGGATGGTCCAGGCAGGCGTTCCCTGCTGCTGTTCCAACTCCCCCTGTGCTGGCAGCCAAGCCCCCTCCTCTCCGTCTGGCTTTCCTGGGATGATGCATCCCACTTTGTCTCTGCTGTCGCTGCCATTCAACACAGGAGATGCCACTTGGCAGGGTGGTGGGATTCTGGTAGTGGCTGTTGGTTAGAGGGGGACACAGAGCTGGGAGCTGGGGAAGGGGCTGGAGAAGAAGAGGAGCGTCTGAGAGAGCTGGGGGGGCTTCTCCTGGAGAAGAGGAGGCTGAGGGGAGACCTCATTGCTCCCTCCAACTCCCTGAGAGGAGCTTGGGGAGAGGAGGGAAATGGGCTTTTCTCCCAAGGGACAGGACGAGAGGGAATGGCCTCAAGCTCCACCAGGGGAGGGTCAGGATGGACATTAGGAAAAAATATTTCATGGAAAAGGTGACTGGGCACTGTCAGAGGCTGCCCAGGGAGGGGTTTGAGTGACCCTGAAGGGGTTTAAGGGCCAGGTGGAGGAGGTGCTGAGGAACATGGGTTAGTGATTGATGGGAATGGTTGGACTTGATAATCCAGTGGGTCTTTTCCAACCTGGTGATTCCATGATTCTATGACTGATTCTATGATTCATCCACCCTGTGTTCCCTGCCCTCCTGCCCTTGCAGACCAAGCTGCCATGGGAAGCTGCGGCGCGTGGGCACGGCGGGAGCTGCTGGTGCTGCTGAGTGGCGTGTGGCTGTGGATGAGCAACGCTGAGCCCACTGCCCCCGGCCCCACACACGCCCCGGGGTCCCAGCTGAAGTTCCGCCTGGCTGGCTACCCGCGCAAGCACAACGAGGGACGCGTCGAGGTCTTCTACAATGATGAGTGGGGCACCATCTGCGATGACGACTTCACGCTGGCCAACGCGCAGGTGCTGTGCCGGCACCTCGGCTTCGTGGCTGCCACCGGCTGGGCTCACAGTGCCAAATACGGCAAAGGAGTCGGTAAGAGGGGGGCTGTAAGCAACCTCCCCACATGGGGGGCAGGGTGGGGGCCACGGCAGGTTTGCAGGCTCTGCTGGCAGGGCGAGGGGGCAAGGGCAGGTGGATATTGTGTTTGTGGAGTGCTCAGCTCTGTGTGTGTGTGTGTTTGCCTACAGGGAAGCTGGGGAGGGGCTCTTGGTCGGGGAGCGCAGGGGTAGGATGAGGGAAACGATTTTAAGCTCAGAGAGGGGAGATTGAGATGAGACCCTGGGGAGAAATGTTCCCCTGTGAGGGTGGGGAGGCCCTGGCCCAGGTTGCCCAGAGCAGTGGTGGCTGCCGCATCCCTGGAGGGGTTCAAGGCCAGGTTGGATGGAGCTTGGAGCAACCGGATCCTGTGGGAGTTGTCCCTGCCCATGGCAGGGGGGAGCGGGCCCTTACCACTCAAATCATTCTGTGCGAAGCGAGCTTAGAAACTCTCCATGTTCATGCATGAGCTGCTGTGTGTGTCCCCAGGGTGCAGGGAGGCTGCACCAGCCCTGGGGGCTGCAGGGGGCTGCAGGTGTGGGATGGTGCCCGTGTACGGTGCTGGGGTGCAGTGGCTGTGCTGTGGCTGAGATGCTGCACGGACCCCGGCGTGCGGTACCTGGGGACTTTGTGTCTGGCAGAGCAGCCCCTTGAGAGATGGGAACTGGCAGAGCGTCTGCTCAGGGTGTTAAACTCAGCATTTTGCTGGGCTCAGCTTAGTGCCCCAGCCCAGCATCCCCACTCCTGCCATCCCCCTGCGTGGTCTCTGCTGTGCTCCCCCAGCTCTTTCCCTGTTCCTGGGGTGCTGCGAGGGCTCGTTCCACTTCACCCCATCCCTGGTGTCTGGCAGGGCGGATCTGGCTGGACAACGTGAATTGTGCTGGCAGCGAGAAGAGCATCGCGGACTGCAAACACCGGGGCTGGGGGAACAGCGACTGCAGCCACGAGGAAGACGCGGGTGTTGTCTGCAAGGATGAGCGCATCCCAGGCTTCAAAGACTCCAACGTCATTGAGGTGAGCGACCTGCTGGCCAGGATCCCACAGAACTAGCGACCGGTAATCGTGCCATGGGGCAGCTCAGCCTGGGCTCGGTCCTCCTGGAGCAGCTGGGATGGGGGCAGGACGGGGGTCCCTGCTGGTGCCTCCTTCAGCCCTCGTGCACAGTCTGTCCCCATCTCCCCATGGAGGGGACCGAGCTGCCCCAGCTGCTCTGGCTTCCCAGACTCATCGTGCCCCTGAGTTCCCAACTTGGGTCTGGGGCCAGAGGAAGCATTTGGCCCCACACAGGCCACCCCACAGCAGGCACATCCCTGTCCTGCTCAGCATGGGAGCACGGAGCTGCCATGGCCTCCCGGAGCGTCCCGAGCTGCTGCTTCCCCCAGCAGCTCCTGAGAGCTAGGGGCTCTGTCTCTCGCCTCCACAGCCTCTTTCCCTCCTTCTCCTGCCTCCCAGGGGCCCTCGGTCTCAGACTCTTCCGTGTCGCACTCCTCTGGCACGTGTGGCCTTTCCCACTCTCCGTCTTTTCCGAGCTCTCTGTTTCCCAGCTCTTGTGGCTGCTCCTGTCTTCCCAGCTGGGGAACCAGGCTCTGCTTGGGATGTGGCTCCAGTGTGGGACAAGGGCACAGCTCTGGGGTGGGGGTGGCAGCTCTGCTGCAAGGCAAGGGGGCTGGAACCGTGTCCTGAGGGCTGCGCCCGGTGTCCCAGCACCTGCTGCTCCCGTCCTGCTCCGGGTGGGTGAGCATGGAGTGGTCCGGGCATCCTCCCTCTGGCTGCAGGATCCCGAGGTGATGGGGCCGCAGAGCTGGCTCTGCAGGCTGTGCTCTCAGGAGATACACCCAGAGGGGCTGGGGGGACACGGGACACTGGCCATACAGGGTAGGATTGTGCTGCCAGGGGCCACCAGGCGTGTCCTGCAGGGATGCGGGACCCATCCATCCCTCTTCCCCACCTGTTCCCTGGGGTGCCCGTCTCCTGTGGGTGTCTGCATCCTCGGAGCATCCCCGGGGAAGGGCTGGCAGGGCAGTGGGATGCAGGACAAGCCTGGCTGCCCCGTGCCCTGCAGACCGAGCAGAGCCATGTGGAGGAGGTCCGACTGCGGCCAGTGGTGTCCGGGACCCGGCGGCCGCTGCCGGTGACAGAGGGTGTCGTGGAGGTGCGCTACAAGGACGGGTGGGCACAGATCTGCGACGAGGGCTGGAACAGCCAGAACAGCCGAGTGGTCTGCGGGATGCTGGGCTTCCCTGCCGAGAAGAAGGTCAACAGGAACTTCTACAAGTGAGTGAGGGCAGCACAGAGCCTGCGGGGCTGGGGGGTGGGAGCAGAGCTCAGGGGATGGGGCTGCGGACAGTGCCAGGGACGTGGGGCTGTGATGGTGGGTGTTGTGGCCCCCGCACCCTCCCAGCCTGCCGCTTGCCAGTTCAAGCCCCAGTTGGCCACACAGGCACTTGCTGACCGAGCTGAGTAGCTGTGGTGTGGCTGGGAGGCACCACATGGCCACTCGCCCCATGAATCAGCTGCTCCGAGAGGGCAGCTCTTGCTCCCTGGCAGTGGTGCCACCTCCATGTTTCTCTCATGCCGGGCGTGGGGGTCCCCATCCCACAGAGGGGTTTGCGCCTGAGCCAGGAGGGGATGCTCCGGCAGCATCGTGGCTTGAGCGAGGGGCCCAGGAGTGTGGGCAGGGGGTCTCTGCCCAGAGCACAGTGCCCAGCGTGGTGCCTGGCGCTGACGGTGCAGCCACCATGTCGCTCCTGCAGGCGGTTGAAGCGCGCGGCCAGGATGAAGGGCCGGAGCCCGAGGCCAGGCAGGAGGTAAGGGGACGGGGTGCTCCATCTGCTGAGCTCTCGGCAGAGCTGGGCTCTCCGGCCCCGACGGGCTCTGCTGTCGGAATGGATCCTGGCACAAACGGATCCGGACAGAGCAGACCCAGAGCCTGGGCTGTGCTGGGCAGGCAGGACGAACCCCAATCCCGTGGGACCTGCCTGTGTGTGCTGGGGTCCCCATCCCCCATGAGAGACAAGCTTTCTCCCAGGCTGTGCCCCATCCCACGCACCAGGTAGGACCCCTGGTAGGGGGATCAGGATCCGCTGTGGGCTGGATCCCCCGGGAGGGACCGAGAGGGCTGCGCTGCTGCCCCATGGGGACCAGGATGCCTTGGAGCGGAGCCGTCTCTCCTGGCGGATGGGGGGCTGTGGAAATGGGCTGTTTTCTGCAGAAAGCAGCAGTGGGGCGGCTGGGAAGGCTGCATGTCCCTCCATTCCCGGCAGGGTGGGCTGGCGCGGGCACGTGCTAGCGGTGCCGGGCACTGGGATGATGGGCACGGTGTGGCAGGTCTGGTCCGAGTGCCGCATCTGCCAGGATCTCTGGCACACTCTGTCCACTCGCTCTTGCTGCCAGCCCCAAGGGATGATCTGGCTGCCCGTTCCCTCCATCCCTGAAATCTGCTGATCAATTTGGGGGTGGGAGCAGCAA
Organism: Piaya cayana; assembly: GCA_013389865.1. Taxonomy (NCBI): domain Eukaryota; kingdom Metazoa; phylum Chordata; class Aves; order Cuculiformes; family Coccyzidae; genus Piaya; species Piaya cayana. Next base: position 67,954 of record WAAB01021754.1, read on the forward strand.
GCCAGAGCCCGTTCCCTTTGGATTACAGCATGGCGCCCCTCGCCTGGGCCCACTGCCACTTGGAGACGATGCCCTGCCCCTGCTCATAGAACCCCAGAATTGTTTGGGGCTGGAAGGGACCTCAAAGCCCATCCAGTTCCACCCCTGTGCCGCAGGCAGGGACACCTCCCACTGGATCAGGTTGCTCCAAGCCCCATCCAGCCTGGCCTTGAGCACAATCTGACCTGGGGCAAACCATCACGGTCCCCGCACCTTCCCTGGTGCCAAAGGTGCCCCGCGCTCTGCACTCATCCCAAACCCTTTGATGCTTCCCAGCTCTGTGTCCGCAGTGGGAATCCTCTCCAGCTCCTGCAGCCGTGCCCATGCAGGTGATGGAAATCCAGACAGGGTCAGCCCGTGGGGTCTCCTCAAGCCCCGTCCCACAGGTCCCACTCCTGCAAGGTGCTGTTATTGGTCTGGTTTGGTGCTGACTGACCCTTTTCCAGGCATTTCCCTGCTGCACTGGGTGAGAGGCTCTGCCAAGCCCATGCAGCTCTGTCTCCTCCCTTCAGCCCAGAGCAGGAGCTTCTCCTCAAAGCCACGTGCCAGCTTGACGGGGCTGATCTCTTTTGGGGCTTCGTGGCCACAGCCACACATCAGGTCACAGGCTAATCCAGGCTGGGAGGGACTTCAGGGCATCCTGATCCACCACGTGGAGCAGAGCCAGCTGTGGGTCAGCCTGGAGCTTCCTCCAGCTGGAGTTTTGAAAATTCCAGGGATGGAGATCCCACAGCCTCGTGGTCTCTGCTCCAAGGGTGAACAACCCTCATGGGGAAAGATTCTCTTTACACCGAGTTCAGACCTCACATTGCCGGTCACTCCTGTCCTCTCTTGTGCTCATCCCGTGGCCGGTGGGGCTGGGATCCAGCTCTCCAACACACCCAAAGTGCAGGGTGTGTGCCGGCTGCTGCCGGAGACTCTGAAACCACCTCAGCCCCAGGCTGGAGCTGCCCTGTACCTGCTCCTGCCCCAACCATCTTGGTGCAGGATTCAGGGCTCGCACTGCTTGGCTGATACCGTCCTTGTACCAGGCACCCAGAGCTGAGTGCAGGATTGAGACGTGGTTCCATGAGCGCGACGGGCACCCATGTGCTCCTGGCCACTTGCATCCTGGTTCCTGGCAGCCCTGTGCCGTGTCCTGGTGCTCACTGGGCTGCAGGGGCTGACACGAACCAGTGGGGTTGGTTGCCAGGCAAGGGTTTGACTCGCCCCTGGGGGATGTCTGGTTCCTAACCTGATTTTAATCACTCCTCTCTTCACACATTGTGGTGCCAGGGTCAGCATTTCAGAATGCTAGAAACATCAGGTTGGAAAAGACCCACTGGATCATGGAGTCCAACCATTCCCATCAATCACTAACCCATGTCCCTCAGCACCTCATCCACCCGGCCCTTAAACCCCTTCAGGGAAGGTCACTCAACCCCCTCCCTGGGCAGCCTCTGACAGTGCCCAGTCACCTTTTCCATGAAATATTTTTTTCCTAATGTCCATCCTGACCCTCCCCTGGTGGAGCTTGAGGCCATTCCCTCTCGTCCTGTCCCCTGTCCCTTGGCAGAAGAGCCCATCTCCCTCCTCTCCCCAAGCTCCTCTCAGGGAGTTGGAGGGAGCAATTAGCTCTCCCCTCAGCCTCCTCTTCTCCAGGAGAAGCCCCCCCAGCTCTCTCAGACACTCCTCTTCTTCTCCAGCCCCCTCCCCAGCTCCATTCTCTTCTCTGGACTCACTCCAGAGCCTCAACATCCTTCTTGTGGTGAGGGGCTCACAACTGACCCCAGGATTTGAGGAGCAGCCTCCCCAGTGCAAGTCCAGAGGGAGAAGAACCTCCCTGGCCCTGCTGGCCATGTCATTCCTGATAGTTGAGTTTGTTGGGAACGCTCAGCCTGCACCAGGGAGCTCCCCTCACTGGCAGTGGGTCCCTCTGAGCTGGCAGCATGTCCCACCGTGCCCCGGGATGCTGGGAGCACCTGCTGCCTGCTCCGTGCTTGCTGCACATCCAGCTTCCCCTCGGAGAGCCGCGCGCTGGTGGTGCCGGTGTCTGGGCAAGGACACGGGTGCACCTCGCGTCTTCTCCAAAGATCAAATTGTTGCTGCTGGTGTTTGATCTTGTGCTGAATGACAAGGCAGCGCAGATGTTGCTGCATCTGGCGCTGGTTTCCTGGAGGGATGCAGGAAACTGCATCCTGGGCTGCGTCGCGATGCTGGCGGCGGATGCTGCTGCTGCACCCGTGCCGGACGCGAAGGGGACGCACGTGACCCGCTGTGGGCAGCCAGCGTGCCCAGTTTGGGGAACTGCAGTGGGAGCCAGGCAGGCTGCGCTCCCGCTGTCCCTGCAGCCAGCAGAGGTGACAGCCTGAGGCCCTGAGCTCCTTGATGGTTGTTTTCTGTTTTCCAGGCTGGCTTCCAAATCTCAGCCTAAACAAAAGCGCAGGGAGGACGTAGGGTCCAAGAAGAGGTAAATTGCTCCAGCTGAGAGCCGGAGTGCCAGGAGCGCTGCTGCCAGAGCTGTGTGCAGGCAGCGGGTGAGGGTGGGCGATGCAGGCACAGTGCTGGGTTCCCAGGGTCAGTGACAGGGGACAGCGAGGGTGGGCGATGCAGGCACAGTGCTGGGTTCCCAGGGTCAGCGACAGGGGACAGCAAGTGCAGCCGCAGGCAGGGTGGCCGTCGACACCTCTGCTGCCAGCCGGCCGTGCCAGTTGTGTCTCACGGCTCCTCTCTCCTCACAGGCTCTTCACAGAGCGGCAGCAGCTCAACTACCGCCTGCACTCCGTGTCCTGTGCGGGGACGGAGGTTCATCTCTCCATGTGCGCCTTCGAGTTCTACCGTGGCAACAGCTCAGCCGCCTGCTCGGCCGGCATGCCCGCCGTCGTCAGCTGCGTGCCCGGGCCCCTCTTCGCTGCCGGCAATGCCCACAAGAAGAAGCAGCGGCAGCAGCAGCAGCAGCAGCAGCAGCAGAGCCAGGTGAGTCCCGTGGTGGCTCGGAGCTGGATGCTGCCCCTCTGCAGGGCTCTGTGTCCCTGGGACAGCGACTCATGGAGCTGGAGGGGGGGATGAAGAAGAGGAGGCTGAGGGGAGAGCTCATTGCTCTCTGCAACTCCCTGAGAGGAGATTGTGGAGAGGAGGGAGCTGGGCTCTTCTGCCAAGGGACAGGGGACAGGACGAGAGGGAATGGCCTCAAGCTCCACCAGGGGAGGGTCAGGATGGACATTAGGAAAAAATTCTTCATGGAAAGGGTGATTGGGCAGTGTCAGAGGCTGCCCAGGGAGGAGGTTGATTCCCCTTCCCTGGAGGGGTTTAAGGTGTGGGTGGACGAGGTGCTGAGGGACATGGGTTAGTGATTGATGGGAACGGTTGGACTCCATGATCCAGCGGGTCTTTTCCAACCTGGTGATTCTCTGATTCTGTGATTCTATGACATGGAGCTGGGAGGCTGTTGTCACTCAAGGGCAGGCAGGCCCTGCAGAGGGATCTGGGTGACGTGGAGAGCTGGGCAATTGCCAGTGACATGGAATTTAACAAGGGCAGGTGCCGGGTTTGACACCTGGGGCACAGCAGCCCTGGATAGATGGACAGACTGGGGGGTGAGAGGGATAAAAAGGATCTAAAGCTGCTGGAGAGTGTCCAGAGGCCACAGAGTCAGGGAAGGGTTTAGAGGGGAAGAGTGTGAGGAGTGGCTGAAGTCCCTGGGTCTGTTCAGCCTGGAGGAGACTGAGGGGAGGCCTCATCGCAGGCTGCAGCTTCCTCATGTGGGGAGGAGGAGGAGGAGGAGGCGCTGAGCTCTTCTCTCTGACCCAAGGGAATGGGAGGAAGATGCCAGGAGAGGGTTAGGTTGGATGTTAGGAGAAGGTTCTTCCCCCAGAGGGTGGTGGAGCCCTGGAACAGCTCCCAGGGAAGCAGTCAGGGTGCTGAGCCTGACATTCCAGAATCCTTTGGACAAGCCCTCAGACACACGGTGTGGATGCTGGGGTGTCCTATGGGGCGGGAGTGGGACTCGTTGGTCCCTGTGGGTCCCTTCCAGCTCAAGGCATGTTGTGATGCTGGTGGCTCCGTGCGATGCTGAGCTCTGGCCCCTCTCCCCCGCAGCCACGGATCCGGCTGAAGGGCGGCGCCAAGGTGGGCGAGGGCCGCGTCGAGGTGCTCAAGAGGAGCGAGTGGGGCACCATCTGCGATGACCGCTGGAACCTGCTGTCGGCCAGCGTGGTGTGCCGCGAGCTGGGCTTCGGCAGTGCCAAGGAGGCCCTCACCGGGGCGCGCATGGGCCAAGGTGAGGCTGCTGGGCCAGGCGTCGCTCCCCTGCGCCTGCAGAGAACGTGTTTATCTGGGTACAAGGCTCTGCTGGGCTGGGAGGATCTGTCTCTTGGCTCGTCCCGCGGTTCCACGTGGGGCAGGGCTTGCCCTGAGCACCCCGAGCAGACGGTGCTGCCAGGGAGGCCGGGAGAGCGCTGGGCTCCCTCGAGGAGCAAGGGCAACCACTGGGATGGGACGTCCCTGTGCCACCTTGGCCCTGAGCCCTGGTGTCCTCGGCAGGGACGGGGCCCGTGCACATGAACGAGGTGCAGTGCTTGGGCACCGAGACGTCCCTCTGGAGCTGCCCCTTCAAGAACATCACGCAGGAGGACTGCAAGCACTCGGAGGACGCGGCCGTGCGCTGCAACATCCCCTACATGGGCTACGAGAACCTGGTGCGCATCGCGCGGGGCTCCCGGCGTCCCTGGGGCCACAGTGCCTGGTGGGGCTCGGGAGGGGGGAGCTGGGGGGATGCGCTGTGGGGTGGCCCCCATCCCTCCTCCTCTGCACCCCACACATTCCCCACGTGAGCTGGGGCTGCCCGAGGGGACTTGGGAGCCCAAAGCTGCCCCTGTGAGGAGCTGGGATGCTCTGGGTGCCAGGGGAGCCCCTGGGTGGGGTGTGGGGTGATGTGGGGCAGCCAATCCTGTGTCAGCTCCCGGGAATAACTCACTGTGACCCCACCAGGAGAGGTTTTTCCCCCTGACAATGAAATGACCTGCGAGTCCCTGTCTGCCTTCACTGGTCATTCCATCCACTTTGGGCTTTTTAACCGTTTCTAACCCTCCCACGCCTGCCATTTCTGAAATGAGACTGACATTTCAAAATGAGCCACATCCCCTGCTTTGCTGAGACAATTGATGGAATCGTGGAGGTTGGAAAAGGCCTCTCAGCTCATCCAGTCCAAGACCAGCCCAGCCCTCTGTGGGACCAAACCCTGTCCCCAAGTGCCACAGCCACATGGGGTTTGAACCCCTCCAGGGCTGGGGGCTTCCCCAGGGCTTCCCTCCCCTCAATCAGGGAAGGAATTAATCCAAACATCCACTGTAACCCTCTCTAGCACAACTTGAGGCCATTCATCCCATCCCACCTCATCCCTTGTTCCCTGGGACCAGAGTCTGATCCCCACCTGGCTCCAACCTCCTTTCTGGGAGCTGTTTAGAGCTGTGAGGTCTTTCCCTCAGCCTCCTCTTCTCAAACAGCCCCAAGTCACTCATCCGTTCCCAAATACCCTTGGTCTCCAGACCCTTCCCAGCTCCATTCCCTTCTCCAGACACGCTCCAGCCCCTCCAGGGCTTTCTTGGAGTGAGGAGCCCAGACCTGAGCCCAGCACTTGAGGTGTGGCCTCCCCAGGTGGAAGCTAGAGGGGCTCAAGGTTTATGAGGAGAAGCTGAGGGAGCTGGGGCTGTTTACCCTGGAGAAGAGGAATCATGGAGGGGAAACCTTGCCGGCTACAGCTCCCTGAAAGGAGGTTGTGGTGAGGTGGGTGCTGGTCTCTCCTCCCAAGGAACAGAGGATCGGATCAGAGGAACTGACCTCAGGTTGTGCCAGGGGTGGGTTAGATTGGACATCAGAAAATATTCTTTCATGGGAGGGTTAGATTGGACATCAGAAAATATTCCTTCATGGGAAGGGCTCTCAGGCACTGGCAGAAGCTGCCCAGAGCAGTGATGGAGCCACCATCCCTGGGGGGGGTTTAAAAGCCGGGTAGATGAGATGGTTCAGTAGCAGACAGGGACAGTTGGATTTGATGATCTCAAAGCTCTTCTCCAACCAAACGCTTCTGTGGTTCCACGGTTCTGAGTCCGGGGGAACAATCCCTTCCCTGCTCTTGCTGGCCACACCAGGGCTGACCCGAGCCAGGATGACTTGGTGATTCCCAAGCTCACAAGCCATTTCTGCCCCCAAACCCATTGGTTTTGGCAATGTCCCTGCTGGCCAACGCTGTGCCTGGCTCTGCTCGGCTCCCAGCTGCGACTGCCCGGTGCTCCCAAAGTCCCTGGCCCAGGATCCAGCTGGGAGCGGCCGCACAGCTCCGGCTGCACCAGGATTTGGGGCCGGGGTGTCTGTCCTGCACGGCCCCAGCATCACTGGTGATGATGATGATGATGGTGATGCTGGCACTGCCTTTCTCCGCAGATTCGGCTGAGCGGGGGCCGGAGCCGCTTCGAGGGGCGGGTGGAGGTGGCAGTGGGCACTGGTGACGGGGACCAGCGCCGCTGGGGCTTGGTGTGCGGTGAAGGCTGGGGTACGCTGGAGGCGATGGTGGCCTGTCGCCAGCTGGGGCTGGGATTCGCTAACCACGGCTTGCAAGTAGGTGCCAGCGCCGTGACCGCCACCAGCACCGCTCGGCAGCGATGGGGACGGGGACGCGGGAGCTGGGATGGAGACATGGGCTCAGGGAGGATGGCGCAAGGCGCTGGCTCACGGCCCCAGGGCTTCCCCGCAGATCCGCCTGGCGGGCGGCAGGACGGCGTTCGAGGGGCGCGTGGAGGTGAAGCGAGGCAGTAAGTGGGGCACGGTGTGCAGCGATGGCTGGACCACCAAGGAGGCGATGGTGGCCTGTCGCCAGCTCGGCCTGGGCTACTCCCTGCACGCGGTGACGGTAGGTGCCGGTGAGGAGGCCCCGGTGGCACCGGCGAGCTCAGGCACCGGCACGTCCCTGGCAGCTGCCGGGCTTGGAGGGGACAATGGGATGTGGCCGCTCCAAGGAGGTTGTGGAGAGGAGGGAGCTGGGCTCTTCTCCCAAGGGACAGGAGACAGGACGAGAGGGAATGGCCTCAAGCTCCACCAGGGGAGGGTCAGGCTGAACATTAGGATAAATTTTTTCATTGAAAGGGTCATTGAGCATTGGAACTGCCCAGGGAGGGGGTTGAGTCCCCTTCCCTGGAGGGGTTTAAGGGACGGGTGGACAAGGCACTGAGGGACATGGGTTAGTGATTGATGGGAATGGTTGGACTCCATGATCCGGTGGGTCTTTTCCGCCCTGGTGATTCTATGATTCTGTGTGGGAGCTGGCACACACAGGCTGTGCCTTGGTGTGCTGGGTGTGTGCATGGGGCACCTACGGCTGCTGTCCCAGCCGCCCAGCCCGCCTCGCCCCCCTCCCCAGGAGACGTGGTACTGGGACGCCAGCAACGTCACGGAGATGGTTCTGAGCGGGGTGAAGTGCGCCGGCCACGAGATGTCCCTGAGCCACTGCCAGCACCACGGCGCCAGCCTCAACTGCCGCAACACCGGCACACGCTTCGCCGCCGGCGTCATCTGCTCTGAGAGTGAGGGGCGATGGGGCTGTGGTGATGGAATTGGGGCGGTGGGGTCTGGGGGGTCTGAGGGCAGCGGGGTCTGCAGGTGGTGGAGCTGCAGGCACGGGGGGCTGTGGTGATGGAGTCTGTGGGGTTTGAGGGCTGCAGTTGGCGGGGGCTTGCGAGATCTGCAAGCAATGATACTGTGGGGCCAGGGGCTGCAGCAAAATGAGGTGCTGGCAATGGTGATGTGGACAGTGGGGTCTGCAGATGATGGAGCTGCAGCGATGGGGCTGTTGGGGTCTGTGGGATCTGTGGGTGGTGGAACTCCAGCAATGGGGCTGTTGGGGTCTGCGGGGTCTGTGGGTGGTGGAGCTGCAGGGATGGGGCTGTGGGCAGTGGGGTCTCAGTGCAATGGGGCTGCAGCGATGGGGCTGCAGGTGCAGGGGCTGCACTCAGCCTGTGTCCCCCTGACGAGGAGAGCACACATCCCCCCATGGCTCAGCCCTGCCTGCACTGGGCATTCGCCCCATCCCCACACCCACAGCCAAGCGGAGCGAGGTGCCCGGCTGCCTCTGAGCAGCCGCCCGCTCCCCAGCCGCCTCCGACCTGCTGCTGCACGCCCCGCTGGTGCAGGAGACGGCGTACATCGAGGACCGGCCGCTGCACATGCTGTACTGCGCCGCCGAGGAGAACTGCCTCGCCAGCTCGGCACGCCTGGCCAACTGGCCCTACGGGCACCGCCGCCTGCTCCGCTTCTCCTCCCAGATCCACAACAACGGCCGCGCCGACTTCCGACCCAAGGCCGGGCGGCACTCCTGGGTCTGGCACGAATGTCACCGGTGCGTGTGCGGCACAGGTTGGGGGCACCGGGCAAGGGTGGCACCGGGTAAGGGTGATACCAGGTGACGGCAACACCATGCAAAGGTGATGCTAGGGGAGGGTGATGCTGGGCAAGGGTGACATCAGGGTGACAAGGGACAGGACGAGAGGGAATGGCCTCAAGCTCCACCAGGGGAGAGTCAGGCATCAGGAAAAACTATTTCATGGGAAGGGTCATTGGTCACTGTCAGAGGCTGCCCAGGGAGCTGAGTCACCTTCCCTGGAGGGGTGTAAGGGACAGGTGGCCGAGGTGCTGAGGGACATGGGTTAGTGATTGATGGGAATGGTTGGACTCCATGATCCAGTGGGTCTCTTCCAACCTGGTGATTCTGTGATTCTATGATTCTGTGACTCAGGCAAGGGTGACACTAGGTAAGGGTGATGCTAGATCAAAGTCATGTTGGGTGGGGGTGTCACTGGGCAAAGGTGACACCAGCTGAAGGCGACTCTGGGTAAGGGTGACGATTGAGGGTGACGCTGGATGAGGGCGACGTCTGCTCCGTGGGTCCCTCGGTCACCGCCGAGTCCCAGCTGCCAGGCAGAGGTGCAGCCGCGCCGTGTCCCCTCGCGCAGGCACTACCACAGCATGGACATCTTCACCCACTACGACATCCTGACGCCCAACGGCACCAAGGTGGCTGAGGGGCACAAGGCCAGTTTCTGCCTGGAGGACACCGAGTGCGAGGAAGGTGGGTGCCCCGCTGCACCGCTCCGGCCCTGCCCATGTCCCCATCCCTGTGGGGCTGTAACAGGGATGATCCGCATGCCCTTCCCGCCCGCAGACGTGGCCAAGCGGTACGAATGCGCCAACTTTGGGGAGCAGGGCATCACCGTGGGGTGCTGGGACCTGTACCGGCACGACATTGACTGCCAGTGGATCGACATCACCGACGTCAAACCCGGCAACTACATCCTGCAGGTGCTGAGGCTGAACCCCCCCCCCAGATCCCCTGCGCCCCCTCCTCTGCCCCTGGGAAGGCCAGGCTGGTGTGGGGCAGGGGCTGCAACCCTCACTGCCAGTGCCCCACAGGTCGTGATCAACCCCAACTTTGAGGTGGCGGAGAGCGACTTCACCAACAACGCCATGAAGTGCAACTGCAAGTACGACGGGCACCGCATCTGGGTGCACAGCTGCCACATCGGTAACGGCTCCGGGAAGGGCACAGGGCGAGGGGACACCAGGGCAAAGGGGTCCCAGGGGGACTTTCCCAGGAAAAGGGCACTGTGGGGCTGCAGGAGCCGTGGGGCTGGGGTCTGTGGGGCAGGGGAGTCCCTGCAGGGCTGCCCCAGGAGGAGGGCATCGTGGAGCTGGCGGCGGGGTGGGATCCATGGGACAGGGGTGCTGGATCTGAGCTTTTCCTGCTGCCGACACAGGTGATGCGCTGAGCGAGGAGGCCAACAAGCGGTTTGAGCAGTACCCAGGGCAGCTCAACAACCAGATCTCCTAGGGGAGACGGCATCTTCCTCCCTCGCCCCGCGCCGGTGGGTGCTGGCGCAGAGGCCTCACGTCTGGCGTCGCTGCCATGCCCATCCGGGCTTGCCCAGGACTCGTCATCGCCGGCCGCCCTTTCCCACCGTGGGAGCTGGCACTAGAGGCACTGATCCCGTTCCTCTGGCCCGGGGCCACCACCCCAACCACTGCCGGGGGGGCCCTGCGCCCGCGTTCCCTGCGCTGCAGCACACGGGTACGGCCCAGAGGCCCTGCAGCCCAGTCCCTGCCATCCCAGCTGCCCCCCGCGCTCCCTGTCCAGACGTCTCCCCCCACCCCGGGCTCTGCCCAAGGACCCTCAGCCCACACGGGGATTCACATCCCGGCAGAGACCCTGGAGCACCTCGTCCTGCAGGATGAGGCGGCTCCCACACCCCAATTTAGCTGTAATTTTATTGTCTCTATAAAGTTGTTCGTTCTCTTTTCCCAATGGCTCCCGCCTCTTTGTTGGGATGGGATGAGGGGTCTGGGTCTGGGAAGCGCGGCTCCTGCTCCGTCACAGAGCTCTGGAGCTGCTCCCACCCCCTGCACCCACCTCCAATTCCCACATGGAGCAAGGAATCTCTCCCTGCTCCACTCCAGCCAGCGACACCTTCTCCGGCGCTGGGAGAAGCCCCTGTGGGTGCCAGGGAGGGACCAGCGGGAGCCCCGGTGAGGCAGCCCCACGGCTCCAGAGGGAAGAGCCGGGATCAGGTGGTTCCCCAGGGATGCAGAGAAGCACTGGGTCCCCCGTGCCAGATGCAGCACAAAGGTTGGTGAAATCGCAGTGCGGGGCTGTGTTCCATAGGGATCGCAATCCCGAAGGAGCTGGGCTGCCTCACTTGGCATGGAGGGAGCCGAGGCCGAGAACATGACAGGAGGGCAAAGGGAGGGACCCCAACTCCCGCAGCGCTCGGAGCTCAGCCAGACCCTCAGCTCCCATCCCACCGCAGCATCCTCAGGCCAGAGAGCTGCTCCCTGCTCTGTGTCCAGCCCTGAGCTCCAGGCATCGGAACGCGCTGCGGTCAGCGCTGCCGGAGCAGCTATGTGAGCAACGCCGCCGGCGTCTCAGCTATTTCCCCTGCGAGCCGCTGTCTGGGGCTTTGCAGGGGGAGAAAATTCCTCCAGCGAGGCCAGGGCTGCCTGAAAGGAGCCCTGTTCTCCGGAGCGTGGGCAGGGAGCAGGGATCGGAGCAGCCCTGCAGATCCCCACGGAACTGAGCTTCTTTCATCTCCTAAAAATAACAGGCAGGGAGAGGGAGCTCCGTCATGGGCATGGCCTGGCCCGACACACACATTCTTCCTGGAGCAGAGACCGACACAGCTTCCCACAGCCTCTGGCAGGGCTGGAGCAGAGCAGCGGCTCTTCCAGGAAGGTGAGGAACAGCCGGAGCTGCGTGTTCCCAGAAGGACCAGCCGGGCTCTCAGACACAAAATGTGGAGCACAGGGAGGGCCCTGAGCGTCCCCAAGGGCCGAGTTGCGTGTGGGGGAGAGCTGAGCTCCAGCCGGGAGAGCCCTCGGGATCGGGGAGGGACAGGCAGCACCAAGGAGGAGGCAGAAACTGTCACAACCACCTCAGATGGTGGCACCGACTCTGCTTTCCATGGCCCAGAGAGCTGCTCTGTGGAGAGCCGCCCCGGCACAGCCGGCACCAGCACAGCCCCACGGCCACTCTCGCTAGCAGGAGGCGGCTCAGGAGCCACGACTCGCGTGGTGCAGGTAGGAGTCGGATCCCAGCCGGTACCGGTGCTAGGACTCCATCCAGCCCCAAGGAGGTCTCTGAGGACATATCTGGTGGCTCCTTCCCAGCTGGAAACACTGGTGAGGCTGTCAGGAGGGACAGGGTCCCATTCAGCCCGGCCTGCTGAAGGCCACCAGCACAGAGGGATCCCTGGAAAAGTGCTTTATTGGGGCACGGAGCACGCCAGCCCCTCTGCCGGCCCCTTCCCGTCCTCTGGAAGTTCCGAGTCTCTCGTGTCTGGCACACGGACACGGTTCAGTCCTTCGGCACCTGGCCAGGGCCGCTACTCAGCAGCCTCTGGGACGACGCTCACCAGCAGCGTGTCGTAGCCGCGCCGCACCAGCAGCGCCAGGCTCGGCTGCGTCCGCACCGCCTCGTACACATCCTCGGCACGACGCGAGGGCTGCCCGTTGATCTCCAGCACCACGTCCCCCGCCTTCAGCCCAGCCCTGCGGGGAATCATAGATCACCAGGTTGGAAAAGACCCACTGGATCATCGAGTCCAACCATTCCCATCAGTCACACAGACAATGGGACACAGAGACAAGAGGCGCACAGCGGGCGAAGCAGGCACTCGGCTTCTGATTCCCAGAGGGAAGGGGAGAAAAAGGGAGTCGGGCACAGGGAAGGGGAGCCAGGCACAAGCTCAGGCTGCGGCAGCAGGTGCTCCAACAGCCCCATGGCTGCCATGGCCAAGCAAACACCAAGCCCTGTGGCTCTGGAGCAAAACGCTTTGAGCTCATGACATCCCATCCCACTTACTTAACAATATCCCATCCTACGTGTGGTTAACAGCCCAGCCCAGGGGTTCAAGACACTCCATCCCACGCAGTTATTTCCATCCCGCACTGCTAGTTAACATCCCATCCCGCCTGGTTCACCACATCCCATCCTAAACAGTTCATAGAATCACCAGGTTGGAAGGGACCCACTGGATCATCGACCCCAACCATTCGTTAGTTAATGACACCCCATCCCACCTAGTGCACAACATCCCATCCTGCACGGTTAACCCTATCCCATCCCACTGGTTAACACAACCAATCCCATGTGGTTAATCCCAGGCGGCACTCACTGATGCGCCGGGGAGCCGATGATCACCCTGTGGATCAACACTCCGTACGAGATGTCCGGGAAGCTGGGGTCGCGCAGCTTCAGCTCTGCCAGGATGCTGTGGGGGGAAGATCGGAGCTGGGAGGCAGGACAAGGCTCAGACCCCACTGCGGCTGCTCGGCCACAGAGACCCCAGCGCAGATCCTCTCCTCCCGCATCCCAGCACGCTGCCAAGCACAACCACCACCATTCCTCAGCCAAATCCAGAGGATGAAAGTCCTGGCTGTGCCTGGGAGAGCTGGGAACCTCCAGAGCGGCTGCAGCTGGATCAGAGCGTGCATCCCCTGCCCGAGCAGCTCCTATGGGGCTCGGTCCTCCTGCTCCCCTGCTGCCGTCTCCCCTCTCTCCCTCCACCGGGTAGGACGGATACTACAAAGCTGCGTCCCCTTAATGTCAACTCGTGCCATGCAGAAACACACCCGCTCCTCTCCTCCGGAGTCTACAGATCGTAATTCCTAGTTCCTCTAAGCCCTCACTTCAGTTCTGCTCCTCTCAGACCCTCTGCAACCACTCCTCGCCCTCCTGAAAGCATCCAGAACTGGATGCAGCGCTTCAGTTGGATCTCACCAGAGTGGAAGAACCACACATTCTTCTTCCCTCAATCCCTGTCCATCAGTCCTGATCTCTTGCAGCCCAAGAATTCCCGCTGTCGCTCCGCCCAGCTCCCTGCTCCTGTTCAGCTGGTCATGGCTCCCTCCTCTGCACCAGCCCCTGCCGGACGCTAGTGCGCGTCCTCACAGACCTTTGCTGTCCCTTCCTGATCTCCAGGATCACTGCAGGGTTGAGGTCGGAAGAGATCTCCACTCAAGGGATATTCTGGATCATCCCACCCAGCTGCTGCTCCAGCAGGCTCAGTCAGAACAGGGCACCAGGCCTGTGTCCAGTCAGATTCCGATTATCTCCCAGCCCAGAGACTCTCTGACCTCTCCAGGCAGCTTGTGCCAAGCCCTGATCCACCTCCTAATGTCTCATGTGAGCACAGAATCTCCCAGGTTCCAGTTCCCCCCATAGCCTCTGGCCCTGCCGCTGGGCACTACAGATAGAACCAGGATCCCAGGGAGCTTGGACCCAACATGGAGCTTCTCTCTGCATAGGAAACACTTTTGTCCCTCACGAGCACAATCACCCAAATCCAGGGTGAGCAAAGGCCCAACATCTCGGGAAGCTCCCACCTGCCAGACAGGTGCAGTGGGACTGGGATTCCAAGAAGCTTCTCCTTCTCCCTGTGTTCTGTCCCTTGCAATCACCCAATTCCAGGGTGAACAATCCCTCACTGTGAGACCTTCCCAGGAACCAGCACAAACAAGACCTGCGGTCAGATGGTTTCCGAGGCCCCGCTGGCTGTGCCGGAGCTGGACCCGCTTCCTAGGAGCCACGTCCCAAGCATTTCACGCCTCTTCCCTGACAGACCTGGTCCAGCCAAGCAGGAGGAGGCTGGGCTCCCACATCCCAGAAGCTTTTCCAACTGCCAGCACCATCTGCTGGGCAGCTGGGCACGAACTGGGCAGGCTGGAAAGGCCGAGTGCTCCCTGCATCCCACTACTCTAAACCCTGGAAGCGCAGAGCATCTGCTCCACCGTTTGCTTCCCTGGAACGCCTGAGACTCCTCGTGGTGTCCGTCGGCGCAGGCAGCCTGCAAACCTGACCAATGTGGAAGCCAGGAGAGCAATGGCAAGGGCAGAGCCCCCCAAAAGGAGTTTCCTTTCCACACAGGGAACAGTTCCCAACCCTCAGTGGGGAAACAGCTCCCGCTGCCCACAGGGAATGGCTCCCGCAGCCCCCAGCCCTCTGCAGGAGGGGTTACAGGCCGAGCTGGATGGGGCTTGGAGCACCCTGGTCCAGTGGGAAGGGGGTTGGAACTGGATAGGCTTTGAGGTCTCTTCCAACCCAAACTATTCTACAATTCCATGATTGCAGGCTGGTTTGACACTCGGGAGAGGCTCTCGGACATTTTATCTGTTTGCAGATGTCTCTACAAGCGTGGAAACTCGGAGGCTCCTAATTTACTTCTGACACAGACTGGAGGCTGGACACAAGTGGAGCACAAAGAGATCTGAGAGGACACTTGAGCTGCACAGACAACGCTAACCCCACAATGGTGTAGGTGGGAGATCCCATCACGCAGTTCCTGGCCTCGGAACACAAACCTCGGAGTTAGCGTCAGCATCATCACCCCTATGTACCGCCGCTTCGTCTCTGCATTCCCAAACCAAGAGCCTGCCGAGGGAAAAGAGGACAAATGAGGAGGCTGGAGAGACACGTGCCAGGCTGAGCTGCTGAGTCACGAAGCCCTCACGCCTCGAGGCAGGCGTCATGTGCGGGGAGTCATCCCAATTTCCCTCTTAACAGATATTTCTGAGCCCCGTTCACCGCTGGGAGCTCTACAGGCATTGCACACTTTGTCTTCCTGGTCTGGAACCCTCAGCAAGGGAAGGACGTGGAGCTGTTTGGAGCGAGCTCAGAGGAGGCCACAGAGATGATCTGAGGGCTGGAGCATCTCCCGTATGAGGACAGAATGAGAGAGTTGGGGTTGTTCAGCCTGGAGAAAAGAAGGCTCTGAGGACACCTTAGAGCAGCTTCCAGTAGGGAAAAGGGCTCCAGGGGAGCTGGGGAGAAGCTCTTGATCAGGGAGTGCAGGGACACGATGAAGGAAAGAGTTTTGAGCTGCAAGAGGGGAGACTGAGATGAGATCTTGGGGAGAAATGTCCTCTTGTGAGGGTGGGGAGGCCCTGGCCCAGGTTTCCCAGAGCAGGGGTGGCTGCTGCATCCCTGGAGGGGTTCAAGGCCAGGTTGGATGGGGCTGGGAGCCCCTGATCCAGTGTGAGGTGTCCCTGCTCAAGACAGGGGGGTGGGACTGGGTGGGCTTGGAGGTCACTTCCCACCCAAACCATCCCATGATTCTGTGAACTTAACCCCCTGTCCTCTGCGACAAACCAGAACCCTGCGTTGCCTTTAGCTCCCATAAAGATAAGAAGCTCCAGTTTCCAGGCCATCCCTTCCCTTGCTGAACTCCAAACACTCCATTGTTTTTCCCACGTGTTGAGATCCAAGAAAAAGCAGCAATGGAGAAAATCAAATGACCCTCATCTCCCACAGGGCTGAACGTGAGCTTAGAGACACCTCAGGAGTCCGTGCCTGCAGCAGAGGTCGGTCAGCACTGTCTCCACAGCCTGGCACCAGGAGCAGGGAAGCAGCACAGCTTTCCCATGGCAGAGGGGGTTTCTTACCCCAAAAAGGGGGTTTCTTCTCCCTCCTGCTCTGCTTTTGTTCTCTCCAAAAGATAACCCAGAGCCCCGTGTGCCACAGCTTCCCCTTCCATCTCCCTTCCCACCCTCCTTCTGCAGCACCAGAGCACGGAGGCACTTGACTCACTTTTGTGCCGCTCCTC
>WAAB01021758.1:715-28956 GCA_013389865.1 Piaya cayana
GTGGACTCACCAATGCCAAAACCAGAGAGAGAGAATAACCTCCCTAAAAAAAAAAAAACCAAACATCCCAAACCTTTCAGGTGAGGGTTTACAGGGTGCAGCCATGGATATGCTCCCAGACCGCCTGCAGAGACAGGGAAATGGGTGGCCAGGACCCATCTGTGTGTGTGGCATTGGCAGCGCACAGTAGCACAAGTGGCTGCGCGGGGGGCCTAGAGCAGGATCTGGCTGGAGGACGGAGGCACACTGCATCTCCCAGACTGATACTGCCAGCAGAGCTGCTCTTGAGGTCCAGCCAAAACCTAAAGCTGCCTTCTCCAGCTGGGAGCCACGTAGCTCCCCTTCTTCCCTCCCGCCCCGTCCCCCAACACCCGGGTGCAGCTGCCTCTCCCAACACTGAAGGGCGCTCTCTGGAACCATGGCTGGTCCAGTGCCGCTGGGAGGATGACGAAAAGGCTCAGAATCCTCAGTCAGCTCTCACAGAGCCTCTGTGTGTGTGTGCCCGCACGTACACTGGCTGACGTGGGGTTGCACCTGTGGGAATGGCTCAGCTAAAGGGGTCTCTATAGGCCAGGGTTAGGTTGGAGTCTCATCCTTCCAGGAGGAAACTGCCTTAGTGGTCACTGGATATTAGAAGCGATTTCTTTCCTGACAGAGCAGTAAAGCACTGGCAGAGGCTGCCGAGGGCAGTGGTGAAGTTTCCATCCCTGGAGGGGTTCAAAAAGCGTGTAGCTGTGGCACTTGGGGCATGGTGGGGTTGGACTGGATGAACTTAGAGGTCTTTTCTGACCTTTATAGTTCTATTTCATTTCAAATCCTGCTTTTCACTGGAAGGCAGCTGCTCCCCTGCAGCTCCCAAAGTTGCTTCCCCACCAGTTCAACCTGGTTCTCCATTTGGTCCCTCATGTCACGTTCCTGTGATAATGATAGGAGCATGGAAAGGGAAGAGGCTGCAAGGGTGAGGAACCTTATTGCTCTCTACAACTACCTCAAAGAAGGTTGTAGAGAAGAGGGAGATGGGTTCTTCTCCCAAGGGACAGGGGACAGGACGAGAGGGAATGGCCTCAAGCTCCACCAGGGGATGTTCAGACTGGATATCAGGGAGAAATTTTTCACGGAAAGGGTGATTGGGCACTGGCAGAGGCTGCCCAGGGAGGAGGTTGATTCACCTTCCCTGCAGGGGTTTAAAAGTGTGGCTGCTTTGGCTCTGCGTGTGACCACTCCATGCTTTGGGGCCAGAGCGGAGCCTCCCACTGGTGCTGGTCACATCCAGCTTGCAAGGGCGGACTTAGGCGAACATGTCTCCATGAGACCTTTCTTTTTGTTCTTGTTGTTTTCAAATCCAAACTATTTGCTCCAGGAAGCAGCTGGGAACAGTCACGTGGGAAAGCGCCACGGCTTGTGTGAACAAGCAGAAAGGATCCTTGCGTGGCATCACCCTGGCATGGGCACCAGCACAGCTTCTCTCCTGCTCTCACACCCACAGAATCAGGATCCGACAGAGGAGGTGGTGCTCCTTTGCAGGGAAAGAACTGAAGAACGGACAAGGCAGATGCTTCGCACCCCGTCCCTCAAATAAAATCTGTAGAAAATCTTGTCAGAAATCATCCGGAAGGGATGCTTTTAAGGGACAGTCAGCTTTTCATCCGAATGCATTCTTCTCATTAAAACATCTGCTTTCAGAGGAAATTTTCAGCATTTCAGATCAAAACAGAAAGAAAAGGCACTTGGAGAAACAGAAGCAGAGAATTCATAGAGGCCTCTGCAATATCTCCCAGCAAAGGGAAAGCTGCACAGGCCCTGTACACCCAAAAGACCTGAAGATGTTCATCCTCCTGTGGCTGGAGGGAGTCTGTGCTCCCCAGCGGGCAGACTATCTTTTATTTTTTGCCAAAGAGCTCAAACATCCCATAAAAACCTAAAAACCAGATGTCCTAAATGTGCTCGCATACAACTGGCCTTTGAACTCTTGTGCAGCTGATAGCATTGAGGGAGATGCAACTTGGAGAGCTCAGCTCATTCTTCCTGTACATGAGGTCGCTCTGAAAGAAGCTTTTAAGACAGAGTAACATGGAAATAGGTGATGCCAGGGCCATCCAGGAGGAGCAGCTCACCCAGCATCCGAGCCCAAACGTTGCAAAAAGCCTCTTCATTCACTAGAGCGCTGGGCTCTCACATCCATCCAGAGGGACAAGAACAGGCTGGAGAGGTGGGGCTGTGCAAACCTCATGGAGTTCAACAAGGCCAAGAGCAAGGTCCTGCACCTGGGTCAGGGCAATCTCAAGCAAAATTAGAGACTGGGTGGAGAATAGATTGAGAGCAGCCCTGGGGAGAAGGACTGAGGGCACCAAACCAACCATTTCCCAGGCTGCATCCAGAGCAGTAAAACCAGAAGGCCCAGGGAAGGGTTTCTGCCCCTCTGCTCGGCTCTGGTGAGACCCACCTGGAGCCCTTTGTCCAGTTCTGGAGTCCTCAGCCCAGGAAGGACATGGAGCTGTTGGAGCGAGTCCAGAGGAGGCCATGGAGATGCTCTGAGGGCTGGAGCACCTCCTGTACAAGGACAGGCTGAGAGAGTTGTGTTGTTCATCCTGGAGAAGAGAAGGCTGCGGGGAGACCTTGAAGCAGCTTCCAGTGCTAAAAGGGACTCCAGGAAAGCTGGGGAGAGGCTCTTGATCAGGGAATGCAAGGATAGGGTGAGAGGAGATGGTTTTGAGCTGCAAGAGGGGAAATTGAGATGAGATCTTAGGGAGAAATGTTTTGTTGTGAGGGTGGGGAGGCCCTGGCCCAGGTTTCCCAGAGCAGGGGTGGCTGCCCCATCCCTGGAGGGGTTCAAGGCCAGGTTGGATGGGGCTGGGAGCTCCTGATCCAGTGGGAGGTGTTTCTGCCCATGGCAGGGGTGGAACTGGATGGGCTTTGAGGTCCCTTCAGACCTCTTCTGTGATTCTATGATTCTATCCTCTGCCTTTAGATCAGAAGATCCCTGGCACTTAACTCATTAACACCACACAAAGCTCAGCCAAGGAGCCAGGATGGAAAAGCAGGACCAGAAGGACAATCTTGGCTGACAGCACCTGGGGCTTGGCCGGGCCCCAGAGATGCTGCTCCAGCCGACGACGTCCCCAGCAGCCACCCTGGCAAGGCCAGGTTGGGCACTGTGAGATGCAGTTTGCATGGAGCTATTGTTCCATGGGAAACTGGCTGTCTTCCTGCTCTTCATCTGTCAGCAGGATTTTCAGAGAATATGCTCCCAAATATGAACTGAATGCAGCAGGCTGGGCTGGAGCCCTTTGCTAGAAAACCTGGACGTCAGAGTGTGTCCGGTTTAATCCCAGAGTCTGTGAGAATCAGTGTAAAGTGGCATATCAAGTGAACTTTTCACTCTGTGGTAGGAGGGATTACCACATCCCCTTTGTTTGTTGTGCAGTGCAGAACCAAAAACACTTTAACCCTTTCCTGCAGCCCTTCGCCTCTAAGTACCCATGAAAATTCCTAGGAAAACTGCAGCTGTTTTGCTCTCCACTGGGTCAGAGCTGGGGGGGACGGGACGGGTGCTCGTTTTCCACAAGCCACCACTCCCAGTCTCCCTCTCAGAAATGGTTCATGCCCTAAAATGCATCCTCACCGACCCCCTTGGGAGGGTTTTACACTAGGCAGCCCAACTGCCTATCCCTGGCCTTGCAGAACCTCCACTGGTTTGACATAAAAGTGAGTTTTGCAGCTCCGGAGCAGGAGTTCCAGCCCTTTCAGCACCCACACAGCTCACTACAGCATCATCTTTTGCAGCCCCGGCGTAGCACGGTTCCAAGGAGAAAAAAAACGCACAAGAAATTCCTGCCAAAATATTAAAGTGAGATCATTTCTATTAGGAAACATTCCCTGTAGGGAGGGCAGATCTTGATGCGAAACAAATCAGAAAAGATCTTTTGCTTCAAAATGGTTGGATTTGATGACCTTAGAGGCCTTTTCCAACCTTAACGATTCTATGATCCTATGATAATGACTGAAAATGTAAATTCTGGTCTCTGAAAAGTGTATTTCTGATACATCACTGGTTTCAGTCCTCCTCCCTTCTTTCTTGGGTATTTTCCATTTAAAATGTCTCAAAATTCCAGCAGTACTGGGGAAGTCACCAGGTGAGAAGGTGCCATGGTTTTAATGTTCCTTTTCCTACCTGATAACATTCCTGCAGCTGGTGGAAGTGAAGGGGCAATAAATTGTAGAAGAAGTAGAGAAGAAAACCTCAAGGATGTGAGTCGTCCCATTGCCCTCAGTGGCAAATTGAGATGGAAGAGGGGAAGCTGAATTTGAAACCCGACTGGACTTTCCACCTCACCCTTCAGGTTCCCACTGGCAACAGGAGAAAAAAAATTTTTGTATTTCCTGGGGACAAAAAAGCACTAAAAGAAAGTTTTCTTGGGAGTGGGACAGGATGGACACAGCCACTTTCTCCTTTAGGAAGCTGGAGGTGTCTCCTATGCAGCAGCTTCTCATAGAATCACAGGATCATCTTCCGGGAAGGGATTCTACCCCTCTCCTCTGCTCTGCTGAGACCTCACTGTCTCCAGTTCTGGAGTTCTCAGCACAGAAAGTACATGGAGGTGTTGGAGCAAGTCCTGAGGAGGCCATGGAGATGATCCAAAGGCTGGAGCACCTCATGTATGAGGACAAGCTGAGAGAGTTGGGGTTGTTCATCCTGGAGAAGAGAAGGTTGCAGGGAGACCTTAGAGCAGCTTCCAGTAATGACAGAGGCTTCAGAAAAGCCGAGGACAGACTTTTCAGCAAGGCCTGTTTTGGCAGGACAAGAAGTAATGCCTTTAAACTAAAGGAGGGCAGATTTAGACTGGATTATTGGGAAGAAGTTTTTTACAATGAGGGTGGTGAGGCACTGGTCAAGGTTGCCCAGGGAGGCCCCATCCCCAGAAACGTTCAAGGTCAGGTTGGATGGAGCCAAGCAACCTGATCTGTTTAAAGATGTCGCTGCTCCTGCAGGGCTTGGACTGGATGACCTATAAAGGTCCTTTCCAACCCAAAGCATTCTAGGATTCTATGATTCTGTGATGACAGATGGCCCCGTAGTAACCTGGGTGGGCGCCATGTGGGGCATCAACCCTGCCTTAGGGTGTGGGATGGGTACGGAGGAGCGAGTGTCCAAGGGATGTGTGACGGTGTGAGTCTGTCAGGCAGGGCATGAACACGCTCGAGTAAGCTGAGCACGGGAGCACACGTGTGGGGGCAGGCAGGGAGAGGAAGAGGATGCCGCACACAGATAGCACTCGGAGACATTGTGGATTACGGCTGCTAATACCTCTGGTAAGAACAGAAGTCTGCTGGCTGGGAGCGGGAGCTGAAAGCTGAGCCCCTTGTTATGTTTCCCTGTTCCCGCCTGCACTAATCCCTTTGAGCCCCAGGAAAAAACTGCAGAGAAATCAAACGGGCTGTTCATGCCGCCCCAGCATCCCCGGGATTAATTAATTTGGGATTTGTGGGGAGTCACAAGGTCACACTCCCCCCACTGGCGGAGCGGGCTCTACAAGGCAATGACAGGGTTGGGGCTGGTGGGGGAGATGCCCCATCATCCCATGGGCTGGAGCAGGTCCGTAAAACATTAGGAAAAAAGTTTTCATGGAAAGGGTCATTGGGCACTGACAGAGGCTGCCCAGGGAGGGGGTTGAGTCACCTTCCCTGGAGGGGTTTAAGGGCCAGGTGGACAAGGCACTGAGGGACATGGGTTAGTGATTGATGGGAATGGTTGGACTCAATGATCCAGTGGGTGTTTTCCAACCTGTTGATTCTATGATTCGATGAAAAAGCCACTCTGGGAAGGTGCTGGGCACCAGGTATGGGGCTGATCTGGGGTGCCAGGGCATGGAAAAGCACCAAGAAGGCAGAGATTGACAAGCAAGAGGCGTCCCTACATCCCTCAGGGATCAGCCTCCAGAGGCAGCTACTTGGAGAGAATCCTGCTTGGGTTTGGCCAGGTGCTCCTTATCTCTTTGTGGCCTCCTGTTTGGGCCAGGATTGAAGCAGAAGCTCACAAAAGAACAGAAAATCCAAAGAGGTAGCTTCAGCATGGGTACAATCCTCACTATCCCATGGGATAAGAGAGGTTGAGGACCAGGTCCGGGGTGAGGAAGGCTGTTTGCCCTGCTGATCCCTTCCAAGAAGAGCGTTCTGATTGCCTTTTGAAGACAGTGTCCCGGATGCCAGTTCCCAGTTCCCACCATTAGTGGTTACTTAAATGACTCCAAAATTTGCTTTCAGGGAGCAATTTTTCTTACGATGTGGGTTTTCTTTGTGTTTGCAGGAAAGCTCATTCTCAAGAGAGCACGATGTATTTCAAACTCTAATAGAATATTTGTGGTCATCTGTTTGGGAATGACCTGCCCAGCATTTGCAAGCAGACTCCATTCATTCCCACCCAAAAGTATTTTGGGAACCAGGACCAGCATTAGTCCCATCTGTGTTGGGGATTACGCTTGGATCTGGATGCTTTGGAGCCGCTTGGTACCAGGAAAGCACAGAGGTATGAGGACTGAGCCCGTGGCTGTGAAGAGACCATGGAGAAAGGAAAAGAAGGTGATTTCTAGACCGGCAAGGAGAATTGAGAAACCCGGAGCCTTCATTTGGTGCCAGGATTGGAGGGAACATTAATTCAGCCCTTCAGGTGCCAAATGAAGAGCACAAGGTAGTATCATGAAGAGGAGCCAAAAGATGTCCAGCTGCTGGGCTGAAGTGCTCTACCCAAACCTGAATTTTATCTCTCCAAACCAAAACATCCAGTCTTGCACTCACCCATCTCCTTGGGTCCCATGTTGGTGTTTCTTTCAATCTCACCTCTGCTCCAAGCCTCCATGGAGTAGCTCAAACCTCTTTACTAGCCAAGCACAGACAGTCTGAGTCTGGCTGCACCAGCAGGATGGGAGATCTGCCTAGCTCTGAGGACTTTTGAGTCAAGGATGGCTCTGGTGACAGGGGAAAGATCTCATCAAGAAGCAGCAGAGGAATCCAGAAAATATTGGAATGGGTGATCTGATGAGCTGGTTGCTTGCTGCTTCTCTGGACTCAAGGCTCAGTTTCAAAGCCCTGTCAAAGCTCTGTTCCGAACGGCCGTGGATCTGAGCTTGCTTCTTTACAAAGGTCCTGGCAGAAGGGGAGACCTGAAGATGTGACTAGTCCCTCTGCCTTGAGCAGCTCAAGGGAGCAGAAAGCTCAGGAGGGTGCGCAGGGCACACTCATGTTTTCGGACGGAGCTGTAGATAAAGAGCAGGGCCAGGATTAATGCAGCTGCTGCCCTCAGGCCAACTGCTCTACAAGCTCGTCTGCCGGAACAGAGCAGGGGGGAAACACTCGAACCTGCTCACCTTTGTCTGGCAACTGATCCAGAGGCTCATCCTTCCCCAAATACGTGATCCCCCCGGCCTGACCTGTTTGCGTGTCTTCCCCAGAGCCTGCTTTTCAGCTGAGCGTGTCTCCGACGGCTGGTTTTGGGTGTCTGGAAGCCCTCCTGGTATGGCAGGGGCTGAGGTTGGTATTCTGACCCTGCAGTCGCCTCCCTGATACTGTTATCAACCCAGCGTTGCCTCAGGTTTCGCAGGAGCCAGTGCTGTCCGTCAGGGTTTACTAGGGAAGCAAACACTGCTGGTACTTGAGGGTCATCCGTCCTCCAGGGCATCCTTCCTCACCTCCAGAGGATCCTCCAGTCCTGCAGGGGCTGAGCCATTGTCACATCTGAGCTCTTTTATCACTACCCCATATGCAAACCCTGCTCCAGCCCCATCAACGCGCAGGACCCACAAGCGGCACAGGGATGTCTCTGCATCCAGCCATGAGCAAACTGGGTCATTGAGAAAGAGACGCCATGAAAAGCCCAAAGAGCATCAGGATACAACAGCTACTGAAGAGGGAAGGGGGGGCACAAAAATAAAATCCAGCTCTCTTATCCTGTCCCATCTCTTCGCAGTGAATAAAACATGGTGTGGGTCAGCACAAATCACAGAAACCACGTCCTGGCTGTGCTTCAGACACCTCCCAGGTGACGGGTAATGAATGGTGGATGGATCTGACCCCCTGTGGCTTCATCTACTTGCTTTTTGGAGCCTTTAATGCACTCGGCCTTCATAAACATTTCATGGCACTGAGTGCCACTGTTTCACCATAGAAAAACACCTCCTTTAGCCAGATTTAAACGTGCCAGCACCTCTCCATTGCAAAGTCAGCTTCTCCATCCATTCCTAACTCATGGAAAAACTCCCTTGCTCAGGATGTGATAAAACTGGAGCTCTTAGTGATGGAGCTTGTCAGGAGCTTTTGGATACTTACTCAAGAGCCTCTCCATGACTTCCACACGCTTTTCTTCCTTCAGCAAACTACACTGGAGAGAGACCACAACCACAGCAAGAAGTCTTCTTAACCTTATTCCAGGCTAATACGCACACGTCTGTTCATTTGGTGGTTTATTATAGTATTGATCATAGTACAGAAGTCAGAGTCATTGACCTTTCCTTTCCTGCGTTGTTCTTTCAAACATTGAAGTCATATTTATTGGCTTCCAGGCATCTGAGGTAGAAATTTATAGAGCAGGGCCCGCAAAGCATCAGATGGTGAGTGCATAAAGCCCTGGTGACTGTTTCTGTCCAGTTTATCACTTTGGTTTTCACCTTTCCAGCTCAACTCCTTGGCACCTGGCAGTTTCTCAGCTCTTTTTTTTTCCTGAGAAGGAATGCCGCAGACTCCAGAAATAATGCTGCAAATTCCAGAGGCAGGCAGGGGTTTCCCACGCAGCTCTGCTCTCCTCTTCCATCAGTGGCCATAGGACATCTCCCTGCCCAGTCTGTAGTTGTTGTGCATCACTTCTCAGATGCCTAACACCCACCTCCTTGGGGAGGAGGCCCCAGCTCCTCCTTGGACCTGCTCTGGGACCAGGTGGCAGGGGCTGAGGATGACAGCCCAGGTCCCTGCCCAGTCTCAGGGAGAGGGAGAAACCAAAGTAAAATAAAAAAAAGATATCTTCAGGGTGCAGATCTCAGCATTTCACCTGCCAGTGGCTGTAGAGCCACTGTGTGCATTGTGTCCATACATCCTCCCTACCTCATCCATTTTCACATCTTTGCTGGCTGTGATACTTCGGGGTTGCAAGGCAAGAGCACACCTGTGCACATCCAACCTCGCAGATAGGTCTGCGCGTGCAAGGTGGATAGGTGACCCCTTCTATATAGATTTTGTACCTCTCACTGATCCAAGCAGGGAGTTACCCAGGTGAAGACCCCACTCACATCTCTCCATGGCTCTCACCCGAGCAGAAGCAAGTTTCTCCCATGCCAGGACCAGCATTAGCCTGCAGAAAGCCCTTCCTCTTCTTCCCCACCGGGCAGAGGTTGCGCATTGGCCCACCAGCTCCCTGTGAGTAGGGCAGGTGAAGCCAAATACTTTCGCTAATCCCAGCTCCGAAGAGCTGCTCTCAGGTTACAGACGATGTGAATAGGATCTATGTTCCAGGGTGATCAGACTTCCTGGAATTTCTGCAGGACCAGTTATCTGTTCCTGTAACCATCTGCAGCTGAATGTGTTGGGATGGCCCAAGTCCAAAATGCCCCCAATCTCTTCGGAGCCCCGATCTAATGTCTTTGGGAAAAGCACGGCTGGCAGCAGGAAAACTACCCTGCAGCTTCGCACATGGGTCTCCCTTATTGAATGGCCCAGAGCACCTCGGAAACCCGATCTCTGCAGCCTTCAACAGCCCAGACAAGGAGAGACAAAGAGCCCCTCGGCCACCGGACGTGCCGAATGCCCTAACTTAGACCCAACCACAACCTGACACTGCCCTTGCGGATCCATTCAGGGTTGACTCAGCTCCCCAGCATCGCCAACAGCTTGCAGCACTCTTGAAAGGTCCCCATGCTGTCCCTCTCACTGGAGGAGTTTCTTGGATGAGAAGGAATCCATGTCACAGCCTGCTCCTTTCCGAGTAGGTCTGATGCCTCTTTTTAGATGTCATAAGGTCCCCAGGGCTGAGTGGATGTTGTCTCTTGCTCAGGGGCAAAGCAAACTACAGTGAGCAAACATGCAAATCCAGGCACTGGATCTCCCTCCATACCCACTGCAGAAGATGCTTCAGTCTGGTGCTGCAGTGCAGAGCACGGAGCTTTCTCCCCATCACATCCCTGTGTTGGTTTTCTGGGAAGAGTGGGAGCCTTGAGGCCTGCAGACATGACTCGCAGGACATGGGGACCACTCAGGTTGGCATGTACAGTAGTGCAGTGAGCAGCTGATTGCAATCTGGGAAGGTGCTGCCTCTCCTTTCTGCCACCAGTCGCTTCCATGAGGGGCCCAGTTCTAATTAGAACCATGGAATGGTTTGAGTTGGAAGAGACCTCAAAACCCATCCAGTTCCAACCCCTTGCTATGGGCAGAGACACCTCCCATTGCACTGGGGGCTCCGAGCCCCATCCAACCTGGCCTTGAACCCCTCCAGGGATGGGGCAACTACCACTGCTCTGGGTAACCTGGGGCAGGGCCTCCCCACCCTCACAGCAAAACATTTCTCCCTAAGATCTCATCTCAATCTCCCCTCTTTCAGCTCAAAACCCTTCCCTCTCATCCTGTCCCTGCACTCCGTGATCAAGAGCCCCATCCCAGCTCTCCTGGAGCCTCTTTGAGTCTTGGAAGCTGCTCTAAGGTCTCCTCACATCTCTCTCTTCTCCAGGCTGAACAACCCCAATTCTCCCAGCCCATCCTCATACAGGAGCTTCTCCAGCCCTCGGATCATCTCCATGGCCTCCTCTGGACTCACTCCAACAGCTCCATGTCCTTCCTGTGCTGAGAAGTCTAGAACTGGACCCAGGGCTCCAGGTGGGTCTCACCAGAGCAGAGCAGAGGGGCAGAATTACCTCCTTGGCCCTGCTGGTCCCACTGCTTTGTCTGCAGATAATTCATTAGTAAGTCTTATTATTTCATCCTCTGCCCTGCTCAGCAAAGCACGTTCCTTACCAAGTTTCGCAGAGGAGAAAATACTTCTGAGTGGGAAAATCTGTGTCTGGCAAGAGCAGCCTCAGCAGCGTGAGCCTGATACATGACAGCATCCTCAACCTGATCACATCATCCGTAGCGCTGTCTGCTGCTCCTGGGATAAAATTCCATGGAAGGACCTGGAAACAGCTCATCCAGAGCATCCCAAGATGAGAAGGGGAGTCCAGCCACACTCCCAGCAAGCCCAAATCCTGGTGCCACTCCAGATCCTTCACTGGGGGAAGATGGGTAGTGGAGTCAGGGCATCCGAGCGGGGTTTCTAGGAGAGCTCCATCCTTGCCGCTGCAATCTGGCTCCTGGGGAGCGGGCTGTGTCCTGAGGAATGTGGCTCTTGAACTGAACTCCAAAGGCTTTTGCGAGCCTTTCAATCCCAAACACAGAAGCTGAAAAGGGGCGAGTGCCCCCGCGGAGGAGAGCGCGGTGGGGTGGGATTAGAGCCGGCCCAAACGCCCGGCTCTCAGCAGCGGTGTCTGAGCAGCGCAGGGAGAGGTCAGGATTAGGGGAAATCCTTTCAGACCAAAGGGGAGTTAAGCAGCTCTCTCCTTGCACACACAGAGGGGGCACCCCCAAAGCTCTCCCCTGCAAAAGACCATGCTAGGGGCAGGAGGCAAGGGGCAGCCTTTGTCCCTTTGATTGAAAGCAGAGGGCAATTAGGTGATGGACTTAGAGCCCAGGGAGCACCACTCCCTGCCTCCGCAGTCATCTCTCCCTCTTTCTCTGCTTTCTTTCATCCTCTACCCCAGCTCCTAAATCCACCAGCCCTAGGCCTTTAATTGAATTAGCCCAGCACCTTTCACTGGGAACAAGTTAAGGCGATTTCAATACAGTGTGATTGCTTTTTGCAGCCCCAGACGGGTTTGACAGTGACCACGGGGCTGAGACCATCACAGGATGATTTATCCTTGGTGCTTCTTATACCTGGGGAACTGCAGGTGTTCTTACCAACCCCGCCTGCAGTCACAACCTGCGTGGGAAGAGAAACCCCTATTTCTGGACATCGTGAGAAGTCAGAGCTTGAAAATAGGAATCCAAAGGGACAACCCAGACCCTCCAGTCTCTGCAACTCTGGTGTTTGCAACACTGAACTCTACAGGTCTTTTGGACACTGCTTTGGAGACAACAGCAACCTCTTAATCTCCAGAGGTACAACTTGGCCAGGCCTGCTCAGCGGCTAAGGAAGCCCTCGGAGGTTCATAGCCTCCTCCATCCTTTTCCACTCCTGTGCTGGCTTCCCCACCCCTATGGAGATGCAGGCACCAACCACTGCCAGGTCCTTCCCACCCACCCAACTCCCTTTATTCCCATTTTGATGCATTCACGTAAGATGTTCTGCAAGCGCCTCTGTTTACACCCATCTCTTGCCCTCCTAGGAGGAACTGTCCTGAGCAAATAGAGATGGATTTCAAGCCAACCAGACCCGCACATCAACATCGTGCAAGACTTCTCTCCTTCTACTGGCTGGTGATTTCAGGCTATGTTAGAGAGGCACTGAGCTAGGTGTGTTAGCAATCCCCGTGGGGACAGCCGGTGAGGAGGAGGGCTGACAACCAGGCTGTCTGGATGGGTTTGCAGGAAGATCTGGGCTGCTCCAAGCCCATCCACTCCAAGACAAGCCTGAGGAGAGAGCCTCTAAATCACAACCTCCTGACTCTGAGTGAAGGGCTGCCCACAGGGCATTTATGCTTCAGCTTTCCCAGAGGAGGAATGGGATCATCAAACCAACCTTATGCTTCCTCCTCCTCCATGTTCCTTGCCTGGAATCCTTCAATAACAAAGACACCATAACCCAGGATGGATGCAAGGTTCTCAGCCTACGCGAGTAGCCTTGCTCTCCTGAGGTCCTGACCTCTACTCTGGCGAAAGACAGGAGACATCCCACTGTCTGGGATGTCTCTGTAACTTTTCCCAGTCCTCACTGTGTAAAAAAAGATTCCCAGACCTCATTTTACGATGTCCTACAAGTGCAGATAGAGCCAATGCAGGGTAAGAACCTTGCCCTTCCAACTCAGGACATTCCTTGATTCTATGATTCTTTTGTAGAAGAGCACAAAACGGGACGGAGGATCCCAGATTGTCCTCCTCAGCATCCTGTTGCCTGACATTAATCCACCCTATGTGCCAGGATCCATATCTACCTCAAACCTCATGGATTTCCCATCAGCCTCTCAAACATGTTGAGGTTCCTCTAAGCAGCAGCTCTGACCTCCAACATGTTGACCTCTTCCCTTAAACTTGCTGAGGGTGCACTCCCTCCTCTCACTTAGGTCACAGCAACCCAGGGTGCCTTCGTTGTACCCTCCTTGACTGAAAAACTAGATGTTTCCAAAGCAAAAAGGCCAGTGATGTTGAAGGGGCAGTGCTGGTCAGCGTGTTGCCTAGCCAAGCTTTTTGGAGAGCAGGGACTAACCACAGTGAGACCAGCCTGCCCTCCACCAGCAGAAACCACAGGCTGGAACTTTCACCAAGAGGGAAGTCCACAAGCCCCTAAAAGGCTGCTGCAAAGAAAATAAATCCTCCTGAGGCTACAAATGGCAGCGAGTGATATTGGAGGATGACAAACTGTGGGAAGCCTTTAGGAGTAGACTTGGAGCAGGAGGACAGGAGCTTGCTGGCTGATCTGTCAGATCATGGTGGCCTCAGCAGGAGATCTGGATCATAGAGTCATAGAATCGTAGGATCATGCACTTCTTGACAGGTCTCAGCATGGCTTCATCTCTGAGTTGCCGAGGTTATCCAAGGAGTCCAATATTGTAACGGGAAGGGTCTCCTGAAGGAGAGAGGCTGAGCAGAAAAGGGCAGAGGCTGCCGAAGGAGGATGAGGTGCTGCAGGGAGGAAGAGCCTGCATGGTGCTTCGAGGGATGCTCGAGTGGGGAATTCAGGCTCTCCCCCACCAGCCTGGACAGCCACAGGACACTTCTGCCTTGCCACAGATGCTTGGGACAGGGTGATATGAGGCACTGAAACTCTGCCATGCCAGAATATCATGCAGGGAGTGACCCCAGGGCTGGCCAGGGCTACTACTCCACAAATAACCTCCGAAACCAAGGAGGGAGCCAAAATGTGTCGCGTAATCGCAGATAAACACATAATCTACTCAGGTTACGCTGGAGGGAAACCACAAACCACGAGCAGGCAGGAGAAGAGAGAAACAATAAGCCACAGGGAGAAAGGAAAATCCACCAGATGAGATGAAAGCAAGTCAGTAAATCACAGGGGCGGCTGCTGCTCTTCTCCTGACCCTCCCCTTGTCTGCCCTGCCTGGGAAATCTCATCCTCACAAATCTTGCAAGGAGGAGCTCGGAAACTGGGAGTAGAAAGCTCAGGCAGGAGCCCCACCAAGAGTCTGCATCCCTATCAGGCATCTCTCTCTGCAAAGGTGCATGGAGAAGCACGTGGAGATTTACCGCTGGTCCAAGCACCCAGGGCAACAGGGACGGTGGCCAATCTCTGCAGCCCAGCAGCAAACTCTGCACACCCCTCCAGCTCCGAGAAACCAAAGGTCTTGGAAATAATGGAAACAGCCATATTGGTGGAGAGGATCGAGTCCTACTGCAGAGCCCAGTTCCCACAGAAGGGACCCAGGGAGGATGCCATGAGCTGGGCTGAATGGAGACAACGTTCATCTAGGGGAAACTTTTCAGAAAGAGTGTTTGTTGGCCTGAAGATGTGCAGATGGTCGGGAGCAAGAGAACTGCAGGCATTTCCTCCTTCCCTGCCAGCACCTCCTGACCAGCCCCACACTGAGCAGATTCTCAGATGAGTGCAGGCGCAGGAATGCAGTGGGAGTAGAGGCTCCTTTGAACATCCCGGCCACGGCACGGCCGGTGGGAACGCGTAGCCAAAGAGGCCAAGCTGGGAGATAGCCACTGCTGTGAGATCTGCCGTGAAATCTGTTCCCGGGAACGTTCTGCCAACCAGACGGGGTTTTCTCAGCAGGAGTAAACATCCACCAAAACAACAGAAGATTTTGCTTTGCTTTTTGGAGGCATGGAAGTAAACACAATCCAAAGAAAATCCTCACCCTTTGCACTCCTGCTCCAGACCTCCAAGGCCTGGGTGAGTTTCTGCAGGTCCCTGGAGGGTTGGAATTGGGCATCACTCATTGGAGAAGAGAGCTCTTTCCAAAGAATAGAAACATGTGGCACACAAGACGCCACCAGCACTGTTGCCATCCCCTCGGTTTTGGATTCCCTCAGCTCTTTCCATGGTGCAGAGGTCTCTGTGCTGCTTACACGTTGTATTACCCTGACAGTGAGACCCGCCCCAGCTCACCCTTCTCCCGTCCCTGGCAATGTTACCAAAACACAGATGAGTTGAAGGGTCAGGATTAGACTTTTAAGAACCCACCTGAGACCACAACCATGGGAATTTCCTGGCGCTTCCGTGCCTGACCAGGCGTCCCCCATCCAGCTGCATCACAGGCACCAGAGAAGGGGCGATGACGCTGATGACAAAGCATCCTCTCACCCTGGAAAGATAAACAGTGTCTGTCCCTCTCCACACTAGTGTGGACAGTCTTTCCCTTTAAACACTACATCCCAGGTGCTCCAGATGAAGCCAGGACATTCCCTATGCCAGGGGAATGGGTGGTCTGTGTGGGAGCAAGTGATGCTCTTCTGGGATCCAGCACCAGACCCAGTTCCCCTGCTGTAGTAACAGGTACACAGCAAACCAGAGCATACAAAATATTCCCCAGCCATCAGCCAAACATCCTTCCCACTAAACGCGTGACCTCTCTGCATTACCAGCTTTCTGTAGAGACCACACATAATGCCCGTGGATAAATCTCCCCTCTCCGGTTTCCGTTTCCATGAGGCCAAACTGCTGGCTCACACCTTCCTCCGCCCTTCACGGGGCATCATGCCCCGAGCGAGAAAAGCCACCTGCTGCTTCGCTTCCCTCCCAAGACACCCAGAGGGACCCCAGCCCCCTGGGTCACACTGCACCCTAGGCAAAGCTTGAGAACCTCCACCAGCCCAGGATGAAGGATACGGCGATAGCAGCATAGGGAGGATGCTGGGGAGGGCAGAGGCACTTCTTGCCTGCCCATAGAGAAGACAGAAAAAGCTCAGTTTTCCCCAGCATGGCCATAAGGGAGGACTCCTCACCCTTTTCCCAAAGTTTTACTTGAACTCCAGCCCACACATAGCCATCCGTGAGGCAGATCAGACCACACAGCCAGGACCACCCCAGGTGGGTTTAAACCCTGTGGGACGTGGATGCCAATTGGTGAGAAAAGAGGGTGCGGAAGGATGTCAGATGGGGTGGGTGAAACCAGGAAGATAACTGGGGGTAG
The DNA here is from genome assembly GCA_013389865.1 of Piaya cayana. Lineage (NCBI taxonomy): Eukaryota > Metazoa > Chordata > Aves > Cuculiformes > Coccyzidae > Piaya > Piaya cayana. The sequence goes on from WAAB01021758.1 coordinate 17,038, forward strand.
AGGAAGAGTTGTGTGTGTGGAATGGGAACCCTGAGCTGGAAGGAAGAGATAGTTGATGTGAGTATGGGCAAAGGACTAGGGATGACTGACAGGTTCCCTGTGCAAACATGATGGGAACTGGTGGCAGAGGGAATGGGAAGGTGCCTGTGGTTGGAAGCAGGGCTTTCGCATCTCCAGTTCACAGAAGAGCTGGCAGTCCCTGACCTCACAAGTAGCAGTGCAAGGTGACACTGGAACATCTCCTGAATCATAGAATCACCAGGTTGGAAAAGACCCATCAGATCATCAAGTCCAACCATTCCCATCAATCACTAACCCATGTCCCTCAGCACCTCGTCCACCCGTCCCTTAAACACCTCCGGGGAAGGTGACTCAACCCCTTCCCAATGAATGAATGAAGGCCACAAGGCCAGGGAGAGACCAGCTTCCTTTATTCATCACTGGTCTTAGCTGAACTGCTCAGAAATCTGTGCAACACACCTTCAAATAACCAGGCGGAGCATCTTCGTAGTCTGAATCCTGCCTAGAGGGGCTGCAGAGACCATGAGTCAGCTCGGTATTAATAGCTGGGCAGAAGCCAGGCAGGTGTCAGGGGCTAACAAGGGCACGACAGACACTGCGCTTCCCTGGCTTGAGAAGTGATTATTCCTCCGAGGAGTGAGTATTCCCCACCTCCCTCCTTCCTGAGGGGCTGCATGGGGCTTGCTGCCCCTACCCAGCTCCCATCTGCTGCGCTGGAGGGATGTGACTTTTCACCAGGTAGGACCCAATACCACTGGCAGCATCCCAGGCAGTGGAGCAGTTCAGAAGATCATGGAGGGGTTTGGGTTGGAAGGGACCTTGGAATTCATCCTGTTCCAACACCTCCCACTAGACCAGGCCCTGGTTTAGGGTTGGATGCAGAGCCTGGTCCCCAGACAAAGCCCAGGGCTGGGGATATCCCTGAATGCACATCCCTCAGCCTTCCTCATCCATCCCGTGGCTGGCTGCACCCCTCAGATGCTCCCGGCACGCTGTCCTGGAGGACTGGGAAAGCCTCAGCTCGCACATGCCTCCCAGAGCAGACTTCCAGCTCACTTCCACCTGTTTCCTATAAGCTCGCTAATCCATCCTCATAATGATTCTTTATTAATGGATGCTGCTATCTTCATTACATGCCTTAATTAGTGTTTTGTGAGCAAATTCAAGGGGATAAGAAGCGTGTCACATTTTCCAGTGGGGGGGTTTGCGCGCAGCTACCAAAATAACTTTGTCTGTGAAGCCGGAGTTCCTGTTTCACCCTGAGCTGTCGTCATGAGAGCCGCTTCTGCCTAATCCGGCAGGCAGGCTGGGTGAGCTGAGCTTCTGCCCACTGCCCAGCTCCCCTCCCTTCCTCCCTGGCTGGGTTCGCTGAGCTCCCTCGAGCCAAGATGAATTTCAGTCATGCACAGGCTTGAAGAGAGATGCGTCTCTGGGAATCAAAGAATCAGGAGGCTGAGGGGAGATCTCACCGCTGCCTACAACTGCCTGGCGGGAGGTTGTGGTGAGGTGGGTGCTGGGCTCTTCTCCCAAGTGGCAGGCGATAGGATGCAAGGGGTTGGCCTCAAGTTGCACCTGGGGAAGTTTAGATTGGGCATTAGGGAAAATATACTCACCAAAAGGGCTATCAGGCGCAGTCAGAGGCTGCGCAGGGAGGTGGTGGAGCCACCATCCCTGGAGGGCTTTAAAAGATGAGTGCATGAGATGCTTGGGGATCTGGTTGAGTAGTAGAAAGGTACTCAGTGATCTGAAAGGTCTTTTCCAACCTAAGGATTCTACGATTCTATGATCCTATGAGGATGTTCCTTAAGATACCTCCAACATCCTTAAGGAAATGGTAAAATCCCATCCCAGCAGGAGCAGCACCAGCCGTTATCAGCCTTCCTGGGCAGAAGACGACTGGCAGGAGCCGGTCCCATACAGGCAGCGACACTGGGATGGGAGCTGGCACAGCCAGTTCTCCGCTTCACCCAAGAAGGAACAACACCAAAGCAGTTTGCTAATGTGACCAGCACCGCTCCTGCCGTGGGAAGGAGGTGTCCTCCTGGCACAGGCTGTTCTGTACCTAGCACCCTCCTGAAACCAGCATAGTCCCTGGCACCCACGGGTGCTTTAGGATCAGACCCTGCTCTTCATGCAAGACCACAAGCGGGACACAGCAGAGGTGCCCCAGTCACCAGGATCCCTTCCCTGGGGCCGACCACTATCCCACCACCACAACACAGTAGGTCTGGAGACCTACGGCTTCATGTAACACTGACCCAGATCTGCAGATCTTCTTTATCCTGATCCCACAAGTGCATCAACACCAGGTCTTGGTGTCAGAAATTTCCTAAAATCTAATTCTGTCTTAAAAAAAAAAAATGAGTTGCTTACCATAGAATATCAGAATTATGGAATGGTTTGGGTTGGAAGGGACCTCAGAGCCCATCCTGTTCCACCCCACTGCCATGGGCAGGGACACTTCCCACTGGATCAGGGGCTCCAAGCCCCATCCAACCTGGCCTTGAACCCCTCCAGCCACGACTTCTCCAGGTGACATGGGTCAGTGCCTCGCCACCCTCACAGTAACAAATTTATCCCCAGTTTCTCATCTCAGTCTCTCCACTTTCACATTAAAGAGCCCGAGATAGAATCATAGAATCACCAGGTTGGAAAAGACCCACCGGATCATTGAGTCCAACCATTCCTATCAAATACTAAATCATGTCCCTCAGCACCTCATCCACTCGTCCCTTAAACCCCTCCAGGGAAGGTGACTCAACCCCCTCCCTGGGCAGCCTATTCCACTGCCCAATGCCCCTTTCCATGAAAATTTTTTTCCTAATGTTCAGCCTAACATGTTTGTAGTAGCAGCACGAGGCTGCTCCTGCTCTGATCTCGGGGTCCTTATGTTAGAACAAGGGAGAGGATCTCAGCATTTGGGAAAGCTCTCCCACATGAAGCAAGGGGGTCTACCAGGTCCCAACCTTACCAGGAGGCTCGGCACCGCTCAGGCCTCACGTACCGTGGTCCTTCACCTCTGCATTAACCCCTTGACATCCCTGCCAACACACTTTGGTTCCCATTAGGGCTTTGCCCACTTTACCCCAGAGTGAAGTGAACCAAAACTTGCCCCTTCGTCATGGCTCTGCGGAGAATTTAATTCCAAGGTTCAAAGCTTCCCCATCCTTTCCCAGATAAAAGGGGATGAGCTGGTTAATAAAAGCCGGAGAAGAAAGCAGGACAGAAGGGCTGCGCCTATAGAGCACAACCCAGCAGGAGAGAAGCAGCTTTTCTCTGCGCAAGCCTTTCCCCAGTTAATAATTACAAGCCAGGCCCGCCAGTTCCAACCCGCTGCTCCTCAAGAAAAGGCAATTAATTTAAGACTAATAGGATTTTAAATTCAAAACAATCCCAAGTGGGTTTGTATGGCGGGTTGTGAATGCGCCGGAGAGCCAGCCAGCAGCAGGCGGGGTGGAGGCTGGATTTGGCAGAGCGGCTGGAGGAATTAAGGGTGAGGAGATGAAATCTCGTCTCCTGCAGGCGCTGAGCCGGTGGTGGCAGCTCCTCATTCACCAGGCAGCTCGGCGGGGGGCTCTCCTCAATGGGAGGACGGTGAGGAAGTGTTTCATTGAGCTCACGCCAGCAGCAGCAGCTGGACACAAAGAGGAGGCGCTGGCCCATGCCAAGCCCAGACCACCTCTGATGCTGGGGCCAAGGGACTCCAAGACCCGTCCCCACCAGAGACAGCCCTGTGCTGGCCCAGGGACCATTCCCATCCCCTGGCTCATCAATACAGGCTCTCCGTGAGGTGTAAGGATGCCCCAGCCACCCTATCTCCAACTTAGAATGGAGCCTTGGGATCCTAGGAAGGTCAAGGTGGGTCCTGGGGTCCCCAGGGACCTACAGCTCAGCCCACGGGGTGCTCTCTATCCCCACAGGGACGTCACACCTGGGTTTCCACCTCCCATCTCCAACGGACTGGTACAAAATTACCTCCCAGTCCCTGGAGGACTCTCCAGCAGGACCCAGCCAGGCTGAGTCCAGAAAAAGGGAGTGATGCCAGCTCATGTCCTAGGAAAAGGCTGTGAGAGCAGGGGACTCAGCTGGAGATGTTGGCTTGGCCTCACAAGGGGGCTTAGATATTTCAAGACACCCAAATACCATCATGAAACTTCTGGAGCAATTCCTTGCTGTGTCTGCAGGAACCCCCGGGACACGAGGATTATCCTGGGCACCTTCAGTGCCATCAGCCACCATGTGAGCATCTGCCCCTCGCAGTGCATGTGCAAGGGAAAGGGAAGGGACATTTAGGAACACAAAAATCTTCCACGGTACATGAAGAACATTCCATGAAGGTCCTTGGGAGAATCGAAGGGATTGGTACTAAACCCTCTCAGGATCCCAGGGAGCTCAGCCTGGTAAATAAGGACTGTTAGTGCCCTTCACCAGCCTCAGTCTTTCTGAGACTGAGAAAATCACAGCCACCCTGTCCTATGCCAGGTCCTTGAGGAATTTCTGTCCAGAAAAGGGGCAAAGGTCACATCTAGCACAGAGTATTCATCTTCGAGGCAAGACAGATAGAAGAGATGGCCCTTGGCCAGGGAAGAAGGTGATGAAGAAGAACTTCCCACCACCAAACTGATTCTCCGCCAGACTTTCCACACTCAGAGTCACTGAGTCTGTTCTGAACCAGGGTCACACAGTGCATTCCTCCCGGCCTTATTTTGAGAGATCATTTTTTACCAGATTTCCCACTTTCTCTTGCAAAACAAACCCCAAACACCAGCCTGGGGGACAACTCCGGCCTCAGCTATGAGAGTTGGCAGAACCGGGAAGCACTCAATGCTGAGTCTTTCATTGTGGGAATCATGGAGCAACCTACATGCTTGGTAGAGTTTACACAGGCAAACTTATGGACCTGGCCACGGGCTGGGAGAAAGCTCCTGAGAAACTTCGTTGTCACCAGCCACAGGAAAAACACAACCTATAGTGCTGCCCTCGTAGACCGAGCAGGGGACTGATCCCATGGGAATGAGATGAAAAGCCAAGGAGGTTCATTCAGACTCTTCCAGTTGTCACCATCAAATGAGTTCCAGCTGGGAGATACAGGCAGGGAGAAATGTGAGACCCCCAAATACGCAAGACTGACTGTGAAGAGGGGAAGATGAAAGTGAGCTGCTACGTTGCCCCACTGCAAAAAGTTCCTTGTCCTTGTGAAGCTGGAAATCCACTTCCAGCTCTCAGGAAAGTAAGATGAGGAGGAACAGAGGAGAGGGAAAGGAGGGAGATGCCAGTGGGCTGAGAAAACAGTCATTGCGAAGTCTTCCCAAAATATTGCCGTGTCCTCTCATGTGAGAGTGGGAGGAGAAAAATCCAGTGGCTTGCAAGATGGTCAAGAAGTTCCAGAGAAATGGCCAAGTTGTTCTAGCACAGGAAGGAAAATAAATTCTTTCTTTGCTGGAGGTCCTGGTAAGGAGGTAGTGGAGCATCATTCTGTTAGCCCAACACCAACAGCCAGATAAAGGGCCTCAAGCTCCGCCAGGGGAGGTTTAGCCTGAACATTAGGAAAAAAAATTTCATGGAGAGGGTCACTGGGCAGTGTCAGAGGCTGCCCAGGGAGGGGAGTGAGTCACCTTCCCTGCAGGGGTTTAAGGGATGCGTGGTTGAGGTGCTGAGGGACATGGGTTAGTGATTGATGGGAATGGTTGGACTCCAGTAGGGTCTTTTCCAACCTGGTGATTCTATAATTCTATGGTTTAACTGGATATCAGCAGCACAACCACCAGAAGCTTTGTCCCACCTTGGACACCACAGTGAGCTAGACAGCACCCGAAGCCAAGCAGGGTCTTGCGCAGCTCAAACCATGATGTGCAGAGGGTGAGGATCCTGTACAAGACTGGGACGGGACCCAGAGGAAACACAGATGTTTATTGGAGCAGGAGGAGGACCACGCAGGCCAAGGCACTGTTAGAAAGAGTGACCCAGCCACTCCACAGAGCAGAAACTCTTCCTAGCTGGGGCTTATGCCACCACAGGGAAAACTAAAAGCTAGCAAGAAAGGCTGAAAGAAAACCCATGGTTATTCCAAGAGGAAAAGCAGCAAGAGACTCGTGGCTGGTAGAGGAGAAACCCACTGGGACGTGGTGCAGAGTATGGGATCAGCCCTGCTGAGGAGAAGCCCGTTCTCCTGGGTCAATAACATCGATTGGCTTGGGATACTCAGAGGACCAGTGACAAATGCTGGCCACCAGCCATTCAAATAAACAGTAGGCAGCCAGTTGGCCAGTGGCCACTCAAATAACCAGCCCCAAGCTAAAAAAATACAGTAAGCTAGTAAATTTAGTAACCTAAAGAGAAACATTCCTCTACCAACCAGCATGCAAATAAGCCAGAAGGGGATATAGAGCTGACACAGTCCCCTGTTTGGCTTTTGATATTCCATGGCCCCTGGCCAACTGGCTGCCAGTTGGTTATTTGCATTGGAACAGGAAACAAATTTTTCTCCTATTTATACTGCTTACCTCAGGAATAAACTAATTACTGTTATAAAATCCCATTCCCACAGTGTCCAGCACACATCTGTAACCCCTGGAAGGGACAAACGCACACAACTCGCCAGCTGGACTGTCCCATCTAAATGTCCAAATCCCAACTCGCCTTTTCACCGGTTCTCCCCACTGGATGATGAAGCAAAGCCTCCGCTGCAAATACCTCGCTGGGTCAGCTGTTTACCTTGCTCATAAACACACGGCTGAGACAAAATGCTCTTCCAAATCTGCACGGCAAGACAGCCTGAGGACGGGGAAGAGGAGCAGGGAGCAATCTGCTGGTGTTTGGTTCCTGCGGCCAAGGACGGGGCCAGCTGGTTGCTTCAAGTGTCTGGTCTGTGGGGCAGCTGGGATGGAGATGGTCCAGCCAAGCCAAAGCCTGCACGTGCCACTAGATGGAGTTCAACAGTGAAACGTCCCTGCATCCCTGTCCATCTCCAGGGATGGTCTCCAGTGGAGATGTGCCCTGGCTGCACTGGGAGAAGAGGAATTCTGAGGTCCCATGGTGGCCAATGCCTTTCCAACCATGGAAATCCTACCCAGTTCCTTCCTACCGCCTCAAACACAAGAGGATGCTCCAACAACAACCACTGCGTGAAGGGACCCAACAGCTCTGGCTGTGCCCAGAAGCCCTCGTTGGGGTGGGCGAAGCAACGCCCAGCAGTGCAGCAAGAGACCAGGTTTCCAAGGACACTGCTGCCTGGCCAACTCTCAGCACACATTTTTCAGGATTTGCTGTTTCCTTCAAGACTTGTCTGCTGAAGTCAGGGGATTAGTGAAGAAAGGCTTTATTCTTCCTCTTTACCCCTGTCTGTAAAGACTTTCTTAGAGCACGCTGCTTGCAGATGGCTTCTCAGCAGCAGGCAGAGCAGATCCTTCACTTTCATTTCATTTTTAAAGCCAGACTTGTCACTTGCCAGGTCCTGACCCACAAATGCTTTGCAAGCGCATGTTGGAACCTCTTCCCTCACTGCAAACTCCCTACTGCCCTTGGCTTCATCCCCACGTGGCCTCTGCTGCCCCTGGCAGTGGGTAGATGTTTGAGGGACACAGGTTAGTGATTGATGGGAATGGTTGGACTCGATGATCCGGTGGGTCTTTTCCAACCTGGTGATTCTATGATTCTAAGAAACACAGATGGATACAGCATCGAATCCCACTGCTGGGATGTTGGTGAAGCAACAATCCTGCTTCTGGGCTCACCTGGTAACCAAAACCTGGTGATTTCCTCAGAATCTGAGCACTTTGGCACTGTTTGCTTGCATGTCAGTTTGTCCCCCAGTGTGGCCAGGCAGAAGCATGTAGGTGTCTTCAAATACGGCAACATGGATGGGGGCAACTCGCATGATTTTACCTGAAATGTGCATGGCTGCAAGTGACATGATGGCACTTCTTGTATGTCTGTGTGTGAGGGTGGAGTATTCCCCTCGGATGTTTATAAAAATTTTCTTTTCATACGCTGTGGAGATGCCAGGAGGCACCACGCCAGGAGACATCAGTGTCAGGCCAAGGAGCCTTTTCACATCAAATCAAACAGTTTCTGAACACATCCAACTTCTCTTTCTGCTTCTAGGTGTGGGGGTTCAGGCTGTTTCCCACCCTTCCTCTCTCCTGGAGTGTTTGTCTGGCTACCTACTCTCTGCACATCCCAACCCCCAGTGTACCTGCCCTTCTGCTCCCAGTGCCCAGAGCATCAGCAAGGGGAGAACCAAAGAAACTCATCCAGTAAAAAGGGTATGAAAAAGAGTGTGATCGAGCCATAAAGTCTTCAGAGGGACAGCTCAGTCCTGGGGGCATCTGATGGCTCTGTGGAGTCACAGTGGTTGGAGGAAACAGGCACATGTCTCCTCTGCTTTGGCCGATGGCAACAGAATCATAGAATCACCAGGTTGGAAGAGACCCATGGGATCATCGAGTCCAACCGTTCCTATCAAACACTAAACCATGTCCCTCAGGATGACGTGCCTGATGAACTGGGCTGGGGAGTCCACACAAGATCATCCATAGAATCATACAAGATCATGCAGAGCCTCTTGTGATCTCAGACCTGCCATAGCAGTTCCAAAGAGCACAGGCCACCTGCTCTCTGTGGATGACCCGCCTGACCGTACTGTCCTGTCCCATAACCCTTACCGTGTTCCTGGAGATGTTGGTGCTTGTGATCTGGTCCCTTGCTGCTCATGATCTCACCCTCGTGTCGTACCTTCACCACACGCGTGCTGGTGCAAGGCTGCTGCCACCCAAGCGTGCGACCTCTGCCTCCAGCTCAGCCTCCCCAGCAGCAGCACCATCACCAGGCTCCATTTCCACCTCCCATTATCCACTTCATTGGCCAAGCAGCCAATGTCTCCTCACACGTATCGGGAGGCAAGTCACCACCACGTGGAGCAGGCAGAGCCCAGGACAGAGAAGCACTCAGAGCGGATTAGATTTGAGATTGGGTTAATTGCGCCTTTCCATCATTTGTTTGGCTTGGGATAGGTCCAAAGCACATGAACGAAATCCCCCCATGCACGCTATGCTGCTGACAAGCGGATATTGCATCTGGTTTGAATATGGCAAGTGGCTGCAGAGGCAGAGACAGCGTGGAGCTGCTTGAAATACAACACACGCCTCCTCATGCTCCTGCCCCAACCCTGGACCGTGTGCCCTGCAGTTACGTTATGCTGCTAGACCCCACCCTGCAGCCCCAAATCTCTGCCAAACCACCTCCACACACCATCATCTCAGGCCACCATCACCCTGGCCATCAGCTGCTGCTGCCGAGTGGCTCCTAGTGCCGGCCAAAAGGTAGGAGTGGGAGATGGAGGAGGAGGAGGACGAACCCTCAGACCAGTACAGGGTGATGTCTGTGGAGTGGGCTGTGATGGCCAAGATGACACGGATGAAGTGGTGACGTTACCTGGCATTGGGAAAGGGTGGGAGGGGAGGTGCAGAGGGAAAAGAAAGCAGGACGGATGCCAAAGACTTATTTCTCTCCCCTTCCCAGAGCTCCTCATCAGCCCATGAGCTGTGGGGGATGCAGCACACGGGGCGTGAAAGGATGGGGGCTGAGCTGTCCCCAGGTTGCTGAGATGACTCAGGGGGAGATTGGAGCCAATTCCAGGACATTTTCTGCTGAGGAAAGTGACCTTTGGTCTAATCATAGAATCATAGAATCATAGAATCACCAGGTTGGAAGAGACCCACCAGATCATTGAGTCCAACCATTCCCATCAACCACTAAACCATGTCCCTCAGCTGCTCGTCCACCCATCCCTTAAACACCTCCAGTTGCCACGTGGCTGCAGGTGGTGCAGGGAAGGATGCTCAGCGTAGGGGCACTTTGGCTGAGGGAAACACAAGCCAGAGAAGGTAGGGCCTGGAACACCACTTTTCCCGGGGGGGAAGAACATACCCAGAAAATCAAAAAGGAGGTTTGTTGTTCAGTTGAGGCACATCAGGGGTTGGCAAAATAGCTTTTGCTCATGGATGACCCAAAAGTTCATGAATAATTGGAAAGCAAGCCCAAACCCCAGCCTCCTCCCTTCATTTTTTAGGAGGATTGGAAAAGATTGGCCTACATTGAGTTCTCTTTTTTTGTCCATCACACAGGGAAATGTGCCCCTGAGGTGCAGTGGTCACTTTGTTGGTCCCACAGCGGTTCCGTGCCCTGAGGACCAAGGTGGAAGCAGAGTCCAGCCATGGAGGTGCTGGATGTGCGCTGGTTCCCCTCCTCAGCATTGCTGCTGGGACATGATCACTGAGCTCAGTTGCCTCCTGTCACCTCTCCTTACCATGAGGACCTGCAGAAATAGCAGATGGGGAAGCCAGGAGCTTTCGACCCCGGAGGCGTGTGGTCCCCAGCCACCAGCACCCAGCAGGATGTTCACTCCAGCACCCGTCACGGCACAGAGGACGGAGAACCACGTAGGACCGAATCTTCTCCTCACAGGACAGCAGAGCCCTGCTTTGCACAGGTGTTGAGCACCCTCCATCCCCAGCAGCCCTCTGGGCTGTCACGATCACTCAGCACCTCACAGGATCTGGCCTTTTTCCCCCCTGTTCTCTTATGAAGACGTTATTTTACGGCTTGTTAATTTGTACTTTTTCGAGATTTTAACAGGGAGCAGGGGCCAGGTCCCCAAGCAGCCCATTGGCCGTGACAAATCCCATTTGGTATCATATAAATTATTGCAGATATTACGAATATTGCGTCTATTGTGTAAATACTGACTAAATGTTTGAAAAACACAAATAAATACGAGCTGAGCTGATGGCTGGAGCAGCTGCCTATGAGCCATTCTGGGCCCCCGGGGGAAAGAATCCACATTTTAAACTAATGTGTAAATATGTAACCTGCCTCCAGCCCCTGCCAGATCGGCGTGAGCAGTCCTTGGAAGCGGCCCAGTCCCTCAGCTGCGTGGCTATGATTTAACAACAGCTATAAATACATCCCATCCACCGGGCAACTGCGCAAACAAGAGCTCACCTGGCAGTAACGGGGCAGCGAAGAGCCTCCCACCTGAGATGGCCGCGCACCAATGGGTGCGTGCTGGTGGGAGATGCTCAGGTCTTCCCCGTTCTTAAAGACTCTCTCGGGTCCTGCATCTCCTCAGCCAAGACCCCAGGGTTGCACGTTGCAGCTAGATATGAGCTGATGGACCACTAGGATCAACAAGGATGTTCTTCCAAGTGAGCTTCTCTTGTTGGGGCAGGTGCCCTCCCTGGCTCGCCAGCTCTTTCTCCGTCATTGCAAGAAACACGTAGAGTCCTCCAGACTCTCAGTCTCTTGTCACCATCCAATGTGCAGCATGTGCCTTGCCAGAGGTGCAGAAGACAAAGGACCGTGCCTCTGCCTCCCAGTATCAGATGCTGGAAGGTTCCAAGTCCTCCTCAGAAGTGCAGAGTTCCCCTCATCACCTATTTCTGGCTCTGAATCGGATGAGGGACGCCCTTAACCCCTTCACCATCCAAGCCAAGATTATTTCAAACTGGCTTCTTAACACAGCAGACACAGTGGTCACCTACAGGGTGCAGAGAAGAGAGAGGAGACAGCCTGCACCCTTGGGTTTTACCTTCGTTGGATGTAGGATTATGCTGATTTCTACCCAGCTTTTTTTTTTTTTTNGTTCCCCTCATCACCTATTTCTGGCTCTGAATCGGATGAGGGACGCCCTTAACCCCTTCACCATCCAAGCCAAGGGTATTTCAAATTGGCTTCTTAACACAGCAGACGCAGTGGTCACCTACAGGGTGCAGAGAAGAGAGAGGAGACAGCCTGCACCCTTGGGTTTTACCTTTGTTGGGTGTAGGATTATGCTGATTTCTACCCAGCTTTTTTTTTTTTTTTTTTTTTTTTTTTTTCTAATCAAATTTAACCCTCTTT
>WAAB01021760.1:0-30699 GCA_013389865.1 Piaya cayana
TTGCATAGAATCACAGAATCACTTGACTCAGAAAGGCTTGAGCTGCAAGGGACCTTGAAGATCATCTTATTCCACCCCCCTCCCACAGTCANTCATCACCTTCCTTGTGAAGAAATTTCTCCTTATGTCTAGTCTAAATCCACCCCTCTCCAGTTTATACCCATTGCCCCTAGTCGTATAACTACATACCTTTATAAAAAGTCCCTCCTCAGCTTTCCTGTAGCCCCCTTCATGTACTGGAAGGTTGCTATAAGGTTCTTCTCTTCTCCAGGCTGAATACTGAGGAGACGTAATGAGGCAGCCTCGGGGAGCCTTGCCCTCCTTACATCCAGCTTTTAGAATCATAGAATCATTAAGGTTGGAAAAGATCTTTAAGATCATCTGTCCCACCCTCCCACACATCCCTTTGCCTTTCAGGTTGCAGACACCCAGCCACCCCACTGGGATTTCAAGCAACAGTCAGGACGCGCTTCTCCAAAAAGCCCCATTTTGGAGCCAGGGAAGAGAAGGCAGGGGCAATGTCCTGTAGTAGGATGCCAGGCTACAAGGGTTGGTGGTCTGAGCTAATGGAAGGGTTCAGTGAAGTAGCAAAGAGGTTGTTCTTGTTCACCCCATCTTCTCCCTGAGATCTCTCCTGGGGTTTACCACCCTCATTCCAGCCCAGTCTCTCCTCCCCCAGGGGTCTCTGGAGCCTATGCCCAGCTCTTTCAGTAGAAAGGGGCACATGGAAAGACCCCAACTCACAACAGGACCAAAATACGCCAAATAATAAATTTTAAAAATCATATAAGCCTGAATGGCACAAAACTTTCACCATACCTCCCAGTTCCATTTCTGCCGAAGAGCTATCTAGTATTTGAAAAACATACACAAACAAAATCTTTCAGACCTATGAGCGACCCAAGCAATGCCAGGCAGGTCCAGTAAGTAGGTAATAAGGTTGCTTGGGATTTTGCAGTGCTGTTTACTACCCCATACACAGTACATCCCAGTGGGAAATGTGTTACATTGTGTGAGAAAAAGTACACAATCTTTTTGCTGGGGTTGGATGGAGATGTTATGTGTCCCCTCCCTTCTCATGAACACAAGTATGAATGTTCACAGAGAAAAAGAGGAGATTCCGCTAAAAACTCAAATCAAATTATTTCTGTATTACCTTTCTCAGAGGCAGACCCACATCTCGGTGAGGTTCAGGGACCTGTGGCAGGAAGGGAGCTATGAAAATTCACAGAGTTTGCAGCTGCACAGGTGAACACACACCCAGAAATTATTTGTTTGAGCCTCAATTCAAGGAGATATATGGCAGAAACGTACGCTTGTAAATGAATCAAAGTGCATGAAGCTGCTCCTTTGTTACGGTAAACGTGGCTCTTCTACCCTCTTTCTAAATCTGATATAAATTGCAGGTACGTCAGTTGACAGGATTTAGGACTTCCATGTCTTCTCTTCTTACCTACAAATGTGCACACATGCACACACACTTTTGCACCTCCGGTGATTCTGCAGGGCAAGGAGCTGCCAGCCTGTCAGCCCTTTCTCCACAACTGGGTGTGACACTTCCCTCACCACAAGGTGTTGCGCAACGCACTCAAGGACACCTGTGAGGACAGGATTGTGCAATGCTGCCTCTCATGATGGGATGTTGAAGATGCTATTACCTGGGGAAAGTTGTGCAATCTGCTCCTACTAGGCCAGATACTATATTAAATGCCAGGGTCAAACTTTAATTCAAAATCTGCAGTCCCAAAGGTTGTTGGCTGTATGGCCGCCCACCAGGGATGTCACAGGGAAGATGCTGTGGAGGCTGAATAGTTACAGTGCATTTGCTTTTATCAGCTTCTGCAGGTGACTTTGGGAAAGTCAGTCAGTCTCTGTGTGCTCCATCATGTACAAAATGGGGATACCTGTGCTCAAGGAGATACTTGGGCTATAGCAATTATGGCAGCATAACCAACCTGGGTATGTAGAGACAATCCTGGACTTTGACCACAGCTCTGACCTTGCTGGTTCCATGGTCATTTCCCATGGAGTGTCTCCCTGGACATGTATCTGGTGAAAACTCAGGTGTTTTCAGACCCCATGCAACCTCCCTACCTTCCTTGTGACAGTGTCCTAGGAGCCTCAGCACTAAGCCTTTGGCTGGTGCATCACTCTTACTTTCCCTGACCAAGGAGCATCATCTGCTAAGGAAGGTCTTGAGGGCTTTTGTTTGGATCCTTCATTTGTTTGAAAAATACGCTGTGGTTATATGTTTGACTCAAAGAGAGACAGGAACATGGGTCTTTGGCACAGTGCATTTGCACATTCTCTCTGGAGAGGTGACGGTCACATCAGAGCATGAGGCTCCATTAGATATCATGGGTGTGGGACACCAGGTCAATTGCTTTGGCAGTGATATTACACTTATGAAAAGTCATTTCAGGGAATGAGACATTAATAAAGTGCATGTGCGTGGTGAGATGGGTCGTGTATCAGGATTCATGTGAAAACAGCGGGGCATGGAGATGCACAGGCTCCTCTTCATGCCTATATGGTCTTAAGAAGCGTTCCTTGATTAATTAGCTGCAGCCCACTGTAAGCAGTCATTAAATGAGCCACTGTTCCTGATAAATCAGAATCTAGGAAAGTGAATTAGATGGAGACATCCCTGCAGATGTGTGATGGGGTGAGATAAAACAGATCCACATTACCTAAATGTTTACTGGCTTTGGTTTGAGGGGCTCTGCAAGACCTTCCTCATTTGAGAACGTTACCTGTTAATGGCTGTTTCTTTCCCAACATATTTATTTTCCCTGCATTGGCACAAACTATCTCCATAAGCAATAAGCACCGTTTTTAGCCCGTGCCCACTGACACAAGCTGGACAGTGGGATGGAGGAAAGCTTCGTCTCACCAAAGGCCAAGCTGCAAGGGCAATTCATGCCCTCTGAGAGCATGAGTAGGGGGGTTCATGCACCCAGAGAGAGAACATGGCACTGCACTGCAGATGTTTGAGGCAAAAGAGGGGTACAGCCAGCAGTTTTATTCCTGCTATAAGGGAAGACACCAGCAGCAAAGCCCAGCTCTTCTGTAAGCTCTGATCCTCAGGTGATCATTGGCAAGAAAAATAAGGCAGTGATAGGTCTCATGTTATCAGGGAAACCACTGTCTTGTCCTTGGACAAGCAAGGCTGAGCCTTTGTTCCCTTTGAGACCTTTGTAATCAAGATGACAAGGGTTGAGGGCGGCCCTTCACTGAATTCTGGCATCAATTAAGCTTAATCAAGTGGCAATGCTCCGTACAAGCTGCCGCTTTCGGCAGTCTTATCAGCGTTCTGATAATGGCACACCTAATCTAAACCAATATGAATGGCACTTGCATGTCTACAGCTTGGAAATTACAGCGTGGAGACAGCCAGGCTCCAGGAGACTGCCGTGGCTGTTTTAAAAAGAGAAAAACCAGGGAAAGGTGCCATATTTCACCTCAGTGCTGTCTCGGTAATGCAGCACAATGAAAACTTTGTGGAAACCAAGACAGACGGAGAATTCATAGCATCAGCAGCATCTTTTTCTATCGTATCCAATTTTTTGAAGCAATGTAGTCATGTGCTCTGCTGAAGAAACCTTTGTTCCTCAGGGATAAAAATAATCAGACTAAAGATGTGAAAACTGGGCAGCAGGCCAAGTTCCCAGGTACAAGTGCAGCAGAAATAGGGATGATCCAAGAAGTAGTATTGAATGGGACAGAGAGAAGCCCACTTGGGGATCTGTGATTGGCAAGAGTATGATGAAGCTCTTCAAAAAATGGCTAGGGGTTTTGGGGTGTCCAACTGGACCTGCACTGGAGAGCCCCTAGCTTGTCGACTGTCACATTTTGGCTAAGAAAATCTTGGTGTATAGCCCAGACCCAGCTTCCCAAATCAATGAGGTGAAACCATAGGCTACACAAAGTCTGGGGAGTCACTGGTATGATAGATGCAAATGGTGAAGGAAGAGGTTGAAGTGTATTCCCAGGCATTCCCAGACCTCTACAAGGCTGTGTTACAGCAAAGTACCTCTCCCCACACAGAGCTCTGGCTGTAAAGTTTCTCTCAGTATTCAGAGCTTAAATCAAAGTTTTTGGTTCAAACTGGAGGAGGCAGAGAAGGATTTTTGCTTTAGGAGCCCTGAGACTGAAAGTACTGTTCCCAGCATAACCTTCAAATCATAAAGAAGTAGTTCACATAGGAGGGTGGTTTCCAAGCACCCTGGCAGACACTGAGTGGAAGTTAAGAATTGTGGGCCAAGATTGGGAATCCCGGGGAAGGGCTGAGGGAAAACGATAAGTTGCAGGCTGCAACTGCTCCATGGGCAGCTGCAGAGATGATGGAGCCAAATTATTTTTGGTTATGGCAGATGTTATAACATGAGCACCAGCCACAGATTCACCTTTAGGAGGTTTGGGTTGAGTACCTCTTCTTTGAGAAGTGGGTGGTTAAGTCCCAGGATGGGCACCCAGAGAGGCAGAGGGGGCGGGTTTGAGATTTGGCCAAAGCCACAGCTGAGCTGAGCTGGTGTTGGTGATGTTCTTGCTTTGTGCAGGTGGTTGAACAAGAGACCTCCAGTGATCCCTTCCAACTGGCTGTTCCCTGATTCATCACTTTGCGACACAGCATTTGGATACCTCCCTGGCTAGAAGGGAGCCGAGTAGTTTCACCTATGCATGTGTTTGGCTTGGGTGCAAAAACTTGTGTCCTTTTTTTTCTGACAGGCTTCTAAGAACTTATCCTTTTTTTTCAAAGCAACTTGATCACAAAAATACCTGCTGCCTTCCCCCAAGATGTAGCCTCCTCAATAATTTTAGAAAATTATCCATACCTCTTTTCTTTCTACAATCCAGGTTCAGGTTTTAGGGTATGGATTTAGTATTAAACAAATGGTCAACTGACTTGGCCTTGTGTTAATGCAAATCAGGTACATTTACTTGGCCCTGGATAGTTAAAGGGATTCCATGTTCTCAAAGATCCTGTATTCTGGTGGAGACATGTACAAGTATCCTGAACTTTGCTGTTGAGATTAAGTTTATCTTACTTGACGCATGCTCTGCAGGCCCAGCTAGATAATAATTACCCTGGCCAAATTTCATTCTGTAAGGGTTTCTTCTTTTTTTTATAAGAACTTCTGCATTTCTTAACTAGGGGAAATAAAAGAACATGAGTCCATCAGAATATTTGCAGAGAAATAAAAGAGATTTTGCACTTGATCATCAATCAACAATCAGTTGGCTGTATTTCCAGACCTGCCAGCCGTGATCCATAGTCCACATTTATCCAAAACCTCAAGGCTGTGAACGTAAATAGAAATGTAGAATCATAGAATCATTAAGGTTGGAAAAGACCTCTAAGATCCGCAAGTCCAACTGCCAGCCCGACATCACTCTGCCTCTTCCAATGCTTCATCACTCTTTCAGTAAAGAAATCTTTCCTAATATCCATTCTTCACCTCCCCTGTCACAGCTTGAGGCCATTTCCTCTCATCCTACCACTTGCTGCTTGAGAGAAGAGACCAATACCCACCTCACCACAACCTCCTTTCAAGCAGCTGTCAGCTGTCATTAATACATGCAATACACTGTATTCATCCACAGTAGAGTGAGGAGAGGATTCCTGCAGAAAACATCTTGGGTTTCAAGTGGGGCAAATTGTCTCATGATTTTCCCATTTCTGCCGGCTTCTAAGGGAGCACTGAACAATTATATTCTCCTTCTAACATTTGGTGGGTCACGTTCAGACCTGAGGAGCCTGGCCTGCCTGGGGGGAGCTCTCACCCAACTTCTGGTGGTTTCCTAAGTGGCTCAGCTCCCCATATTAGGCATGCTAACTTTTTAAAAGTTTGTGGGACAAAACCTGGTGGGCTTTATTGAATCCTTTCTCAGGCTTAGGCATCATTAGCTTGGGGGTTGCATTTCATTTCAAGGTGGCGTGAGTCTCCCAGGTGGAGCATGGGCCTGGAAAGTGGTGGCTGAGATGTCCAGCTTCCTTGCAGGCCATGGAAAATAAGGCCCTCCTTCAAGCACCGAAGATTGGATTAGTCTTGGCTAACAAGAAATATTTATAAATGTCCTGGACATGTAGGCCTCTTCTGGACAGCTTGGAGGGCGGCAGGCAGCCCTGGGACACTGTTGATGATGGATTTCTCTTGTTTTTCTCCCTCCACTCATCTGGACATCAGCTCAGAGGTCTTCATTATACTGGGCATATACTGGGATTCCTGAGAAAGGTCTCTCCCTACTGACTTATCAGCCCCCAGTGCTCCCTAATCTGCCTGTGGAAACAGGTGAGAACTGGACATCTGCACCTGCAGTGGGATGTTGTCAGATGCAGCCATTCTAGGGGTGCATCACACTGAAAAATGAATGAAAAACACAACTTTGGTCTGCTCCAGTTGACAATGGTGGAGGAAAAATGAGTCATGCAGAAGTGGAGCTTCCTTGCAGTGATCCAAGAGGCATCAGGAGCGCTGGGCTCCAAAATGTATCAGATAGATAGAAAAATACTCAGGTATTTTTTCAAATATGAATCTTTCTCCCCATCATGCAAAGAGAGGGATGCGAGTTGCCTGGAGGAGCAGCCAGAGGTCCAGGTCATGACTGCGTGGGAGGCACATATGTGCTTCCAAGTGGCCTGTGGACAGAGGACATTACCTGACAGGAAGCGAGGAGCTGCCAGCACTGCCTGCTGCTGAGATCCAGATGGAGAGTTCAGTCAGCACTCTCCCCATGAATCATAAAATCACCAGGTTGGAAAAGATGCATCGGATCATCGAGTCCCACCATAAGAAGAAGAATACAATGGAAAGAGACATGTGGCAGTACAGCACCAAGTCACCCAGCGCACAGGAAAAATGCAATGCAATTCCTAATGTGACGTCTTCCCTCATGGGAAGCCCAAGATAAAAGGGAAAAAAAGCTAAAAAGTTATTTGGAGAGCATGTTGAGTCAATCCACGCCCTGTGAGCACTCTCTGAACCTGCCTGGCCCCCTCTGTGGTGCAGAGGGATGGTGTCTCCTACAGACAGCCCCCTCAGCCAACTTCACCCACTGCCTGACCCACCAGCAGCGGCTTTGCCCTTCCTGCCTCGTCAGGCAGACACTGCCTATACTAATTAAGCAGAAACTGGGGATGAATCTAGGTTGGACGCCATCACTGGGCACCACGCAGGGCAGAGAGTGGAGGTGGCCAGCAGCCCTAGGCTGAACCTGCAGGACCATGACAGGTGGCTGCAGATAGCTCTGGCAGCATCTCCACGTTGGAAGGAGATCAATTTTTTTTCCAACTTATCCATGATTTCACTTCTTAAAAGGCCAAAGATGCTATGGGAAGTCAGAATGGAAGAACTGCAAGGAGAAGGCACGTGAGTGAAAAGAGGTAAAATCTCTAAGCTGGTGACTTTGGGAGGGAGGAGATATTCACTGGGACAGAGGATGGGATGGGACCAAGTAGCTGAGCCTGGGAGTCCAGACCCAGATGGTGGATGCCCAGATGCTGTGCAGCAACCCAGGATGAAGTGGAAAGGAGCTCAGCCCTGAGTCCTTCTTTGGAGGGAGGAATCAGGCTCATCTTGGAGGCTGCCACTGGTCCTACTACTGATGTGGCATTTGGGAGAAACACAGCTCTAAGTGGCTGTATCTCCCCTGCAGAAAGGAGAGGAAAGGGGGTTTTAATGGTGGCTCCTGGCAATAGCCTTGATTGATCACTAACAGCACAATCCATCTATCGACACAGAACCTCTTTCGGGAAGCAAGGCTGTAGTGGTGGGGTCTGAATTAAACGGTATTCTTCAGGATGGTTCAGTTCAAGCCCCGTATTTGATTTTGAGTCATGGTTTTTCCTTAGGGGCCGTGATGAATGTTGCAATGATGATGACTCCTACGAATGGGCAACACAAAGCCCCACCTTTAGAGAGGACTGTGAGACATCTGAAGGAGTGAGGAAGTTAGTCCCCAGTGCAACCACTGCTCTGTTGTAGTGCTGAAGACTCAGTACTCACATACCAGCAAGGAGAAACCCCAATGGTATCATCTTCAAGGTGCACCATAACCTTTCATCACTTTCTCCTCTTCCAGATGTGTTGCTTCCAGACTGGAAGCTGATTAGACCGTTTGGCTCCTTTCTTTGATAATTAATCTCTTTACACAATGATTACTTTTATAATTTGTTTATGGATGCCACGTTGCTACCTCCATAAAATGGGTTTATGGGATATCCCCTGCCCCCACATTGTAAATCGGAGTCTGTAAAATGTAGAGCAATTTATCATTGACCATTGCCCAGTTTTATGTTAATGTTTGAACATGGCCATAAAAGAATTACATCATCTTACCTCTGACCAACTTCTAAGGCAAAAGGACCTTATAAAAGCAACCTCTGCTTGACAGCAAGGTACCTTCTGTTGTGCTGGGAACACAGAAAGTCTTTCCATCATGAGCTTCACTGGAAAGTATCAACTCCAGTCACATGAAAATTTTGAGCCCTTTATGAAAGCGCTTGGTAAGTGCCTACATGTGTTGTGTGCTGTCTTGTCTCTACAGATCCCACCGATACCTGGGAGCCCAACTATGCTGGCGTGTTGATGATATAGATTGAAAATATCTCTCAGATTTCCTATTTCTATCTGTCATCTTGCAGTTGTTGGGTTTTTTTAAATGTGTGTGAATGGAGATCTCAAAATTGAAGAGAAAGCTTCTCTTTGGCTGATGGCTGGAGGTCATGCTGCGTAAAATTTTATAGCTTGAAGGAAAATTTCTGTAAATTTTGAGGGTGAGCAGGACATTGCCCAGCCTGCTGTGCTGCTGCTTGGTGATGCTGCAAAGCCCCAAATTCCATCATTTATCAGAGAAATAGTCGGGGTTGTTTAAATGCTTGATGACGAATGTAGCTAGTTGGCTTTCCACCAGTGTCTGTGCCAGGGAACATGTTTCTGCAGGGATCCAGGAGTCTTTGCACTATTTCTGCACGGTTATGTGCTGGAGGGGCTCCACCTGTCAGATCAGCTCCAGGCTTTGGGAGAAGATTTTAGTGAGCTGGTTCTGAGGAACCCTGAATCTCACTTGAAAAAAAATACTTGGTTCCCTCATTCTGTTTTGATTTAGTCCATTTTCTCTGCTTAATTATCAGTGAAGGAAGGAAAACAGGAATTTTTTTTTCTGCTTGATGCTTGTGTGGTGAGGTAGCTGTTCTGCTCCCAGTCAGGTCAGTGAGACAAAGGTGTCCTGTTCCCACACAAATTCCAGGATGACAGAATTTGTTATATTTCTTCCCCAGCAGATTCAGGACTATGTGGTACTTGGGGAACCATCATAATTGCAAGGTTTTTGCACATTGGAATAGAAATTCTCCTAGTTGTAGGTCCCCAAATGCCACCACATTCATTTGGCATCAGCAATCTGCCCATCAGTGGTTCCAACGTCCACCTAACATCCCTTGTTCCTGGGCAGGGCTTCCTGATGACCAGATCCAGAAGGGCAAGGACATCAAGAGCATCTCAGAAATTGTGCAGGATGGGAAAAAGTTCAAGGTTACCGTGACCACTGGCACTAAAGTGCTACACAATGAGTTCACCATTGGGGAGGAGTGCGAGATGGAGATGCTGACCGGAGAGAAAGTCAAGGTGAGTGCTCAGCAACTTTTCCGCCCAGGGTACAGGGGATCAGAGACATGACGTTCCCTTTCCAGCTATTCCTGCTGCACTTGAGCCAAAGGGAATGACTACACATTGGGTGTTAAAGCTGACACAAGGCAAAGATCTGAGTAATTTCCCAACCTGGTTCTGTCTCCCACAGTTTGTATACGTGACTTAATGAATCATGTAAAACACACATAATAGAATAGAATAGAATAGAAATAGACACAGACACAGACACAGACACAGACATAGACACAGACCAGACACATTTCTGAAAAGGACAGCCAATTTCCAAGTTATCTTCCTGAGAAAATCAGAGCCCAAGGCCCTGAAGTTCCCACCTTTGCTCTTACAAAACACCATAACAACTCCCCAGCCAGTACTTTTGCAGAGAAAGCCTTGCGTTTCTAAAGCTTTATAATAGCCAGTCTGGAAAACACTGGAAAACAGTGGTTTTTTAATCCTGTTTGGAAAAGAGGGACAGAGATGCTTTGGTAAATCCTTCTGGCAGCAAAAGTTCTGAAAAATCTGAGGTGGAAAAGGGTTGACTTTCTTTCATGTTGCAACACAAAACATACTCCCACCTTCATTCTGTTGACTTAAAGATCATGCAGGAAAGACAGCCAAGGAAGCATAAACCAATAGATTTCTCTTTTTAAGTCCCAGTGGCTGTTAGCTCATCTGTGAGCCTTTTGCACTGCTTCTGTTTACACTGGCTGAGATGATTTGGCAAGGTGAGGATTTATCACCCTCAAAATTTGGTCGGCTCCCGTTCCTGGACATTAGTTTCCAGTGGTTCATAAAATGTCAAGACAACGTCACATGGCAAATATTGCCTTTCACCTCTGTTTGGGAGAAGATGATATTTCAGAGACTTTTGAAAGCAGGAGGAGTGATCACCAAAGAAATGTTCCTGTGAATTCGGCCCTGATAGCCATACCAGTTGTATCACAATTTCTAGCATCACTGAAATCCCTTGCGCATAAACTAGAGGAAAATGGCTATTAGAAGGGCTCCACCCTCCATAAATCAGTGACTCAAGGGCAGATGAATGTGTCCTACAGCCAGAAAGAGAGATGAACAGAAAAAAAAATTTCTAGGTTATTTATTTGTGTAATTCCAATGATCAGTGACAGCTGCCTTGCAAGTGCTGGTGCTGTCACAGCTTTTTTAGACATGCAGATCCTTGGGGAGTCAGAGACTCAGCAGATGTGCCTGTCCACCTGAGAGCTTTCCAACCTTGACTGAAAGCTCCTTAAACTATTCCCATCTTGACTGAGATTCCTCCCAGACCCACAATGTTGCCCAGCTCCAAATAGCTTACAGAGGGGACAATGCCAACTCAGTAGATAAGGTCGAAATGCAGGGGTTGCTATGGTCTGCAGTGATAACACAAATGTCTGTTTCCTCCTGTCTCTACCAGGCTGTTGTTCAGATGGAGGGTGACAACAAACTGGTTGCAAACCTGAAAGGGCTGAAATCTGTCACTGAACTGAATGGAGACACCATCATCAATGTAAGTATAGAAAAGAGGAGCAGTGGCTGGAGTAACAAATGCCTATATCTTCCCTCAGGGTCCTCACCCTATGAAGCTAGCAGAGATGCTGTGGACCCTAAGGAGGTGCTGGAGATGAGCAAATGCTCACATTCAGGCTCTGTAGCCAAAGCTGGTCCGTTGGCCAGATACTGAAGGCAGTTTTTGATTATGGTCTGATCCAGAAAGTATTTTTTGAGACCTTACTAGGCATTTCTGGGCAAAGTTGCATGCAATGAGGTTGTTTACTCATGCACCCAGATGTAAATATTTGTGGCTCAGCCTGGCATTTTTAAAGAGGAGAGGCGTACCAGACTGATCCCAGCTGCGTGATATCAGATTATACCTACCTGCCTTGTAGTATTCATGAAGAAATCCAAAGATTAAATAATTTGGTTTATAGGAAATAGACTGAGGACCAGTCCTGTTTCAGTTTGCAAGAACACATCTATTCAAAGTAAAGTATGGAGCCAAATGCCATGAAAGCTAATGCTTCTTATTTGTTTTTCAGACACTGAGCATGGGAGATCTCACCTACAAAAGAATCAGCAAGAGAATCTAGAGACCTTCCACACAACAATCATTTTACTGTGTAAAATGTGTCAATTAAAGTAAAATTTTTATTAAAGGCCTCTTCTTTATTATCATTAACCTCCTCACTGTTGCTATAAAGAGATGCAAGCTTCCAAATCTCTCACAAACCCAGGTAGATATTGGAAAACCAGGTGAGCCAAGGCTTTACTGATGACTGTGAATGAAGGCAGGATAGGGCATAGGTTCAAGTTTGCAGACAATACTAAGCTGGGTGGAAGTGTGGATCTGCTGGAGGGTAGGTGGGCTCTGCAAAGGGATCTGAACAGGATGGACTGCTGGGCAGAGACCAATGGCATGAGGTTTAACAAGGCCAAATGCTGGGTTCTGCACTTAGGGCACAACAACCCTGTACAGCTCCAGATTAGGAAAAGTCTGGCTGGAAAGCTGCCTGGGGGAGAAAGACCTGGGGGTGTTCGTTGACAGCAACTGAACATGAGCCAGCAGTGTGCCCAGGTGGCCAAGAAGGCCAATGGCATCCTGGCTTGGATCAGAAACAGTGTGACCAGCAGGTCCAGGGAGGTTATTCTCCCTCTGTACTCGGCACTGNGGTGATGGGGCACTGGCAGAGGCTGCCCAGGGAGGTGGTTGATTCGCCTTCCCTGGAGGTGTTTAAGTTACGGGTGGACGAGGTGCTGAGGGGCATGGTTTAGTGATTGATAGGAATGGCTGGACTCAATGATCCGATGGGTCTTTTCCAACCTGGTGATTCTATGATTCTATAATTCACAGAGTAGCCACAGAAGGAGCACCAAAGACATCTCCCACGCTCTCACTTGGTGCTGCAGGCTGGATGGAGACGGGTTTTTCTGATGCACATAGGACAGGAAACCCTTCTTAGCTGCCTTTTCCAAGCCCTGTGCTTGGGTGAGCTAACTATGGATCGCCACTAGGAAATGGTTAAATGGCTGGTGTGATACATCTAGCTAAAATGATGTTCTTACAGTCACTCAAAGGTAAGCAGAATGGTAAAAAACAACACAAGTGCTTCCCCACCTCTTCCTGCAACCACAACATGTGCTACTAAAGGACCAATTCATCCTCATGTGAATCTCTCCCATGACTCCTCTCTCTTCAGGGAAGGTTTTCATGTTACAGGTTGACATTGATTCTCGCTGGGAGAACTGAACTAATATGGATTGTACCAGTGGGCATCAAATGGGCAACTCATGGACAAATGGAAGGGCTTAGTTCAATGGCACCTGAAAAGTAGATGTCGTTCTACAGTCAACACATCTTAGATCTGGAGAAATACCAGCAAAATCACTGAGAAATGTTGAAGGGGGAAAGCCCTGTGTTCAAGGAGATCCTTGAATGAACCATCTCTTTTCATCTCTTGGCTGCCACTGTACATCTGGAGCAGATCAGTTGGATTTTGAGATAAGTGGGCAGGCAGCAAATATATATATATATTTTTAATCTAGAAATCCAACCATTGCCTTTAGACACTTCTTTAGCCCCATTGGCTGTCCAGTGGCACTTGATCCATGGACTATCTCTTCTTTGGCTCAGTGCAAAATTGATGAAGCACCTGACTAAGGTGAAAAGCAGGTGCTGAAAGTCATTAGAGTCCCCAGCTCACCTTAAACATGAGCAAAGATGGATCTCCCTCTCCCAAACCCACTTATTCAGTTACAGCAGCCCACACAACCAGCGACCACACCAGGGCAACTGGCTTCTGGCACAGGCTCATCTCATGCCTATCTGCTGCAGCCACAGCTGACACTATCTGATTTTTAACTAAGGAGACTGATTTACCCTAATTAATTTATCCTAGTGTAGGAAATCAATTTAGTGTCACTTGCAAAGTGCCCACAGTTTGATATTGCACCCATGTCAGGTGAAGAATCATTTTACAGCACTATTTCATCAGAGAAACAACACTTTGCACAAAACACCATCTGCAGGTCTTATCCAGTCTGCACTCAATGTCCACGGTTATACACGACACTCTGTGAAAGCAGCTTCCCACTTGTCCCATCCCTTGGTCAGCCACCCACGGGCATCACTGGAAAGAGATGTCATCACAAGAAAGTGATAGAAAAAAACCCCAAACACTTATGAAAGAATCAATTAAGATTTAACCAAAGATTTCAAGATCAGGACTCATGTAGAGAGAAAAAGGCTTCCAATAAAAATGTAAATAATTTTATAACAGAGTTTTTTGTTTCCATTTTTAATGATAGTGGTAGAAAAAAAGGATTTTGTTTCTGCCAAGGTATCTTCTGCTTTGATGATTTTTCAAGACCCTTCCCCCAGCAGGTCCATGCTTTCAGACTGGTGACACTGGAAAGAATCCTTATGGATATTTTGCATCCCTATATCACATTCCCCATGTCTGGAGGTGCCACAGGTGATGTTACCTCACAGGCATGAATTCGTGTCAAGCTCAGGGTTTATTCCTTCTTGTGGAAGAGGCCTGGTGGGGCTTCATTGCTGGGTTCAGGCATGACTTGGATCTTTTGGTTTTTGAGGGCAGCTTCCCTCATCTTGTAATACATGTACTCATTCTGCTGGAACATGCGCAACTCCATCTCTGTCTGGACACGCATGACCTAAGGGACACAACAGGTTACAAAATGTGTGACAGAAGTGTTCTCAAAATAAATGAATAACATACAGCCTAAAATATGGGGACCCTCTTTCATGGATGTCCCAGTCCATGTAGTGATTGATACAACTTAACACGCGTCCCACCAGTAGGACCAACACTTACTGGTAGCTAACCAGTTACTTTATCTAACCTGGTTGTCTGTGTACAACAAGGTGAAGAAGGCATCAGCCTTTCCTGCATGCAGATCTTCTGCAGGGTGCTGGGAAGCCTCAGGCTCCCAAACCTTATGCAGGACACAGAGACAATGCTGTGCTGAGCCAGGGAGCGAGTGTGCTCCCCATTCACATCCTGGTCCTGACCTTTGGTGTTACCCATCACCTGGTGAAGGGTCGCCTCATGTGAGAAGAGACATGGGAAGAAGAAAGGGATGCTCAGCCCATTTTCAACCTCATCACAGTTGCATCCCAGGATTTACTGTAAGCAGAGTCATTCCTAGTGCTGCATTATGGCAGAGGCTCAGAAAGGATTTTAGGAAATCTTTTTACACCTCTCTGTGATTTTATGCAACCCTTGGTTTAGGAGCACAGAGATAAGCATGTGCCATATTTGCATTATTTTCCCCCTAAAGTAAGTGGGAAGGCAAGTACAGGAATGGGTCTCACCCTCTGCTACGTATATAAACAGTTAACAGACAGGCTGG
Organism: Piaya cayana; assembly: GCA_013389865.1. Classification (NCBI taxonomy): domain Eukaryota; kingdom Metazoa; phylum Chordata; class Aves; order Cuculiformes; family Coccyzidae; genus Piaya; species Piaya cayana. Next base: position 15,021 of record WAAB01021760.1, read on the forward strand.
CTCTAGGTACTAGATACTAATTTTTCTGGTGACATAAAATTGGACTAATAAAGATAATAGCTATCCCCTCTAATGGGGATTAATACATCAATAAAAGATTTCATTTGATATTGCGTAATCTGTTTGGCTGACCAAGGAGAATGCTGTGAAGCCAACAGGTCACATCAGGTGAGTTAAAGGCTAAAGAAATGATAGATCCCCAGCTGCAATTGTAAGTAGTTCATCACAGCTGAGCAGATCTAATTCTCCGGGATCTGCAGCTCTTGACCCTAAGCTGGGAAATGCACCTATCTGTCATTTGAGGAAAAATACTCAGCAGCTTAGAAGGAATGAGGAGTGGTAAATAAAGAAGAATGGACACCAATAATGAAAATCAGTTGGTAAACTGGAAACAATGACCATAAGTAATTTGATATAGTCAAACTGTAATGTCATCCATCTGAGAGCAGAGAAATCAGACTGTTTGAAGACTGAAAGGCTCTTTCCTTGGACACAGCAGTTTCAAAGAAGATGCAAGGGGCCCTTTTTAGTGCATGTCCTGGTGCAAGATAAAGGATATTTTTCAGGAATGAAAATGTCCCATAGGAAGGGACATGTATTTCCCAGCAAGCTGTAAGATAACTTAGAGAAAACTATAGCACTAGTGAGAAGCAGTCAATGTTTGATACACCTCAGCTCTTACAGGTGGTTTGTTTATAGAGCTTGGTTGTAACTTTGCCCAGACAGACAGCAGAGACAATACAGGGGATGACACCTACCTCCAGGTCTTTGGTAATGGGGTGAGAAGGTCCATGGGTTATCAGGAGAATGGCATAGGCTTTGCAGATCAAGCCATGCCCAGCTTCAATGAGACCAGCATGCCAGTGAGTCACCCCTGCTCGCATCACAGCCATCCCCAGCTGTGCATTGTTGGGATGGTATATTTTCCTGGAAAAACATTGAGTCATTTTAGTTTAGGAAAGACCTGAGTTCCCAAATGTTTGTCAGTGACGTGACGCATTTGCCAAAGAGCAGACTGTTTACTCAAGTGGAGAACCCGTTGCCTTCAGTGCCGCTGAAATGTGCAGCCCTGCTTAGAAAGGGGCAGGCCACAGTTGTTGTGAAAGAGGATGAATTACCTGAAAATGGGGAAAGATGGACACCTGGGTTTGAGAATGCAAAGCTCTGTCATTCCACATTATTTTGGCACAAACAAAACCTGACTTCAGGCAACTGATGAACTGCCTAAATTGAGATTTTAATGACCACCAGCTTCTCATCCAAAGCAGGGAGAGAAATGAGTGTTTCCAGAAACTCCAGTAATGTTCATCTCATCCCATGGAAATGCGTCATCACCTCCAGGAACTGTGAGATACTTCCCCAAGGGTCGGTACCCCACATGGGTAAGATGAATCCTGGCCCCTACATCCAACTCTAGAAGCACAGGCAGAGTTAGAAGCAGCTTGGATTTACCTGAAAACCTGCCTTCAAGGGCTTAGTTGGTGTATTGAAATGGCAGATGTTAAAGTAAGGAAGGAAATAACTGCAGTCATCACTCTGGAATGAAAAACTGAGGAAAAGAGAGGAGAAGAAATTTCCACTGTCTCATTCAATTAGCTCAGTGCCAGAGCTAGGATATGAAGTGACTTGTAGGGCTTGCAAGCCAGGGAGGTGACTATCACCCCTCTGAAAAAGAACAAAATATCACAGGCCTTTTGGGGGAGAAAGGACCAAGAAGACAAGTAGTGGTATGAGACACCCTCAGTAGGAGGGCGGACAATATGAAAAAATGGGCATTTCTCTCTTTATGGTGTCCATTACTTTTTTTCCCTTCTATTTAATATTCATCAGTCCCATAGTAAAACCACAGTATTAATAAATTACATAATTTTCACTGTGAAGTTTGTCCTGAATCTATGTGATCTAACCATGAATTTCTTTATTCTCCCTGAGCTTTTACCACAGGTTTTGTGCATACTTATTAACCAAGGCAAAAATCTGTGTTTTGTTCAAGAGTGAAGGGGTATCTCGAGCGACAGCAATTTGATGCAGTTTCTCTTTCTCTGCATTTTTTTTGTCCTGCAGGATGCAGGGGAACGGGGCATCTCCTGCAGTGACAGCCCCTCTATCCTGCACCCATGCTCTGTGTCTTGCTACTAGGACAGCCTTGAGATACTCCCAAGACAAAAAAAAGAGGCTAATGAGAGAGGTACCCAAATCACTTGCCAGTTACTGTTTAGTAAATCAAGGTGTTTGGGTGCATTTAGGATGGGGTCCCTCTCCATCTGGTTATGCAATCAGGTACCAGTCTGAATGCCAGCATCGCTGCCCTAGTGGGAGCAGACTAAGAAAATTATTCCTATAATACTGCATAATCACAGAGAGCTGCCAAAAATAAGGCACAGACATACAGGTAGCCGTCCACCATCCTCTTGGCATAGTCAGCTGCTTCCTCAAACATCTGGAGGTAGGAGAGCACCTCGGAGGCGATGCTGAGGATCCTCAGGAGGTAAATATTTGTGTCCCCCAGCACAGGCTCCTGTTTCTTCAGGCACTCACGGCAGAGCTTCACAACCTACGCATGGGGGAAGCAAAGAGAAGAAGGGAAAACCTGAGCTCCTTTGGCCCCAAAAATGCCACATCAAAGCCCTGTGTGTCACATGGTCCCTACCAGTCCTACAATCCAAGTCAGCCTCCTTGAAGGTTAAGGAAGATACATTATGCTTTTATTTGTTGAAAAACTTCAGTGTAGCAAAATGATTGGTGCCCAAAACTTCCTCTCCCAGGTTTACATTAATAAAACTGGTGAGGAAAAATATATATCCAGCCATGGGGCTGGATATATACAGCTGTACTGTCCCAGCCTGTCAGTCCAGATGCATCACAACTGCACCTAGATCCAGATCTCTACTCTGGGGGAATTCAGCATTTTCCCAAACTAAGTTCAAATCTAGAGGCTGTTGCTCAACCTGGACTGTTTTCTTGAATCTGTTACACACTGAAGATAAGGATTAAATATTTCCTGGGTCACCAAAAGAGTGAGAAAGGAAGAAGTGATTTGAGGTCTCTGACTCTCTGTCCCTGTGGCATGTGCTCCAAGTGGGACGGGCATGTCCCACACCGCACACCCATTCTCAGCACCCTACAAATAAGCAACAAGCAGAAACCAGAAGGTAAAGAGGAGAACAACACAGGTAAGCACAGCCTACAGCTCAATGTGGCAAGTCTCCTGTCCCTCCCCAATGGGAGGACATCCATTGTCCTCCTTTTTATGAAGCTACGTGGCAGAGCTGACTTCTCACACTTGCTCTGTTCGTCATGTTTTTCACCCAGGAGGCCCTTGGTTCAGCACTTGTGTCAGTCAGGGGTGCTGGAAGTCATTTGAATCCACCTCTTTGTATTATCACTATAGAAGAAACCAGTCTGGATGTTGTCTCAGAAACAGTCATCCTTAATGGAGGACAGAAACAATGTCAGCTTTTGTAATTTGAGCTGCCAAGAAGGCAGGGAACACATCAGGATATTTAGGTTACAGCAACGGGGATTTGTTACATCCATAAGTAGTTGACACAAACAGGAAAAAGACCTTCTTTTCCTGGCAGTCTGTTTACAGCAAGAGAGCAAAAAGTACCAGCACTCACTTCATGGTAAAGTCCCTCCATGCGGGCCTTGTTGATCTTCTCCAGTGTGTCCTTGGAGAACTGGATGACTTCCTTCACTGTCTCTGCAGAGGGCTGGGGACAATGTTAGGAAAACCAGTGAGGAAAATGCACTGCCTGACACATCAAAACAACCTGGTTGAAGGGGTGCTTGCTCTGCTTTCTGGGAACCCAAATCAACTTCGACTACCTTCTTACCCACTGCCTGCATAACCCACTGTGCCTCCTCAGACCTGCTTGAGACTGGGATGAAATGGTTCCAGTACTAAGCTCAGAGGTGAAGCTCCTGTTGACATCATCAAAGGCATTGCTCATCAGTGTAGCAGCCAGGTACATCTGCATGCATCACTGGCTTCTCTGACTCTTCCCTCCACTTGTGTCTTCTGGAAAAGGGATAGAATTGTCCCTGCAACTGGGAGGTCTCACAAGACACCAAAGAGGCTGTGAAAGACACTAGTCAGTCTGTATCTGGTTATCCTAGTTCAACTGCTCAAGAGAAATGAGGTTCTTGGATGAAAAAAGGGGTGGAATAAGGATAGGAAAGAACACTAATGTCATCCACTTTAAGATATGCTGTCATGAGGTCCAAACACCATAAGGTGGTTGGCCTTGATCTCAGCTGCTTCCATAGAGTGGAATCTGTTTTCCCACACACCTCAAAGAAGCTTGGATTTCACCACGTATTTGAAGACAGGATGCACATCTAGGCACGCCTGGCAAAACACTAGCCAGCCTCTAATTAGTTGTGTCCTCTCCCTTCATTTAATGCTAAAATACAACATTATTATATCTAACACTGTCATTTATCTTCTGAGCTTTTCAAATTTGCATTTTCAAACTATTCTAGCTACCATGACTTTCCTTTTCATAGATAGGAAACATGAAATCAGCCCACAATTGCTTGACTCCAGGAGGCTGCAGGAAGAGCCTGGTTTGCAGACACACAAGAATTCAAGGCAGGACCTTTGGGGGCAGATCATAAGCAGGGACCCAATGTTGTAATGAAGGATGGAAAGATTTGGAGACAGGACAGTGGGACCATCCCATTACCTTTTTCCGACACTTGGTTAATCAGATTTTTGAGCTATCTGTGAAATGCAGCTTGCTGGGAAAAACTCTTGAAAGTTTAGTGTGGATGGAAAAACAGTAGGTTTTCAGAGCCATGTACCTCCCATCTCATTATGGATGAGTTTGTATGTGTCATGATTTTTTATTCTATGTTATTAGACTGAAGTTATCGGAGCTAATCAGATTTTGGCAGCTGTTTGAGTAGCACACAGGGTGTCCTAGTGTGCAGAGCTCATTCAAAGGCAACGTTAATGTCAGTGCAGATCACATCACTATGCTGCCTGAGGAAAGACTCCCAGAATAGGTACTTTAACCAGCGCTTCCACAGCAGCTTTGTCTAATAAAATCCTTCTCTTGCATTTACTAGACTCCTAAGCCTGTTGCCATTATAAACAATGGGAACTTTGCTACTATTTGGAAGGCATGAAGGACCTGAGGTCCAAGCGGCTGTTGAGGATGTAACCTTGTCAATCTTGCATATATTCATAGTACTTTTTCCACACAGCTGTGAGCGTCGCCAGTCTCAGGCAAGTGAGCCTGAGTTCAGAAAATGCTGTCCAGCCAGCAGCAAGCAGGAGTGCTCTGTGGGTGAGGTCAGTCTGGATACTTATTGTCTGTAGACGGAGTCTATTTTTAACAGCTGAAATCATGCACCTTGCCTAGTTACAGGCTTTTTCTATACAAGCATTTCAGAAGACATCAACTCAAAATGCATGTCTTCCCATTGTGTGCTGCAGGGCATTTCTAATGCTCATGAAAAGAGGATGGTGCGTCTTGCTGCTCGCTCAAGGCTTTATAGCAGGCACTGAATGAGAGCTGGGATTTTTTTTATGTCATCCACTGAAGGAGGTATGTGAAAACATTTTTACAGAAAGTCAGATAAAAATGCTTCTGCATCAGAGGTCTGACCTGTGGGACAGCTTTACATTGGAAACAGGGAGTACCAGGAGTCAGGATGAGATTTAAGATGAATCTTGATAATTTACCAATAGGATTGGATGACAGGAGTTGGACTCGATGATCCTTGTGGGTCCCTTCCAACTCAGGACATTCCATGATTCCATGATTCCATGCCACCGTGTTTTGCACTAGAGGAGAACTTGACCCAGTAATAAAAGGGTCTCCTGCAATTTCATGTCCTGCCTCCCATGGAAGCTCCCTGATATCAGTTTGATCCTTTCTCTCCAAGCCTTTCTCAAGGAGAGTTTTTTGCTCTGCAATATCTAACCTTTCTTGACTGCTGTCTATGTGAAAGAAGAGTCACAGGACTGAGCTTGGCTTCCTGGTAGCTATGCTGAGCTGGGGGTTGTCTATTCATTCCAAGGAAAACTCAGCTCACTGGGCCCCTCCTGCTATTAGCGCTGGCCTAAGAGGTCACAATTCCTCATCCCACCTTTGCTGTTTTGTCCTGCCCTACATCAATCCCTGAGCCACACTGTCTGCTTTGTTACATGAAGATTCCATAGTGCAGATCAATGACTTGATAATATATTAAAATGCTTTTCATAGAATAGAATGGTTTGTGTTGGAAGGGACCTTTTGCTCTGCCTTGCCTTGCCTTCCTTTATATGCTTTGTAAAGCTTGCAGGAGAACAACCCCCCTAAGCTAACACTGCCCCAAACGACAAAAAATATGAGCAATTATATCCTTGGGTAGAGGAACCAAAAATAATCGCTTAGAGCTACCAGCATGCTCATAAACTGGATCCCCTGGCCAAGCAACACACCCCACTGCCAACGGCAAGACACAACCTTACACTCTTCCACTTGATGACTTGAGAGACCTCCAAGGAAAACATAGATTACTTAAAAATGTTACCTGTCAATTCTTCACAGTCAGTCTGCCCACAGCAATCATGCACAAATGTCAAGCAATGGTACAAACTCCCTGTGACAGGCATTTGCAAGGAGGGACTGGAAGTTCAGGTTTCCCACATTCCTGGAGCCAGTGTGATGGTGCACGTTGTACAAACCACACAGGATCAGCAGTCCTGGTGAGTCCTGTTGCCATGAATCACCTGCAGCACATTTTCCTTTCTGCTGTCCAAAACGTTGATTCCCTTTCAGTTTCTCCAAGAAACCCGCAATCTAAATGTCTGCATTTTTCTCATCCCTAGACTTAATTGTCAAACATTTTAGCATTCTGCCTGCTGATGGACTTTTAGGTTAGAGTTAAAGGCAAGCTTCGTGAGCTTTTTTCAAATTAAAAATTGCACTTACATTGCATCATAAAGATTAAACTGGCCCACACGTGGTGGGCTTGAATTGGTGTTGTGCTCAATCAAGGTTCAGTTCTTTTGTCATTTATCACATTTGTACTAGTCAGGCTTCTGCCAAAATCTGGCTCTGTTCCTATTGGGAGTGTTGCCAGGATGAGGAATCATGGTCACGGGGACACACAGATGCCCTGATGGAGGAAACATAACCACTTTTAGGCTGGGGCGTGACCATACCTTGCCTTCCCCCTCCTTCACTGCCAGCATCAGGTCGTCCTTGATCTGTTTCTTGCAGTGCTCACAGATGCAGTCAAAGTAATACTGCTTCTTCAGCTGCTTCCGCCGCTCCTCACTCACATTGAGGAAATCCACATAGGAAACAGTCAGCTCATCGCCTGGAGAAATCTTGCTCAGTGCCCGTAGCTCTATCCTGGGTGCAAAGGAGATGTAGACTTGGAGAAGCAACAGAAGCAAAGGTGCAACCATAGAGCCATCAGGGACAAACCCTGTGACCTGTCCCTGCCTTGCAGATGTGAACCCTTGCCCTAAGGTACCAATTTATCTCTTCAGGGATGCAATGCAGAGATGGGCAGCCAGTCAGGTTGACTGAATAGAGAGTAAAAAAAGAGTCACAGAAGTTTCTCCTGCCTCTCTGCAAGTGCCTGGCAAGGATATGTAGGGGTCTGAACTCTAAACAAATTAAAGCTCCATTACTTTATCCAGATGGGGGATGAACATAAAATTTTATTATATTGCAGGAGATCTCACCAGAAGAAGATCCCAAGACCAGAAATACACAGCAAGCTTTGCAAAATGCTGAGTTTGGACTTGGAGTGTTTATTTAAGCAGTGCTTCACATGCTGCCCGCACATCCTTGGCTAGACTCCCAGATCTCGAGTTGTGCTGCTTTCAGTATCATTTTCACTCCCAAAAGTCAAGGTACATTTTCTCTGGGTGCTAGGTAAGAGATGCCCTTATCCTGTTCACGCATTTTTACATGAAGGCTTAGAAACAATATTCCTGAAATAGTCTATTTTTCATAAAGCCCATTTGATCTGATATTGCTAATATTAAACACAAGGAGATCACTAGTCTGTGTTACTAAACCTAAATCCACAGCAAATCCTTAATGATAGGTTTCTGGAAAGCCAAATCTTTGTACCTGTCATTTTCTCTATGTCTTTCCCTGCAGAAGTTCTTAAATAATGTGGACATTCAAAACTATTCCCTTGCTGTTTTACTCTACAAGCTAAATCTCCAAGTTACTCTGGGCCATCTTTCAGTTATGGGGGCTGGACAATTACAATTGGCTGAAGAATTTGGCCAGAATGGGAAAAACCTTCATCAAATATCAATTGCAAAATGCTCCTTCTGTATGCATCTACTCCCCCACCTACTAGTGACTGTATCCACATTTAGAAGTAATTCGCTTGAGACTGATGACCTTGGGCTCTCTGTTCATACCAGTTGGTTGGTTGAACATGTATTTGCAGCTAGGCATTCTTACAGGTTATCAAAACAAAGCCAGTCCCATGTTCTAACCTCCAACCCTACTGTCACATTACATTGTGGTACATCAGCCCTGGGACTCATCACCACGAGCAGCCGGTGCCTGATCATTCTCCTTCTGAGCTCAACAGTGTGTTTAATTTACAGTGCCTCCTGCAAGACAGACCTGGAGTGCCCTCCTGACTCCCACCTGACCATGAGGGGCCTTAGATGGGACCAACAAAGGTCTCACCAAAGGCATGGGTGGCATAGAACCCAAAGGTGGCACCAGGTGCATTTAAAAGTAAGTCTTCTAGGGAAGACATGACTTTCTCTATCATTACTTTTTCCATGTGATCATATTTCTTGAAAGGGATAGTAATTCCCTTGTAATTCCTATTACAAGTTCTCAGCACCAAAAGCATAGTCCTGAGCCTTTCAGCTGTGCTAAAGCTACTGTGAAAACTACTCCCCGAGGCTGGTCTTGACCTTCTCTGGATGTTAGATCATATCAACAGCATATTTCATACAAAATCTGTCACTGAACCTGCCATCATCATGAAGGGCGGATATTAGTTATGTCACAATCATGGGAAAATGCCAAAGAGAGAATGATGCAACCCGCTAGAGGAGAAAATGCACAAAAAAAAAAAGCAATTCCCATCAGAGAGGTTTACACATATTAACATTCCTGTTCAGACTTAATGGGATCCTCGGTAGAGTGAGTCATGCAACCAGAGAAGCAAAATCAAGCCTCTGACTTTTATGATGCCCCTGAGACCCTAAGCACTGCAGGTATATTTTAAGCAGCCATCCCTTGTGTGGAGGGATAGATAGCATTTGGGATAAGCCTGGAAACACATGGCATATTTGAAATGCTATAGTTAAAGAGACACTGTCATCTGAGAGAGCCCCACTGAGCTTGTCCAGCGCTCTTTCCCCAGTGTCTGCCCCAAGCACCGAGGATCTTTAAAGACTGCCAAGGCACAGCTAGCACCCAATAACTCAAAATTCAAATTGTCCCAAGATAGCACCTCTAATCACAAGTGAAACTCATTTTCCCATTTTTATGGTCCTATCTCTAAATAAGCAGCAGTAGTAAAGAAGAGCACTTCAAAAGTATTTCACATCTCACTTGAGGAAATTGCATGTTTGCTTGAAATGGAAGTTTAAAGACAAGTGTTTCATTAGCAGGATTGATTATAATATACCAAGTGCGGTGAGCTAAGCAGAGAAGTCCTTTTTTCATGTACTTTCATATATTTTTCTTCAGTTTGGATCAGGTAACAGTGGCATCATTAAAAAGAAAAACATTAATCAGGTATTATGATAAAAAAGGATAAAACCTACAACTTACAGTATTGCTACTGTAGAAATGCATTCAACAGGCACTGCTCATTGCAGAAGAAACATGGACTATTTAGTATGTCAGTAATGCAAACATTTCTCATCTCCTAGTACGCAAGGCTTTATTTTGGGCTATGCAAGTTTAGCAAGACCTTGTTCTGACTTTCACGCTCTTGTCGTAGTCAGGGGAGGAGAAACAAGAAGTGGAGAGGGGAAATACTGACAGGGAGGAAGCCAATGGAGAGGGTAGGAAGGCAGAGAGGGAATTTGCAGTGGGGAGACAGTTACAGTATTACCATTATTGTCTTAATTTACTACAAAATGCAGAGTTAAGTGAGGGTTTGGTTTAGTGGGACTTTACACGGGGAAGGAGTACAAGTTCAGAAAATGGGGAAGGTGAAATTTGCTGCAAAGAGAGGGAGTCCCTTGGGTGGTTTGCAGCTTTTCCATGAAAGACGGGACACGAGGGATACAGGGCAAGGGGGGAGGATGATGCTTTCAAGACTGACCCACCTCATCTGTGTGTGGAACATTGATCTTACAGCCTCATGACTGAAAGACAAAACAAACATCTGCAGTTTACACAGGTGCAAGCACAACAAAAATGAAAGGGTGTACACTGTGGGGCACTGGGACATTGTCCTGACAAGGGGGTTCCCTGTGCCTGGCTTGAGTTTCCCTGTGTGAGAGATCCCCTTTTTCTATGTAGCTGCCATAACCAAATTGCCCATGGAGGATTTGGTGGAATACTGTGGCACTGTGACTTTAGGAGTGGCCTCGGCCAGGGGTTGTACAAAACCTGCTTCTGATATTTGGCAGGCACAAAGGAGCTCATCCTCCTGCATGGAAATGTCTCCACTGACATCAGTAGTTACGCTCGCTAAAACACAGCTTAAAATGGAAATCAGACTAGGATATTGGCAGCAAGGACTGTGCTCTGTGTGACAAGTTTAGAGGGTCCTCAAGTCTGGTATTGTGCCTTGATGATTGCTTAGAGAGCTCAGCTCCCACAATAGGGGTTTTCATCGGGTTTCCACAGAAAGATAAAAAAACCTTCACAATTTACCTGGACAATAACCAGATGGTCAAGTTTCAAGTCAGTAATAGGGCACATATAGATTATCAACAAGCTGCCAGGCTAAAAGATGCCATTCCTCTACGCACTGCCCAAAAGTTAAGACTTTTGGATTGATATCACTGCTAGTTATCTCCTCCACTTCCAGGGCTGGTTGGAGACACTTTCCATCATCCCATTATGGATCTGACCCAGGGCAACTGGATATCAGAGCGTAGACTCCAGTCTGACTCTGGATCAGACCCTCTTTCCTACTAAGGTAATCATCCTAATGGAATTGCGTTTACTCTTTGCTCATTTACTAGCTGCTTGATAAATGCTGGTATAGTATTATCAGGTAAAACTGACAGCAAGAACTGGAGCGCACAAGCAATGTGTTAGTTAAAGAGGAGGCAGGAGGGTTAACTTATAGCACTAAACTTTGGTGAACATGGAAATTTATAAAATCTTAAGTCCAAGCAGAAACTTTGAATGAAATACTGTGGCTGTGCAGTTTTTGGCAAGCAGTTTCCCAGAGTTAGTATCTTGCACATGATGTAACTTGCTGGCTTGGCAGCAATTTTACCTGTTCTTGCCTAGGAAGGCAGAAGCATCCCTCCCATGGACTGCCCCAACCACTGAGAGCAGCAGCTTTCACTCTCAGCTCCGCTGAATCATTCCTGGATTTCCCACCTAATCTCTTTCCATCTCACATGTCCTGCAGTAGTTTTCTTATATGACTTGAGTAAGAATGGGGAATGCCCAGTGGTTTAGGGCATCCTGCACTTGCAAGTGACTTGGTTTGCAGATAAGTCATTAGGATCTTGTTGTTGAAGGGTTAATCAGCAATTAATAGAGACATTATATTCTCACAAAGATGAGGGCTTGTGTTGGGGGTGGTTATGAATACACCAGCAGAATGATCCACAGCTCATTGCAAGCTTCAGCTATGAGGAACTCTTGGACTATGAACTCAATATAATCGTTATCATTTATTAACCATAATTATTCCTTAATTATTTATAAATAAAGCCTCGATATAAGAGGTGATGTAGGCAGCTACTTAGTGCCTATTTTGAGTCTGGTTTCAAAACTCACAGAAGTCAGGGAAAAATTCTTTGCTGTTTCTCTGAATTTGGGATCAAACCTTGTGTACTTCTTTAGTGCACCAGACAACATTTTTTAAAATAACAATAAAGAGAAGGAAAACAGTTCCTCTTTAGAAAGAAAATCCTGGGGTTGTTTTCTTTCTAAGCTAGAGAAGGAAACAAGAATTAGTAGATTTTCTGGGGTGTGGATCTGACACTGTAGGATTAGCAGAATCAGCTGAGTTGCCCGCTAGGATACATCCCCGCTGCACCAAGGAAAGAAACCCACTCACTTGCCATTGTTGAAGATGACAGTGCAGTTGGGCCAGCAGTCATGGTTGGCCTGGCAGAGGTTGGGGAAGACTCCCACACCAACAGCCTGCAGTCCTCTTTGGTCACTGAGGGTAAAGCCGTTGCAGTTGATCTAATCCAAAAACATAGGCAGGAAGAAGCATTAAGGGAGAAAAAGTTGAATTTGGCTACATTCAAGATTTCTCAATTCCTGTTGATGCTTTAGAAGAGGCGTATCTCCAGCTTCCCATCTCCAGACTTTAGGGAGAGAGGAGGAGTGCCTGTGAGATTATTGTAGAAAGTAAAAGTAGAAATAACATCTTTACTTAGGATAAAATCTCAGAACAGGCAAGGCAGGACCCATGCAAATGGACCAATTCAGAACATGGCTGAGTAGATGCTGCAGAATATTTGCTGTTAATACCCATTTGGGATGCCTAAGATAATTTGGTTTGACCAAACATTGGCTTCCTTATATTTGCTTCCTGTATGTAATTCAGGAAAAGGTCACAGGAAAATGAACTCGAGGCAATTTAATCAGAGCATCAGCAGAAAGCAAAGTTCACACTTATTAAAACAGGTATCAGTTAGATATTAACTTTAAGAGCTGCNATTTCTCAATTCCTGTTGATGCTTTAGAAGAGGCGTATCTCCAGCTTCCCATCTCCAGACTTTAGGGAGAGAGGAGGAGTGCCTATGAGATTATTTTAGAAAGTGAAAGTAGAAATAACACCTTAAGATAAAACCTCAGAACAGGCAAGGCAGGACTCATGCAAATGGACCAACTCAGAGCATGGCTGAGTAGATGCTGCAGAATATTTGCTGTTAATACCCATTTGGGATGCCTAAGATAATTTGGTTTGACCAAACATTGGCTTCCTTATATTTGCTTCCTGTATGTAATTCAGGAAAAGGTCACAGGAAAATGAACTCGAGGCAATTTAATCAGAGCATCAGCAGAAAGCAAAGTTCACACTTATTAAAACAGGTATCAGTTAGATATTAACTTTAAGAGCTGCGTTGAACCTGGCCACATTTGCTGGGTGGCCCACAGAGCTTATTAATGCCAATTACTACAGTTTGTTCTGAGCCCGACTATTACAGACTATGCCAAGAACAAAATATTATACTTTTCTATATGGTACATTGTTATCACATATAAATTGCAGTTTTCAGCTGCAAACATATACAAAGGAAATATCTGCAAAGAGAAAAATGCAATTGGTTATACAAAAGAAATTAACTCAGCTGCTAATTGGTTTACTCTGATAATGGTTTTATTTCATATATTAAATGATTCTGTATGTTATCTGTACACCCTTACAGGAAGGGTAAGTTATGTCAGTGACTAGTACATAGGTCTCCCTGCACCCAGGGGACCGGGTTTTCTTTGCAGGGTGGGTACCAAGGATGCTGGGCATCCTCCCTATGCTAGAGCTGGTAAATCCAACTTCTCTGCCACATCAGCCATCGGCAGAGATGTGAGCACAGCGTGTTCCTCAGCTCAGCTCACCACAGCCCTTCTGGCAGTGCTGCTAGCTGAGGAGTGAGTGCAGCCCAGGCTTGTACCAGGGCTGGCAGCAGAGCAATTCAGCTCCAACTGCCTTCTTGGAATTTCCCCCTCTGCTACACTGTGAACTAAAATTTGTAGTTAACACGTTAGGAATGGATATTATTAAATACATTCTGAATATTTTACCTACAATACACATATATAGAAAATATATAATATACATGTAAAAATATAAACCACATGATATGTAATAGACAACAAATACACTAAAACAAATATGCTATATTCAAATACATTCTAAGTATATTCACTAAAAATATATTTAAATATATTTTCTCAGCTCTCTCCCTTGCCCAATGGGACTTATGGTGACAATGCAGCACCTATTGTTGAGTGTACACTCGCCTGCATACTTAGACAGACCAAATGCTACAGATCTCGCCCTTGCTGTGCCTCAGTTTCCCAGTGTCAGTTCAGAAACAATGCAGGGGAGGAATGGGCAGTATCCAAACCACCAGCAGCAAAGGTTGATCTCAGCAATCCCAACCTCTGTGACTTCTTAAAGGCAAGAAAGGAATGAACTCGAGCATCCTCAGCTCAGGCTACTTAGAGACTCTCTGGTAGGCTGGCATTAAGGGCAGCCCCTATGTGCTCTCCCAGCCCTCCAACTCACCACTCCAAATATGTGGGAGATGAACTGCAAGCCAAACTGCTGGCTCTGGGATGGCCAAAACTCAAGGAAGCTCTCCACGTCAGCATGGAGCTCCTTCTTCTCGTCCTCGCCGAAGTTGTCCACGTGGTTCTGCAGGTCATCGATGGAGACCAGGCAGCCCTCTGCCAGCCCACTGCCTTCCCTCTCGATCTTCCACATGATGCGGGCAGCCAACCTGGCCAGGAGAGATCCCCAGGTTTTAATATTACCACCACCCACCACAAGGAGAGGAACAGAAGGACACAGAAATTCATTTCCTGAATGGGAAATGGTGCACAGACAGACTGAGACAGGCTCAGTGTTGAGTGGCTGATGGATGGTGACCAAGGAGAAGCAGCTTTTGCCTTGGCATCCATGTTCTGACCAGGCTGGATGGGGCCTTGAGCAGCCTGTTCTAGTGGGACATGGCAGGGATGTTGGAACTGGATGACCTTTAAGATCCCTTCCAACCCAAATCATTCTATAATTCTAATCTGGAGAAGTGCTACAGACCCTCCAGGTCCCCAGTTGCCCATGACAGCTCTCATTTCCTTGGGGAATCTTCTCATTGTCTTATGACAGATCCAGGATGCAAAGGTAAATTGATGTATAGTATAGACAAAAGGGATGCCCTGTCCTCTCCCCGTGTACCCAGGCTGCCAACTCAGCCCCTGGGGCCAGCTCTTACCTGATGTTTTCAGTGGGTGCCTTGCCATACTTTTTGATGGCAGAGCACTCATTTTTGTGGTTCAGCCAAGCTGCTCTCTGGCATGTTCGGTCGCAGTAGTAGGCAAACTTGCATTGGCCACAGCGGTGGAGCCTGTCCTGCCTTTTGAAGCAGGTGTGACAGATGACATGAGTCAGGCTGGAAAGACAGAAGGACCCTTTAGTTCATGCTCCAGTGAAGGACCAGCTCCACCCAGTGAGAGTCCTGGCAGCTTGGTGTTCCTGGACTCCCCACACCCACTAAGGATGGACCTCTTGAGATTTTTTTGGGCGGATGAAGAAACATTGCACCCAGCTTAATCCTTGTGCGCTTACCTAGTGCTGTTGCTTTTCTACTTGGCTACATAAGAGAAAAATATCGTGTTTAAAGGAGGACAGCAATAAAGAATTCCCAAGCTCTCAACTCTCTTGTCTGCAGCTCATCTGCTCCTCCTCCGCATGGCTGCTGTTAATGGGATTTTTAGTCTGTTTTCTTTTCCTGTCTGGCCCGAACTGAAGCACCAGCCACCCACTTGCTGAGCAGAAAGCAGGTGTCTAATGAGTCTGTAGCTCAGGTGAG
>WAAB01021766.1:0-16778 GCA_013389865.1 Piaya cayana
CTAGGCTAAACAAGCCAAGCTCACTCAGCCTTTCATCATAAAAGAGATGCTACAGTTCCCTGATTATCTTTTGACCCTCTGCTTGACTCTGTCCAGCATTCCTTGTCATTCTTGACCTAGGGAGCATGCAACTTGTTGTCTTCCAGGACTCCCAGGTCCTTCTCCTCAGAGTTTCTTTCCAGACAGCCAACCCCTAACCTCTGTTACTGCAGGGGTTTATTCCTCTTCAGATGGAGAACCCTACACTTGCCTTTGTTGAACTTTATTAGGTTTTTCTTTGTCTAACTTTCCAGCCTGCCCAGGTCTCACTAGCAGTATATACATCACAAGTATAAAACAGATATATCATTTCAGTAGATACCACATACTTTTTTGTGTGTTTCTGTTATCCTTCAATATAAAGTATCAAAAAGATTGAATAAAATTGGGATTTCCACTGTTTAAAAAATACATCATGTTAAGTTTTTGAACCCAGGATTTAGAAACTTTTCACCTGGTAATTGTGTAGCTGTAACAGGTGAAAGAGAGAAAGCAAAGAAGACAGAGTGAAATACAGAGATGAAAAGAGACGATTAAGGCATTTTTTTGCTTCAGGCTGGATTCTATAGCTCTGGGGAATCTCATGCTTCTTTAATGAGTGCTGCTGCTTAACAGTCTTACTCCTGCCTAATGAGAAGAATAAGTCCAGAGAGATCAGTTCAAAGATAAGTGCTTCAAAGTTATGTTGCATTTAAAATGATTTTCCACTCAGCTTCTCTAGTCTGTCTCTGTGGCATTTTTTCTTTTGTCATCTAGTATTTGTGAGCTGGAACTGTGGCAAAGACTGAAAATGAACAGTCACATTATGCAGAGAAATGATTCTTGCCCAACTTTTTCAAAGAAATATGACTCTGCACTTAAATTTTCTGTCCACATTTAATGCCTTTCTTCCATCAGTTTTGCCTCCTGTTCCCCTACCTGGTTTGTTCACTGTATTGACAACTGGCAAGTTAGATTTTTAGTGACATTGCAGCACCAACGACGATGCAGCATAGGTCTTCCGAACCTATAAAATGATTCCCCATTGTCTTCCTACTCCGTTTTGTACACAGAAGTATTGTGATTATATGTAATTTATAGTCAAGACATACTTTATATACTGTCTATGGAAATGTGGTTGATTGTTCAGTTACAACTTCTTCCTTAGTTCCCTACATAATATTAGAGTTGTATCCCTATCAGAGTTACACAGATACATGCATGAAAGCATATAAATATATGAAGAACTCCACCTTTTCAATTACTTCAAAGAGGAAAATCTTCCCTTTACAATAATCATCATCATCCTCCTCATCCTGTAAACAAACACAAGAAAGAATCTCAAGAAAAAATCAAACTAGACAGGATTTACAAAATCCTCTCTAATTGTATGTTGGATAGGTAATTTGACAGCTACAGATTTCAAGATCTCTTGCTTGTGTATTTCTTTTTAGAGAGCTACTTCCTTCACTCCCCTATACCCACCCCAGGTAATCTAGTGCTGGTGTCACATACTAAACTCTGATTCATCCAAAGACATCAATGGCCTTAGGGTTTATTTTCATAAGTTTACCCACAGGTATACTGGTAATTTCATTAGTTGGGAGTTGTCTGCATGAGGAAGCAAACACATACACTTATTAAAATTCTTTTAAGTGATGCTTTCAGTATACAGGAACTCTGAAACATCATTTTCTGGGTTGAAAATGCTGATCTGCTAACTTCTATAAAACCTTTCTCAAAAGTGCTGCCTTAAAAAGGTACTGCTTCTGGGAATGGCTACTTAATTGCAGGATTTAAAAGGATAACATGAACAGTACTTGAACTAAAAAAAGTACAGGTCTCTTAGGAAGTTTTGTGCTTACCGTGAAATGCCATCTGCCTAGTCTTCTCTTGTGTGATAACATCAGTTATCACAGTATGATTATATCTAAGAGTCCTAAAACTTCTACAAAATATAGATTTTCAGTATTTTATACTTTTATCACTTTTCAATATGCTGCAGTATTTAAAAATCAGTTGTCTTCAATGTCATCTTAAAATATTATTACCATATTTAGTCTTACTTTATTAAGATAATTGAAAAAAATAAGAAAATGATGTGTATAGTCTGACCTTTATTTACACAGGTCTTGCAGTAACAAAATGTTACCTTGAAGCTTGTGTTTAATGATATTTTTCTAAATCACAGAATATTTCATACTATTCAGAATACTAAGCACCTGTTTGCCATGCATGCCACTGCAGGTGAAAGTCAGTCTATCTCTCATAGTAAGAGACTCTTGATTTAGATCTCTTTTCTGTCATGCAAGGGATTTTGCCCAAAGTCAGTGAAGAACTCCAGAAAACAGAGGTAGCTAACCGCCACTATGAGGACTTAATAATTTGCAACAGACATTTAATTTCTGACAGAAGATCACATTGCAAAGAACTAGAAAATGTTAATTAAATCCAAGGAACCCAAGAAACATATACAATATGGTATGCAGTTTCTTTTTATGCTGCACAATTTTAATTATACTGTACTCATACAACTACCTGGATTGAACTTACCTGATTTCCTATGAAAGACAAATTTCAAGTAAATTTTTCTATTCTGTGTTTTTGTTTATTTTTAGTGAATGTTTCTACATAATTCCCTCTACATTCTACTTCTTTTTTCTTTTTTTCTTTTAATTTCCCCCATTTTTCTTTTTCTTTCTCTTTTCCTCTTTCTTCATATTTTTCTTTTTCTTCATCTTTTTCTTTTTCTATTTCTTCATATTTTTCTCCTTATTTTTCTCTTTCTTTTTCTCCTTTTTCTTTTTCTTCCTTCCCCTCTGATCAAGAATGGAGAAATATAAACCTATGGATTTATGATGAACTTTAGGGAAAAAAAGAGTTATAGTTCTTCCCATGAGTGTGACTGTTTTCTTGGACTTGCTTCTGAACTGATGACCATGGCCAAAGGCAAGTGAAGAGATCAAAGGGGCATAAGATTTTTCTGGGAACTTGAATAATAAAGGAAGAGTGTACTTAGGATCGCTCACAAGGAAGGAGAAATGGTTAGAAGAATCACTAATTTCTTTCTGGATTGGGAACATTGTATATGAAATTGCTTAGGTTGTTTATGTGGAAAAAAAGAAAGGGGGAATCTGGAAATGGATGTTGAGGTACATGTGTTGTGTGTGTGTTGGTGTATGCACAAAATGATCATGTGAAAAAAATCAGAAAAAAAAAATTATTACAGTCATTTTCTCTGACAGCAGTTATATCGGAAATAGCCTGACTGAAAGGCATGCAGAAAAGACTAACACAGGACCCATTCTGATGTTCTGCTTCTTTGGAGGAACAGAATCACATAAAATCACACAGAATCACTAGGCTGGAAAAGACCCACAGGATCACTGAATCCAACCATTCCNATAAGGCCTGTTCTATACTTTTCATACTGTGTCTGTCTCTAGAAGTAATAACGCTTAGTATTGATTGTTATTACCAACTAACAGAACAAAGATATGCAGAAATACCACTGTTTATTCTTATTCCCATAGAAACCAAGGCCATCCTATAGTTGTTGGAATGTTATAAGTCAAAGGACAAAAAACAGTTGCAGTTGTAGGAGGAATGAAGAGGACAGGCAACCTAAAACTGATAAACTAAGAGTATGATTTCATTAATGTCATACTGAGTATAAAGCTGAGGATAACAAGGGTCACATTTTTTTCCTCTGAAAACTGAGGAGGTCCTCATTTGTTCTGCCTTTGATCAGAATCTGTGCATTCCTAGATCTAGTTCCCATCTGTTGCTGAGTCTATTTTGGATCTGTCTTTCCCTGTGCCTGCCCTGCAGCATTAGTGACGATGTGATCATCATTGGGGGAACTAATTTTTTGGTTTGTATATCTGCATACATACATTTTTTGTTAATATTATTTTTTTCCTTTTTATTGCTATTGTTTAATTAAAATTGGTTTAGTTTTAGTTTCCAACCCATAAGCCTCTACCACTTATCCCTTTCCCCTTTGACTTTAGTGGGGAAGAGGCAGGGGTTGGGATTTGGAACTACACTGCCCAGAGTTGATACGCCAACCAGCCAAGGGTTAAACTGGAATAGGAAATTTGGTTTGCCCTGGGAACTAATAGAGATAATTTTAATGGAGGCTGCTTTGAAGGAGAGAGAATCCTTTTGTGTTGAGAATACATAAGGACTTGACCAAGAACAAAACATCACAATCTCCACCATTGAAGATACTTGAAACATTTCAGGCCAGAAACCTGGCCAACCTGACCTAACTCTGAAGTTCACCTTGCATGAACAGGGTGTTGAATTAGAGAGCTCTAGCAGAACCTTCTATCCTAAAATATTATGTAAGTCAGGGATTTGAATTCTGACATATTCATACATTCATGTGAAGGCTTGTAAACTAAACCAAACCAGACCAAATAAACAAACACCACCTCCTTATAGTGTAAGCAAACAAACAAGTTGCTATGTCAGAATTTGTCATCCAGTTATGGTGTAAAATGAGCTACATGATAGTTGTAACGCACAAAGTTAAGTACTTTAAATGTTCCAGAGTCTAAACCAGAGTATTTAAGGAGAATATATGCTTAAATTTATGCTTATGCCTGTTATTTCATCTGTAGGAAGTTTCATTCGCATTCCAACATAAAGAATCAAGTCAACAAGAATTTCATCATAGAAGATAAATTATGTAAAATTCTGCCTTGGATTTCTAAATGCTTAAAAATATAAAACAAGTGTCATCGCTAACATATGTCATTACTTGGTTAATAGAAGTGCAGAATCTTCAGGGGAAACCAAATGAGTGCTTTTTACTATCCAAAAATGGGACATACATCCCTTTGATAAATCACCTTTAAAAGCTGCTATTTCCATTAGTCAAAAAATGAAGCATGAACAACTCGTGTAGGGAATATATCCATATTTTAGATGACTAAATTCAGGTAAGACTAATCCCACACAAATGACTGAGGATAAAGATTTTAGTCACATACTTATTTTAGTTGCATAAAAATGTATATTACTCAATGTTATGAAATTATTTTTAACTACTTGACTACACACGCTTCCCACTTCTTTTATATCATGCAACGTATAGATGTATTTCTCTACTTTTCAAGATGAATATTTACTCCTAGAAAATGAATTTGTTGAGAAATTCTATTTTGAAATTTGATTCCAGTCAGCAGTTTACATAATAGTAAATATAATTGAATTAATTCTTTGTAAGTTTAATCAAATTCCATAGACTTTACGGTGGGATTCATCTTATTAATCATCAACTTAGATATTGACATTACACAGCTATTGAAAGTATGAGGAGATTAGTGCATGATTTTCTTCACTCACCAGAGTTTTAAATGAGCTTTTGACATCTAAAATAAGGTAAAATTAATGCCATTTCATAGGGTCATTTTGTCTCTTCCAACCAAGGTTATTCTATGATTCTATGATTCTGCATGTAAGCAGCCTGCCTAAAGCTGCAGTTTTAATCCAGAATCCAACATGTTCCATTGTTGTGCCTATATGTATTCCCAACATGGTCTTATAATATTTATATATATAATTTAATAATATACTTTAATATATAACATATGCAGCAGAGTACGCAAAATTTATATTGATATGCAATGCTGAAGTATTTATAAATCATATTCGGTTTGTGCATTAACATCTTAAATTAATTCTTGTTGGAAATCTTTAAGAGAGTAGGATATCAACCAGCAGTATTTCTATGTCAACCAGATCTGTCAGAATATTCAATCAGGACATTTTAGTGAAAAAAAATATTCATTTTTGCTGTTTTTCCTGTCAGAATTATCACACCAACTCAAATCTAGTTTGTCTTTTACATTAAAAGACAGCAAGTGAGGACATAATTATTTATGTCTGGTACCTTTTAAAAACTAGCTTTCGGGTAAAGGTTAGGTTTTATTTTTATACTGTATATGTAAGTATAAGCAGAAAATGGAATGGAGAAAAATGCTGATGCACACCTCATTCTGGTTTTTTGTACACAATCAGTTGGCCCCCCGGTATGCACACTTGGGCCTGGGAATACTAAAGCAGTCCCACATCTGCATATATAGATGTAGTCTTATTTGCCTATCTTAGGAATTTATTATTTTTCAGTTAGTAAGCTTGTGTTATTGAACATAAAGTATGTGACACTAGGTTGAGCTAGACACTTTCATTTTAAAGAGTTAAATGTTTACAGGATTTATTTGCTTCTAATTTTCTGTTAAGACTGAACTAATTAATTATGAAGTTAATAAACTAAGAGAATTAGTCAATCTGGAAGATACTATTCACATAGCATACCTGACTATATTTAGTTAGTTTGGACATCCATTATTTAAAGAAATCTCTCAGCATGACACTAAAGTTTATGCAAAGCATCTATTCAAAGTCTTCACTGAAGAAAAATGGTAATAATTTTCTGCTTAACTGTCTAAGGCTTAACAATGTTCCATGGGCTGCTCAAGTATATTCACATCCAAGCCTCAATAAAGTGCAGTCTCACACTCTTCCATATGGCAAATTGTGTTTCAGCAGTTGTTTTCAGAGTACATGCCAAACACAAAATTAATAACTACAGATTTTACACTCATGAAAATTGGAAAGCATTGTGCACAACCGTAACTACTGGTAGTTTCACAGCATTCGTTTTGTTCTCTCCATTATGTACTGTGAGAAAGTACAGAGCTTAGAGAGTTTGAACTGAACTGTAAGATCACCTGCTGATGCAGCATCTGTAGTATTCAATCAGAAGAAAGATAGAGTAGGATGTGCAGACTGTTAAATGTGGTGGCAACGTGTCTACAATGATGTTCTTTGCCATTAGTTTAGATAAAGACTAAATATACAGCACCTTTTGCATTTAAACACAGAAGGATTAGTACTTTACAGATATTGTCTTTAGATCTATTCCAGATTAAAAATAGGTGACATTCTGAAAGTTCCTGTTTTATTCCTTCCTTATAAAAAAAAATTCCTCTTCCTTTTCCTTCTTTTTCTCCCAGTAAAGTGATAGTTATCAATATTGAAATTTATTCTGACAGACTTGTAGGTTTGAGTGGTAGCTTGTATCGCCATGTATATAGCTATTTTCAATTACAATATAAAGTTTTCTTCAGATGGCCTTCATGAGTTGCAGTAACATTTGTAGCACATCTCTTCTAGAACTACAGTGCAACAAGGTGGTAAGTGAGCTAGAACTGTGCTTCAGTAAGTCAGTTGAACCAGTAAAAGCAAGATGGACAACACTGTTGGATGCTGAATTTTTTTTTAACCGCCTAATAACCTGTGGTTATTTAAGTCTTCTAGATTATACGTAAGAAAATTCAATATTTCTCTAAATTAATATCCAAAGTGGCTAGTATGATGACTAGGAAGCTGATTCAGATTACATATTGTGGGAATAGTATGAGTTGGCATATCCTAAATTCTCTCCCTTTATGGAATTTAGGAGCTTAGCTTGTCTTGTTCTTCTTTCATGGATGGATTGATGTCCATTTAGACTAAAAAATATTCCATGCTACATGTGTAAACAGTGTGAAGCCTTTCCTTTCCAGGTAAGTATATTAAATAATGGACTGGAAGATTACCCTTATCCATGTTCTCTGCATCTTCATTTACCATCTGTTTAATCTTTCATCCTTTTTAAGAACTGAGATATTTTTGGGAGTATCTATGGGAGCGCTTTATCTATGAGTGGTCCATTAATTGCTGCTGAAGTATTCAGAGGGAACACTCAAAACCAGAAGTGGGTAACAGAATTTATTTTGCTTAAAACTTCTGTAAATATAATGAACATTAAAATACTGTGTAAAAGCAGTAAAGAACCTCTAGACAGCTTTTGAAAGGAAGTGGCCATTAGAACTCCATACTCTGTGCATTTTGATTGGTTATTCATGCACAGAGCATACTCAGTAGGTTGGCAACTATGAGTTTCTTTCTGAATAAATGACTAGTTTTTTGATATGGACTACATTTAGTCATTATAGAAGTATAGAATTCTTCTGCGTTTCAAGGTAAAACACTTCTGAGCATGTATGAAACGATAATTTTTTGATACCTGAGGCATTTCACGATGAAAACTTGAGATTTCTATGAAGCTTAATCTCCTACATTAACAGCTATAAATTTTTCAGGATCACAATTTTCTTCTCATATATTTAAATTAGATAATCTTACATGTTTGCTAAATTGTAACCTAAATTTTCTGGCATGTAATTGATACTTTTTTCTCTTCTTTAACACACAGATAGTATTCTATGCAAATGCTTGCCCAACAAAATCAAGTTTGGGGGTTGTTTCCTATTCTTCTTTTTTTGCTAATCCTGTCTTTAGCTATTTTTACTTCCATCCAGAAACATGGTAGAAATATATAAATGCTGATAAGAAACTGAAAACTGATTAAACCAAAGAGGACTTCTAATATTCTTGTTATTATAATCCTCTGCTGTATAAGCAGTCTGGAAGAACGAAATATGTGGAAGCATGGCCAGTTTTAAGTTGTTATGAGATTTATGCCAACTTAAGAGTAATAACACTTAAGCCTTAGTAAACACCCTTATTTGATAATTACTTCAGCTTGTAATATACTAAAGATTTTTTTGTTGTTGTTTTCAGAAAAAAATCTCAGTATGTAAAGAATGCTGCAACTTCTCCTGCTTCTAGCTAACATTATCTCTGTAATTTTTTTAAGCAAAGTTCACAGTTCACAAAAAGCCCAATTTATTATTCACAAGATACTGGGGAAAAAATATATGTAAATTCTCAATTATTACTCAGACCTTTGGATTTTCTGCTGTTTTTATTAAACACTCTACTATGGTCAGAGTATCTTTGCATTAAATAGTCTTATGAATCATTCTGTTTTCCTTATGTAACCTTGAAATCAAATGATTGCAGCAGAATTTTTTGAGTATGCATAACAATCAAAGCTGTAGCTTCTGAGGTCACTTTTTCACAGACCTTTATTTAACAGTGTAGAAATACTAATTTACTAACCTACTCTTAGTCCTAAACTGAGACTGTGGTACTGTAACTAGAGGCTTTCAGCCTCTCATTTCTTAACTGTGTGAGCTCCACTTTAAAAGTAGGTAGAGATATTTTTCATATTCTTCCAGGAAACTTCAACTACTACAACTACTAGGTTGCTATTGCTTCTAATTTGGATTGGAAATTTATTCTTAGGATCATATACCTTCCCATTCTCATGACAGTGCTATTTTTTACATTGATCTTCTTCCTTCTCTGGTTTCCCTTCTTTGTTCCCTTCTAGAATTATATTTATAGACAGCAGTCATGTTTTCTCCCCATCTATACTTTTCCAGTTTTAACAAGACAAGTGAGTTTTGGGCCATGACTATTTTCTACAGGGGATGATGACACCAAAAGCACTAGATTTGCTATTGGCTGAAACTCCTCCAGAATCAGAACACAGAATGGTTAAGGTTGGGAAGTGTAGCAGTAGATAGTATAGCAGATCCATTTTACATGCATTTTCCAGAGGTAAATGCATGTGAATCTGTGGAAAAATCATGTAAAATGCATCTGCTATACTAAATTTGTATGCAATGTGAAGATACAGACCAGGAAAGAAAGATCAAGGAGCAGAAGTATGTTAAACGTATAGTCCAAAGTGGAAGGGGAAAGAAGAAACTCTGTCATACCCATCTCTCCCCTTTCAGCAAAAGACAGTTATGACTTGCTGGATTTCCTTCTTCCTGTGTGACAATGACATTTACCTGATACTCTTGGTACCTAGAGAGGGTACAATACAGATAGATATAGCACCAGAGAAAAAGCAGCACTAACTAGGAAGTATGTGTGTAGCACCTTTAAGCAAATTATTGTTACTGAGACCTTTTCTATAAAAGTAAAATCTATTTTATTTATTATTCCTCATTTATGCATTCACTATATTTGGAATAACAATAATTCTCCAACCATTCTCTAAATACTTTCGTTTCACTAAGAATAAATTTTTTACTTTACTTCTTGGTGTGTTTTCTGCTTGCCTGTAAGAAGATTTTAAGTATGACATTTCTTACATATAAGAACATAGTATGATTTGAGATGTCTTGTGGTGTTCAGCCTGGCTCCCAGCAGCTGCTCTGCAGGAAGAAGAGACCACCATGTATAGTGCATCAAATTTATCAGTTCCACTTGAATACTATTCATCTCTTGGTGCAGTCAAAATGGTTCTAAATACCTAGATATAGACAACTAAATTAAGCCTTCTGTCTTTGGACTGTGTTGTGGGAAACAAACACATTTAGTCTAGGAAAATACTATCTTTCCCATGAAATTTCAGAAATTTTAGTCTTCTTGACATTCCTGAAATCAGTAAATTTCTTTTTAATCTTCTACAGATGAACAGCATATTGAGATAATGCTGGTAGTATTCCTATTACTTATCTTCCATTTTTACAAATTTAGCCATTTAAAAAAAAAAAAAGTTGAGATATCTTAAAAAGCCAAAGGACAGATACCACAAAAGACATTATTATACTATCTTATCCTAACCTGGGAGGAACTGGCTGCAAAAATGGTAACCTAGATGATAGACTTAATTCAGATGCATTTTTAAATAGTTACTTCCACTAGGTGTAATAAATTTTAACTCTTTTATCAAAACAATAAATTTGAAGTATTAGTGTTTGCACAGACACACATATATATAAAGATGTATGTCCGAATCCCAAAAATATAGGTAGGCTAAGAGAGAGCTCAAATAGTCATATACATCTACAGATTCTTTAAATTGACGGGCAGCATGTTAAACAAAAGTGCTTAAAAAACCAAACAAACAATAACCCAAACAAATAAAACCCCAAACCTGCTTAAAACAAAATAAAACACAAAGATAAATGAAGTGACATGCATATGCTAATAGATTTACATAAATTCTAAGGGATATGAATATATTGTCTCTGGTTTTAGTAAAGGCAATTGTGTAGAACCCAAAGGCAGTGTATAAAAATACCTTAATATGGTTAGGTGAAGGAATCAAGTAATCTCCTCCCTGGATTCTGAAAAAAACCATGAACATGATATTCAATGTCTGGTAATTAAAATTTTTAATAAATATAAAAAGTCCAGTTTCTCACCTGAGAATAGTAAGTATATTGAGTGTGTCTTAAAGAAAATGAAAAGATATCTGGCTAAACTTGCATTTCTAATGTCAATGACAAGACCTTAAATTGTTTTTTTTAATAAGTATGATTCCATATTTGAAGATAAATGAGCGATGTTCCAAAATACACTGTAAGTTAAACAAAGAGCATAGAATCATAGGATCATAGAATGGTTTGGGTTGGAAGGGACCTTAAAGATCATCCTGTTCCAAGTCCCTTGCAATGGGCAAGGACACCTCCCACTAGATCAGGCTGCCCACGGCCCCATCCAGCCTGGTTTTGAACACTTCCAGGGTGGAGCATAAACAGCTTCTCGCAGCCTGTTCCAGTCCCTCACCACCTTAATTGAGAAAAAAATCTCTCATTAGGCCTTGTCTAAATCTGCCCCTTTCCAGTTTATTGTCATATATTTTGCTACATTGTCTCATAACATTCTTTATAAGATAGCAAGTATACAGAATACCAAAAATAATTTGATGTCACCTGCCTGAGCACTACTTAACACATATTTCACTAAATAAGGAACTACTAATTATATTACAGACAATTGACATTTACTAATCTCAGTTACAAAAGACTTACGAAGTGAATAAGGAGCTTGCTTAAAGGCAAACACTATCAGAAAACGTTGAAGTGGAGCTTGTGGTGCGAAGAAAATATTTATGTTGAGAATTAATTGCTTTTGAAAATAGTCTTGAGTTTTGTCTTTTATTTTCTATAATGAACATTCATTTCCTGCTGACTGAAGTTTGATAGGAATCATAAACATGGAAAAGATTTTTTTCGGTGTCTTTGAGCATGTGTTAGTTATTTTGTTTACTCGGTCTTTTTCATTTTTTAGCCTGGGAATTCATGTTGAAATAAAAGGGATAAACAACGATCAATTAATTATTTTTGGAAAAAAAATATAATAAGGATTTTCTTTGGTAAAAATTAATGTATTAGTGTATGCTTAATTCATACTCACAGATGATGATTTCAGATGGATTTTCATATAGACAATTCCTAGCTCAAGTGAAATACAGATTTTTTATTTTTGTGAACTTGTTCATGGAAAGCACTGTAAAAGCTTTTGCAACAGCACTTATTTAACATTATATAACTGATGATGTTCATGGTAAGTGATCAGAATGCACTCTCTTCAGTAAACTACAATACATTTGTACACAATATGCAAGTACAATATAATGACAATTACTTGTCTGCAGAAGGAGAGCTTACAATTATTTTACAATCATCATTATTATGTAGCATTCACAGTATTATAATGGCACCACTGATGTAGCTAACATTAAGAATGCATTGGTGTTCCCTTTAAAAATCTGTGTATTAACAAGGTTGTAACAAAGGTATTCTAGAATTACTATAGACTGAAACAGGAAGTTAAAGGAAAATCCTTACTAGCAAATAGGCTTTAGTTTAGAAAAAACTTCATAAGCATTTGAAGTCGACAGTGCATTTCCCTTGGTTCTTGCTTGCTTTTTACTGTTTTTCTAATATGCATATGAAAAAAGGCCACAACTTTTATTACTCTCCTATGGTACATCTCTCATCAAATGCATTATTCCTAAAGGACATTGTAAAAAATAAGCTTAGTTGTTCTGACATTTCTTGAATTCTTTCCTAATTATCATTTCTTAGAAGTGTAAAAGTATTAGTAGCTGACACAGAAAAGATAGCTAGGTTTCTAGGACCGATGAGGCTAAACACTAATGTGGAAAACAACGCAATAAGATAAGAAAAGGTTATTTACTCGCCAGACGTGCATCAGTCATGAAGTAAAAGGTTGGTCTCTACTGCTCTCTGGAAAGCATTATACATGCTTATGTAATTGTTTGTTTATTTTTAAATTGCAAACATTTTGCAGGCAATTGTCTTAGACTAAATGCCTAATTTATGATGGGTAAAATTAACTGAGATTATCCCACTGCTTCTTTTAGGTATCCTTTGAAAATTAGATTAGAAGTTGTATACCAAAGATGACTGAATCTTAAAAAAGGCATCACTCTGCTGAAATGCTTTGAAACATTTAACATCATCGGGTCCTTCAGATTATCAAGCTCTGCCAGGGGAGATTTAGGCTAGACATTAGGAAAAAAATTCAATGCAAAGGTCGTTGAACACTGGAACAGGCTGCTCAGGGACGTGGTTGATTCACCTTCCCTGGAGGTGTTTTAGGCATGGGTGGAAGAGGTGCTGAGGGGCATGGTTTAGTGTTTGATAGGAATGGTTGGACTCGATGATCCGATGGGTCTCTTCCAACCTGGTGATTCTGTGATTCTATGATTCTATTATTCTATTATTCTATTATTCTATTATTCTATATACAGTGGATGTAAATGAGGCTTAATGGATCATTGTTCTCACAAGATAGAGATGTGATGAACATTAATTTTGGTTTTATTAGGTTCAAAACTTACTATCTCTCCCTCTAGATGAAATGCTAAACATCAAGTCCAAAGTAAGCTGGATAGGAATACTTGAGGACTCATTTTGTTAGCGATGTAGTTTTGGAGGCATTTCAGTGCAATGAAGGAAGAAGCTGCCTCACAGTGACTTGGAGACATAGAAGGAATTGTGAGTTTAGGTCCCTTCTTCACTGGCCATTTTTTGTTTATCCCATAATTGTTTAATGTACACAGAAACAACTCCAGAATACAGAGAGAACTCTTATACATCTGGTATAAGCAGAATATAAATAATTAGCCTTCTGCATCTGTTGTAACCACTAGACAGCTGCTCCAGGAACTCACACATCTGTTTTGGGAGCCTTATTCTAATTTTCTGACTGAATGTGTTCTTACAGATCATTGTCCTTTAGATGAAAAAGCTTGTCTCATTTCCTGATTTTACACCATTATAGAAAAAGAAAGCACATGTCTGCTTAACCTTCATTCTGCTACACTAAGTTGTGCTGTCCTAGCATAATTTTACATGGGAAGCTCACCTTACCAAGGTAAATTTGGTATCCTTTCTTAGTACTAAACTTGATGCCTGTGGAGTAAGGTGACTTAAATTATACAGGGTCGTCCCCCCCTCCCCAATTCTTTTAACTTCTAATCATTTTCCCTTCAGTTTATAAAGCCAGGAACCTTAAATGTTCATTTATGCAGTACAAACTGCAAGCCTTTCATGTAGATCTAATCAATTGAGATTGTCATAAAATAAAAAGCATCTGACACCATTTATATAGTGTTAATAATGTCATTGCACCTCCCCAGTTTTCCTGCTTCTTTCTGTTCAAATTCTCTGAATAATTCTTGGATGCAAAATCTTTTTCCATTACTATTCATGTTATTTATTTGATTTAATGTAAGAAGAATTAATTTATCTAAACATTTTAAAATCATTTTTGTCCAAAACAGTTTTTTCTGCTTTTTGTGTACAATACTGGATCGGTTCCATTAGAAGTGAAAAGGCTTGTTACTAATCCTTCTGTATTAAATAGGTCTTTTTGTTAGCATTATATCTGCCCCGTTTGAATAAATCTTATGATAGACTGAAAAAAATGTTCTTTAATACAGTGTT
This sequence comes from Piaya cayana, assembly GCA_013389865.1. Lineage (NCBI taxonomy): Eukaryota > Metazoa > Chordata > Aves > Cuculiformes > Coccyzidae > Piaya > Piaya cayana. The sequence continues at coordinate 14,700 of WAAB01021766.1, forward strand.
CTTCAAAGAGAGCAAAGTCAAAGTTACTCTTTATTATCTCTATTAAGTTTTCATCCCGAAAAATAAGATTTCTTTGGGTTGTTTTTCTGTGGAAATGAAAGTTCTTTGTAGGGTTTACCTGTTCTATTTATGTTATTCCATTACGGGCTTCTTCAGCTTTCTATAAATTTCATGTAAATAATACTTAAATTGTTACTATATAAAACAAAAAAAAACCACTAACCCACAAATATTGTTGAGCTGTTAAAGTAAAAGTTCAGAAACTAAGACAAAAATTTTAACTTCCCTGTCTGTCTTTTTTTTTACAACTGTGTGTACTTAATAGATTGTAGATGGGAAGAAGGAGGAAACTGAAAACTGTTAGACTAAGGCAAGAGTGATCTTGATTAATCTTTGTAATAAGTGAGAAAAAAATGTACCAGCTCAGAAAGTAAAGGATTTATCCACTATAATTTCTGCAGGTAAAATTTAGACTAGGAAGAGACTCTTTGAGAGTCAAGAGAAAATGAACTCCTCCAGAAGATGATTCATCTCATCTGGAACAGGTTGATGAATAATACTCAAAAGATGAGTAACTCTCTCACCTTGCTGATTAGAAATAAAGTTTCAACAATTTGCCTGATCTTCAATATCTAGTTTGAATTAGATACGTTGCAGTTTAAGAGAGATTACAATATAAACTGAGTTACATTTCAGATTACACTAATGCTACATGACCGATTCATTCAGATTACTGTCAATCTCTTGAATTTGCTCTCAGTTAAGGCTTTCCAGATAAGGTCAGAATGTGCAGATGTTTTTGCAGCATTGCTTCATGCTCTAGGAGGAAGAAGTTAATAAAATATATAATGGTCCCCATCTAATTGTGGTTCTCATGCTGGGGTTAGTTTGTGCAAGTGGATGGAGACCTGGGTCACCATGAGGGCTGATGACATTCCCAGCAGACAGAGATCCCACAGATAGATGACAAGACGTCAAAGTCTTTGGAAATAAGGGATTTCAGTGTTGGGATTGTCTTTCTAAGTACGCTGGTAGGGTGGAGCTGGCTAAAGTTACAATGGTGATAATCACTCTGTTGTGTTATGTTAATGGAGTTGTTTGCAAGGGACCAAGAGCTTTTCAGGCCTGTTGGGGCAGGGAGATTTTGGGATGGGCGGTTGCCATGAGAGGCTGGTTGCTAGGGCAGTGACCAATGAGAGTCTACCCGATGTTTTTGGCCTGCTTGCCCTATATAAACGGGTTAACCCTAAATAAAGTGGGACTTCATTTGAAATCATGTTGATTTGTTCGTGAAGCTCTCTGGCCCTCGCCGCTTTATTTCAGGGCTAACACCCTCCATATCTGGTGTGGAGTGTAAAGAGTCTTCTACACATTATCATTATTTATGACCTAGTCCTAGACAATTCTATTGTCTTCATTTTTAAAGTTCTGAAGAGTGTGTTCGGTGGACTTTGGCTCTCTCAAGATGCTGTTATGTGACTTCTTTTTTCACAGATATAGGTCACACTTGAGTAAAAATGAAGACAAAATAAAACGTGAAGGAAAAGGTAAGACAGTTACCATCCGAACAGAAATTTGATACCAGATTGTGTACCTCTGGATACGCTACCAGGTACGTACCTTAATGCCCAGCTTTCCACTGCTTCATCTTATGTAGTCCATTAAGTGTTTTAAGTTGCTTTGTCACTGAGATTATACTAATAATTGAGTACATGCCAGCCAACATAGCATACATGTAACATATTTAATATTTTTAAAATGAAATCTAAATATTATCTAGCTGAGCTCGTCATAAATCTCAGCATACTTTCCAGCCTGAAAAAATTTGTAAATATATTTTAATTTAATTTTAATTATTATTTAATTTAATTTATTATTTAACTTAATTTTAATTATTCACCCAAGGGTATTGAGAGAGCTGGCAGATGTACTGGCCAAACCCCTTTCCATCATCTTCCAACAGTCCTGGAAGACTGGGGAAGTTCCACTGGACTGGAGGCTGGCTGATGTTGTGCCCATCTACAAGAAGGCTTGCAAGGAGGATCCAGGAAACTACAGGTCTGTCAGTCTGACCTCAGT
>WAAB01021766.1:16868-70056 GCA_013389865.1 Piaya cayana
CCAGAGAGTGGTGGTAAATGGAGTTAAATCCAGCTGGAGGCCAGTCACAAGTAGTGTTGCCCAGGGCTCAGTGCTGGGTCCAGCCCTGTTCAATGTCTTCATCAATGACCTGAATGAAGGCATTGAGTGCATGCTTAGCAAGTTTGCAGACAACACTAAGCTGGGTGGAAGTGTCGATCTGCTAGAGGGTAGAGAGGCTCTGCAAAGGGATCTAAACAGGCTGGACCACTGGGCTGAGTCCATTTTAAATACTTCAAAATGCTTTTAATTTATTTACATTCTGACAGGTAATTAAAACATTCTACAAATGGCAAATAATAGAATATATGCTAGTGGATACTTACCTGTTTAACATTCAGTGAACTTAGGTCTCAGTTGTTCCTTATTTTTAAATTTAAGCAAGCCGAATTATTATTCAAGTAAATTCCTGTGCCAGGAAAGTCTGGCTTTTTTCTACCTCCCTCATGTCTAATTATCAGTTGAAAAGATAGAGGTTTTTACTGGTTTTGGCTGGGATGAAGTTATTTTTCCTCACAATTGTCTGTTTGGTGTGTCTTGGATTTGTGACCAGAATTGTGTTGATACTACTCAGCTATTGCTGAGCAGTGTTTACATAGTGTCCAGACCTCTTCTGTTTCTCATAGGGCCCCATCAGTGAGTAAGCTGAGGTTGCACAAGTATTCAGGGTGGTTCACAGCTGGGACAGCTGACCCCAGTTGACTTAAGGGATACTCTGTACCATATGATATTATGCTCAACAATAAAAGCTGAGGAAAAAGTAGGACGGGGAAGGATGTTTGAGGGTATGGCATTTATCTCCCCAAGTAATTGCTATGTGTGATGGGGCTATGCTTTCCTGAAGATGGCTGAGTATCTCCTTGCTGGTGGGAATTAGTAAATAGATTCTTATTTTGCTGTAATTGTGCAGGCTGTTTTTGCTTTTCTTACTAACCTGTCTTTATCACAAAACAAAATATTTCTCACTTGTACACTTCTGATTCTCTCCCCCATCACACTGGAGAGAATGAGTAAGGGGATGTTAGGGGTTTAGCTGCCTACGAGGGTTAAATCATAAATTTTTGGTTAAATAAAAAAAAAAAAACATAACAGTAATCTGGATGCATTGCCTTCCATAGAACAATATTTTGTTTAGAAAGTAAAAAATATTTGTAGCTGGAATTCCTGGAAATTTGGAGAGACATTCTTCTTGGAAGACTACTGGATAATAAAATGGATAGGAGTGAAATTTCTGTATATGTAAAAGGGTGGAAGATCAGAGAGAGATTCCTTACAAGAAGATCAAACCAAGATTTTGAAGTGGAGTTGACTGATGAATCATCTACTGACTGGATGACCTCAAAAGTTTTGATAAATGGAGCTAAATCCAGATGGAGGCTGGTCACAAGTGCTGTTCCCCAGGCCTCAGTGCTGTTCAGTATCTTTATCAATGACCTGGATGAGAGGATTGAATATAACCTTAGTAGGTTCATGGATTACACTAAACTGGGAGGAAACGTCAATCTTCTTGAGATTAGGAAGACTCTTCAAAGGGATCTGAACAAGCTGCATTGATGAGCAGAGGCCAGCAGAGTGAGGTTAAACAAGGCCAGGGGCAGGAAAATGCACTTGGGGCACAACCCTGTGCAGCACTACAGGCTTAGGGAAGAGTAGCTGGAAAGCTGCCTGGCAGAGAAGGACCTGGGGGTGTTGGTTGACAGCAGACTGAACATGAGCCGGCAGTGTGCCAAGGTGGCCCAGAAGGCCAATAACATCTTGGTTTGTATCAGAAACAGCATGTCCAGCAGGATCAGGAAAGTGATTCTAGTCCTTTACTCAGCACTGGTGGGGCCACACCTCAAATACTGTGTTCAGGTTTGGGCCCCTAACTATAAGAAAGGCATTGAGGTCCTGGAGCATGTCTAGAGAAGGGCAACAAAGCTGGTGAAGGGGCTGGAGAACAAGTCTCTTCAAGTGTCTGAGGGGCTGTCTACAACTACGTGAAAGGAGGTTGCAAAGAAGTGAGTGTTGGTCTCTTCACCTAAGTGATAGGTGATAGGAGGAGAGAGAATGTCCTCAAGCTGTCTCAGGGGAGGTTCAGATTGGACATTAGTAAAAACATCTTCACTGAAAGTGTTACCAAGCACTGGAACAGGCTTTCCAGGTTGGTGATTAAGTCACCCTCCCTGAAGGAATTTAAAAGATATGGAGAGAAATTGCATAGAAATATGATTTAGTAGTGGACAGGTATGGTTGGAGCTGATGATCTCAGAGGTCTTTTCTAACCCAGGGATTCTATGATTCTATGATTTTATGACTCTATGAATAGAAACTAAGACATTAAAACAGACTAATATCATAAAAAATGTGAACGATTATTCATCCCTGAGAAGAAGTCTGGGGGGATTTGTTAGACAGCTGTTTATGCTAATAAACTGCCTAGAAGGAAAATACAAAGACATTTCATCTTTGCTAGTTTCTCTGGCTGGTAAAAGTGAAACTAGTAGGAGGTGGCAATGCTATGATTGCATCTTCTTTAGACTCATTTCAGTGACCTCTGCAAGATTAATTGCAGAATTTATGTCTCTTTTGGGAAAGACTTGGCAGGGGGCAATAATATCTTCTTCAGCAATCACCTAATCTATTTGTAACTGTCTTCAAAACATAGTGGATTAAAAAGCCCTTTGCAGTTGAGATATTCTGAAACAATTATTTTACTACAAAGAATAAATACTTTAAATATAGAAAAGAGGACATTGGAGGTTTGCCCTCTGAAGTAAGAGTGTGACTCCTAACACACTGAAATGTGAAAGGTCATGATAGAGGAGTCATTCCTTATGTTAATCAGCATATTGCTCATTCTGTGCAAGTTTGGCTCTATTCCTCTGAGACTGAAGGACTGAACACAAAATCAGTTTTCATTCCTCAGCATATTCTTTGCCATCTTTTGAATTTCCACTAGAGTACCTTGAAGTAGCCTCTTGACAGTTCTTTTAAGTGAATCTTGCTCTTGGGATGGCTGAGCATCATTTAATACGATTAGATATTCTTTTATGTACAAAGCTATACTTCTATGTTGTAGATGTAATTTTTTTTTTTTCAAATTTTTTTTTCCTTCTCTAGAGACATTAGATACGGTGGTTTGGTATTTTTCTTTTTTTCTTCTTCACAAAGATTTATAACTGACTCTGAAAACAAATCACTAATCAAAAAAACCATGGGAGATTACTGATTCTTTCAGAAAATGTAAATATTTCAATGAAACATAAGAATCATAAGAATAGATTGATGTTACAAATGTTACTGATGCATCACTGACCTATTCAAGCCTAGTTTTTTAAAGACTGCAATATTATCAATTGTAATTCTCTGATAAGTGGAACTTTCTGCTTGATTAAGGTCACTCAAAATGACAGAGGGAGAAATTGATGTAAATTCATGTCTTAAGTTTTGTCCTCTTTATTTGCTTATGTCAGCATGTTAAATGAGAGCTGTAATGACACAAGACCATATTGATATTCAGATGTGGAAAAATGTATCACAACTTTTATCCTCTTTTTATGTGTATGTTGCTGCATCTTAGGGATTATCACTTCAGAGTTTTTATTGCAGCACCACTGGTTAAAGAATACGTTAGATAATGCAGCACAAGCAAATGGTGAATACTAGGAAAGACAAAAAAAAGTCAAATAAAGATGGAATATGAGAAACTATCTTCTTGATAGATAGCCTATGTCCTCACATTGGGTGGCAGGCTATGGGGTGGGGATATCAGTGGAAAATGGCCAGATATTTCCAAGTTTCCCAAGGCTGGAAACCAAAGTGTTCTTAAGCCAATAGTGGAGGGATGAAAGAAAGAAAAGAAAAAACCAACCAAACAAAAAAACACCACCACCAAAAAGAATTTATTCAAGAGGACTCCTGGAAAGAAGGAGCTACAGTTAGTACTTCTGTTCTTATACATAATCAAATCAAGAAACAGGACTGATCCTGCTTCAGTAATTCTTCAGCGTTGTTGATAGCAAGAGTCCATGTTGTGACTGCTTGAATTTTAGGCTTGTTTTATGCCATTCTTGAGCAACTCCAAAGCACTTGGTCAGCATATTTGCCAGCAGGAATTAAGTCATCTATTTTTTCCTGTTTCTGAAATGCAAGCTGAGCCTTCTCAAAGAGAAGGAAAAACAGAGAAGGCTTGACTTTAACCCATATTTTTGTCCTATTCTAAAGCAAAAATCTAGGCAACCACAGGAAAAAACAAAAAAAAACCAACAAACCACCAGTCCTGCGTGTTTTATTTGGATGTTGTTAGGTGTATGTTGGTTTGGTTTGGGTATATTTGCTTTTCTGTCAGATTTATTGCCAGGTTTTTGTTTTGGTGCCCAGTGTATAGAAGGTCACAGTGATGTCTTTCCTTAAGATCGTACTATTGATTTCTTTTGCAACACGAATAAGTTTCTTGTCCTGACTGGAAGCTACTAGCTTTTACATTCATGTCTTGAACTCCTGGAAAGATGGAGTTGCGTAGTCTCTTTACTGTCACTTGTTCAAGTTAACACATGATGTATATTCGTTCATATATTTTAAAGTTTCTCATATTGATATTTCCTGATATTTCTTCTTCCTTTAACCAACAGTTGAATATTTCAGAATATTTCGTGGCTTGCTAAAACAGAGCAATGAAGGTCAACAGCTAGATGGTTAACTTTATGAAGAGAACTTTTATCTGATTTAGCCTGCAGAGAAAAAAAAAAATTAAAAAAAAAAAAAAATGTTGTCTCCCTGGAGGAAGGAAGGTTTGAAGGGAAATACAACAGAAGAGAATAAAATTGCTGATATGTACAGGTTCTTGTATGACTATAAAAGTTAAGGTCTGTGTGACTAAAACACCATTTCAGAAATCAGATAATAGGGGAGGCAAGGAAAAATAGTGGAATCTACCCATGAGAGTTAAAGACTACCTGATAATATAAGCAAACATTTTTGTTAATATGCATGCAAGCAAGAATTTGCTGGATCAGAATAGTCATGAATATTCAGATGACTGTCAAATACTTTTAACTCGTAAATATTTAACTTAGTAACTTGTTCTAGTTTTGTGTTTTCATTTTCTGTAAGTTATTTTCTGTTCATTCCTTGTTTTATGCTAGAAAGTAGAAATTTCAGTAATCTATCATGCGGCTTAAATAATATTATATAGAGTCCAAGTAATCTACTTATGAACAGTTTAAGAGAAAAACATAGCACAATTTCTCTCCTCACAAAGTTTGAATTCCAATGAACAGAAGACATCTCAAGCTTTAGGACTAGCTTTTGCATAACAGTACTAAATAATTTAAATGCTGGATTCACTAGTAGTGCTTGATCAGTTTTAGTTGCAAGGAATCTGACTGTTTTCTTTGTGTAGAAAGAGAACCCGTTCACATATGTTAAGATCACAATGTTCTTTAACAGTTTCCTTTTGTATTTGAAGGATTGTTTCATTGTTTTCCCAAGAGCATCCTATGTGAAAGAATAAGGCCGTTTATATACCTCAGTGTCCTACAAGGATAGGTTCTGTTTTGGTTTAAATATGACTTAATTGTATGCAGTTTTAGTATGTACCTTGTGTACAAATGTCCAGTTACTCCTTGTCTAGACTGTGCGTGCTCCCCAGTCATTTGCAAGGAGGCCCTGTCATCTCACTGTGGAGGCTCTTTCTCATCCAGTTCTCGCAGGAAATTCTTTATATTATCTTCTTTCTTCACAGCGAATCCAGGACTCTTGCATACTGACTCTAAGACATTTTTGCATCAATGAGTGTTAACAAGCCTGAAAGTAGTGAAGAAAATGTGTCTGAAGTTGATTCAAAGAAAGCAGAACCATTACTTGGAATTTGTTCCACCTTCTGAACATGCTGAAGTCCTTGATACAGCCTTGTTTAAACATATATTTGAAAACCACATAGCATTGATAAGTTCCAAAAATAAAGAAAGGTGCAAACAGAAGTGTCAAACAGCACTTCTGGCTCTCAAAAAGACAACTTGAATTAAAGTGAGAGACTCTGAGAAGTATAAAGACTGCCTGAGGAAGGGAATGTCAGAAGGCATGCCACATGACAGTGTAGCTTGCTGGTACTTGCAAGACCAATTCTTATCTCATGAGAGAACAGGCTAAAGAACAGAGTGGCTCTAATGGAGGTCAGCATGAGATGAATACTCTCCCTGTAAAGTAAATAGCAATATCATTATACCCGTAGTGTTGGTCCTGAATTACTTTAATATGTGAAAAGATAAAATATGAATAACTATAAACATTGCAAGCATTTGACATTGCTTCCAGCTGCAAGGGTCTGAAATGGGTATGGAAAAAAAAATCACCTCAGACATCATAGTACTCAATGCTCTGAGGTGACAGAAAGATAATGCATCAAGTGACTAAGTAAACTATCAAACCCAACATACTCTTCAAATCCACACTTATTATGAAAGACAACTTCTTTTTTTAACCAATAAACAAAATCACTAAAAATGTGTTTACATCAGTTAAGTAGAGTAACAACAACTCAGCCAGAATCGTAAATTCTTTTAAATGAGTATGAATGTGCTCAATTAAGGGCCCCTCTTGTCCTTAAATACTAATGCAAGTTATTGAGCCAAATCCTCGGCTAGTATAATTGACTTAGCTACCCTGATTTTATTTGATCTATGATTATTTGCTCAAGCCACGTGTCTGGCTCACTGTGTAGACAGATGTGGCCTAGGCTGAAAAGCAGATAGTAAGATCTGCTGATTTAACCATTGCTTTCTTGTGAAACAGATGATGGGGTTTTAGATCATTTTGGAAAATAAGTTCAAAAATTATTTTTATGTGCTTTCATGCAAGCATTATTAAATCTTATTACTAAAATGGACCTGAACTAAAACTTATCAAGTTTCCCATTGATCTCAATGGGTGTTGTAGCCTAAAGGAAAAGAACATAATCCTGCCTGAAATGAAAGAAATACAGGTTTAATTTTTACGCATGTAAAAATGGATATGTTAACCTAGAAACAAAACAAAAGAGTCATTTGAAATACAATGCATTGTAATGAGATTTTACCTGTGTACTATCTGTTGCTGGATACCTACCTGTTAGAGTACTAAGAGATATATTTTTAAAAAAAAACCTACAAAAATCCAACACCGTGAACTTCTATCATGGTTTTACATCAATTGTGTTTTAAAGCAAATAGTAGTGTAGTGGTTTTATTTTTAGACCAACCAGGTTGTAGCTGAGAAAGAAGTACATTTCCCAGTATTCTATGCAATTTTCTATGTGAACTGGGGTGTAAATTAGAAGGTCAGAGACTCCTTTTCCCTCTCTCTTCTCTTCCGGGAGCCCTGGGAGCTGGTGGTGCTGCTGTTGGTCTGCTGGCGTGTAGCAGTTGGGGCCTTGTGGACTTTGAGCAACGCAGAGTACTGGGGAGTCATTGCTTAATGAAGTCCTGCTATCTAGAGAGAGTGTGGTGATTTTTTCTTTTGTTAGCTTATATTGATCTGTTTCTGGATTCTTACTTCCCTTCGGGGCAAGGAGAGGTCTTTTTGGGGGTCTCTGATTCTGTGTACATGGTATTTTAGTTGCATATAAGTGTTAATACATGTATATATAATCATACAGCCTTGGTCTGCTCATTCTCAGCATTTCAGTCTCTTTTCTTTTCTTCTCCCTTTCTCCCTTGGGTTTGTACAGGGGGGTGGGGTGGGAAGGAAAGGGGGCTGCGGATGCTGTGGGGGTTTTGGAGGGGTCTCACCCAAACCATCACAAGTAGTCAAAGAATTTTTTTTGTTCATTAGTTGATTCAGACTATTATTCCAGTGTCAGCTGTCTGGCACTTTCATAGATACAGAATAAATTCTAGTATAGTTGTTAGGTTCGAGTTAACGTATGGTATCTTAATCGCATACATCACTAAACATCAGAGCGAGTGTAGGTTTTGTACCACTACCAGTAAATGTGAGTGACGTTTTTTCAAGACTATTTCATTAACATTATTTAGAAATTGTTTTACCCATAGGTATAACGGTGAATTCTTGCTAATAACTCCAGATAAGCATTGCTAAATCTTAGCTGTTAGAAACTACACTAAAAGAAGTTTGACCAGAAGTAAATGGGGTGGGGATGGTTGAGTGTGTGTGTTTGAGAAATCTAATACTGCAAAGATGCAAAGAAAATGCTAAGGATTGTATAGGCATGACACATTAGCCTCCAGTATCCACTCATGAGACCTAAACTGGAATCTTCCGCAAACAACTGGTAAAGGAATTAGGAAGGCACAACTGGGTCCTCTTTCAAAGATTTTGGTAATGCCACCATTCATTTTTCAAAAAATCCAGTGGCCAGCATACATACATTGGAAACAGACATCTTACTTGTAGATACTCTAGCTGAAGAATTTCAGACCTACAATTTCTGTTACCATTGGGCTAGAATCTTTTGCATAGTCAGGGCATCCTTTATTCCGGCAAATGAATATGAGGCACAGTGCAGCAGAAAGAGCACGATTTACAAAACAAAATCAAAATTGGAAGTATCTGCATTTTAGTGTCTAGAGTATTAATGTAGGAAGTCTTCAAGTGCCTGCTTTCAGGATTACCTGTATCTCTTGCATGGTTTTGGGAATGAGGGTTGGTTTGGATTTTTTTAGATATATAATTTATTAAATCATTTTTATTTCAGGGGACATTAATGAAAAGTACTGATAAAAGGAACTGGAGTCCTGGTTTCTGAACGCCTGAATGCTATAGTCAATCCAGTACACACCTGTGTGCCTTCCTTCTCTTTGATCTTCTCTGTGTTTCTGCACTAAGACTGAGATTCAACAGAAGTCTTGAAAAGCTCCTACCTAAAATCTCGTGAATAGACGTGTCACCTCTTACCCATGAGCAAACCATACAGGAAACATTTATTTTCTTTTCAGATCTTAGAAGTCATTAAGTCTTCATTTTTTACTTTGCCAGTGACAGCGAGTCACATCTTTGATAGGAAAATGGAGAAGGTATCTGTTTCTATCGTATTTTTTTAAGTGCTTACTCTAGTCATTAGTTTTGCTCAGATGAAGGAAACCTTGCACATTTGTATTGTTGCATTATCAGTGCATGTCACTGAATTAGCCTATACTATGGTTGGAATGGACTGGTGGATGTTTTAGACACATTACTCAAATTTAGATGAAACAGCAGGGAAAAATACTGAGTTTTACAGAATAATTAGGTGCATGCTTGTTTCTTTAGTTGTTTTGTAATATAGGTGTGAGAATAATCCTAAAGATTTTGTTTCTGGTCCTTAAATAGTATTTTGGGACTAATCCTCAGTGGATAATACATGAGCTGATATTTAAAGAGTAGCTTCCTTTGAGATATCTTTTTGTATCATCCCTCAAATGGATTTTTTGACCTTGAAAAGCAGACTAATGGGAGGCTTAAATCTGTACTTAAAAGGAAGAAGAAAACATTTATGTATATTTACCCCAATATAAAGGAATGTAAGAACTATATTTACTCTGACATTTAGGATAGTTTTTAGAGTAAGTTACTTTATAGAAATTATTTTTTTTTATTTCTCTTTCATTTTGGTTCATCTGGGAAGTTCATTCCCCATGTGTGTTTACAACTTGACATTGGACTTTCTTAATATTACCAAAGGAATTGTGAATGTTTCGTTCTTACAGAAATTTAATTGGATCTGGTTTTGAATCTTAGTTTGACTGTATAGTGCCCAAAGGGAACCACTAAAATGTCTTTAAATGACCTAAAATAATATTTCTATTCATAAAAATGTCACAGCTTTACAGTCCAGTATCTCACAGCTCTGCAGGCTAAAAATAAGTGCAAGTCAAGTGCAAGGGGATAATTTTCTTCCCAGGGGAACAAAATGCTTCACTATGGTCTTACAAAAGCAAAAGAGATTAAAACATCTACCTTAAACAAACAAACAAACCAACAAAGAAAGGAAGCATAGCTGTAACAAAATCTAGGTATTATCTTTACTTACTGTAAGCTTGAAATGTAAAATATAAAATATATATAAAATACTTAAATATCTTCTCACAGTTGTTTTAAACTAAGCCCTCTTCCACTTCCAAGCTTTATTTGATCTCCATGTACCAGTACTTCCTACTAGCTGGATCTCAAACACTGAATGAAGGCAGACGTGGCAGCTGTGACTGTGTGCTCTCCTACCCCAGCCTGACCTTTTCCTGTAAATCCGGATCAAGTGGTAAGCATCAGTCGTGATTGTGATGATCAGTCTTGGTCATGATGTCTGCATCCACCCCACAGTGATTTTGGAGGAGACCTATAACAAGACAGTATCTAAGGGCTAATCTAGGGTGACACACTCACCTGGCCATAGTGCTGGTCAGGGTCCAATTCGAGCCAAATATGGAGGAAACGTGTGCTGTGGTCAGTATATAAATATGACTATGGATCAATCATCTAATGTCAGGATCTCCCAGTAAGCAGGGATGCCTCTCAAGTTTAATCCTCAAGACTGAGAAAATCCTTGCCACAACAGACCCTTGGTAAGTGAATTGAGAATAAGTGCACAGAAACACTGTGATCTTAGCTAAGAGGTATAAGACATTGTTTGTGCATATATAACCCTTTAGACATAAACCATTGAACAAGTCTAGGACTAATTCTGGATCCAACCACACCTAGACTCACTTTGATTAGGGGTTTAGAATGCAAGGGGGTCCTCTCTGATCCTTGTGACTCAACATGAAGGTCTCCCTGACTCTGATCTCTGTGCAGTAAATAATAAGTGTACCTTGTCAATGAACTTTGTAAATCACTGTCACATTTACCAAAACTTTATTAAATCTAAGCTCTATATCAATGGATGTATTGCTGCTTCTCTCTTAAGAGTGAAATGTATAACTGTATCTATTCATCCATGACAGCAGTCTTCAGAAGTCTTAGTGATAACTGAACAAAATTGAGTACCATAATTAAAATGAACCAGAAAAAGACAGACAGACAAATCAACAAACACGGCGATCAATAGATAAACATAAAACGCAAAGCTGCTTGAGAGAGTAGTTTTAAACTTCAACAAATTTCAAATGTTTAGAAAAATCAGGGGTAATCTAAAAGACATAGAAAAGCACTTCAGTAAGTTTTTTTTTGCCTGTAGAGATGAAGACAGGAGGAAGGTAACATCATTTCTGGCAAGCATCCATTTGTTGGAAAATAAGTTAGAGTTTTTAATCATTTCAGTTAATTCTGCAAGACAATTTTAACTTTGAATCCATAATACATAAGGAATACAAAACAAGAGAGGATTCTAATTTGCAGGGAAAAAAAAGGACTAAATAAAAATATTAAGGTTTAGGAAAAAAAAAGTCAAAACTGAAAGGATTTTTAACATATTTGAGACTAATTGCTAGCCAGTTAGAAAATTAGTCCTTGCAAAAATCTTTGTGGATAGGAATTTGCTTGACTAACCTGTAATTCTTGCATTAGGTGCTGTAGCACTGTAAAGAATCAAAAGTATTAAGATAGCAAGATACACTGGGTTCACAAAAAGTAGTGTATACAGAAAGTGGTACATTTCTGTTATATTTGTGAATTAGAAAGACCAGGCTACAGCCTAAGAACTGGCACATGGTTGTTTATCTTATTAAATTTTTATCATGGACTTCAGTACTGTTATGTCCCATGACAAACTAGCCGTCTGCCACATGCAATTTCATTTGTGGTTGGCAACTTGGTTGATGGCATGCAATTCAGCTGTTTAGACATGACTCAAATCATTCTACTGAACTGAGGAGGTATTAAGTGTTCTCAAGCCTGTTTTATCTGATAGTACAGGAATAGTATCCACTACATGTAGCGCAGAATAAGAAGTTGACCAATTTCCAGCCTAGAAATAAAGTGAGAACCGTAAAAAAAGAAAGTAAATACTGTGAAAAAGGAAGAAGCTCCACAGAAATTCCCATGGGAGTAGTGTACCTCATTTTATCAAAATGTAAGTGGTTTATTATTCTGAACAAAACCAGAAATCTTATTTAATTAATTATTTTTACTGTTCTACAGTTGCACAAGCTGGCCTTTGTCAAGAGTTTTTGTAGTAACATTGAAATAAACATAGTAAATGCAGGAGAATAAATGGGCAAAATGCATTGCCTAGAATAAGTTTTATCTCCATTGTAGGAATAGATACACTACATATAGAATATATATCAAAAATTTTAATAGCATCTCAGCAGAAGTTTCTACACCTGAAGGTTCAGGGATCCAACACAAATAGGGAAAAACTTGAGTGTCAGGAATCATGAGAAGCTGAGTTCTCACAAGCCTGGAAGGCAAAACAAGGGGATTATTTCCCTGTGCCAAAGTGATCTAACATTTTGCACAGTATCTTGTTTTGACTTCAGAACTCTACTACTTAGTTTCTGAGATCAACTATGCTGCTCATTTCCTTTTCTTAGGCAAATGTGTCCAATAATCCCCTTTGATTAGCTGAGCTCTGCTTTTTATGAAACTATCTTCTGTCACGGAAAGATAAGTTACGGATGATGCCTTAGGCTAAAGAAGGCCAAAACATGTTTTCTTGAGTCTATAGGGCACTAGCAGAAGAGCAGTGCCTGTAGTCATTACTCTTTTCCATCTGTCCTGTCTTCTTGGTATGTTTGTGAGTCATGTTGAAGTCTCAGAAGTACTTGGTGTCTTCAGTCAGTTGGAGAAAGTGCTGTTTGATGTCCAGATATTACATTTCTTTTTCACTGGAGGAAACTCAGCTAGCTGATCTTGTTAGTATGATTGAGTGGTATATCTTTCTGTTGAGACAAAACTCATAGAGGAAGTCAAGTAGAAAAAAAAAATTAAAATCCCAGTGACCTTTATACAATACATTAAACTAAGCTAATTTTCACATGGACACTCTATCTAATATATTGGGAAAACAATAAGTTCTTTTAATGATTCCATCTCTAACTTTACTGCCTTCTGTTTTCTTTTCCTTATATGTCAGTATCTAAACTTATATATTCCTAACCAAACCTGCTGCTTCTCATTACTATTTGTTCAAGCATCAGTTTGTTCTGCTTAATTTAGAAACTGTTTTTGTTTATGTTATGTCATTGGCACAGGATGCTATTTTCTTCAATTATACACTAATTTTGCAAGTTGAAAAACATCAACATAAATATTTCTCAAAGCATTCCTTTACTTACGGTCAGAACATTCATTTATTTATGTGATTTAAGGAAACATATATGTGCACACACACACAAGCAAAGAGTTCCTTTATTGAGAGGATGTTATAAAAATGCATTTGTAGGTAGGCATGTTACATAATTCATTTTCTGTGTTACATACATACAGCAGAACATTCTTTTTCTGCCTTTCACTCAAGTATTCAAAGTTATTAAGAACTTTATTAGAGAGGTATAATGCTGGTCTTCTCCAAATTCCCTTTGTAATAGTTAAATTTAATTATTTTTTCTATTTATTTAAAGAAAGACAATATTTTTCAGTTTTNTTCATCCATGACAGCAGTCTTCAGAAGTCTTAGTGATAACTGAACAAAATTGAGTACCATAATTAAAATGAACCAGAAAAAGACAGACAGACAAATCAACAAACACGGCGATCAATAGATAAACATAAAACTCAAAGCTGCTTGAGAGAGTAGTTTTAAACTTCAACAAATTTCAAATGTTTAGAAAAATCAGGGGTAATCTAAAAGACATAGAAAAGCACTTCAGTAAGTTTTTTTTTGCCTGTAGAGATGAAGACAGACGGAAGGTAGCATCATTTCTGGCAAGCATCCATTTGTTGGAAAATAAGTTAGAGTTTTTAATCATTTCAGTTAATTCTGCAAGACAATTTTAACTTTGAATCCATAATACATAAGGAATACAAAACAAGAGAGGATTCTAATTTGCAGGGAAAAAAAAGGACTAAATTAAAAATATTAAGGTTTAGGAAAAAAAAAANAGAGATGAAGACAGACGGAAGGTAGCATCATTTCTGGCAAGCATCCATTTGTTGGAAAATAAGTTAGAGTTTTTAATCATTTCAGTTAATTCTGCAAGACAATTTTAACTTTGAATCCATAATACATAAGGAATACAAAACAAGAGAGGATTCTAATTTGCAGGGAAAAAAAAGGACTAAATTAAAAATATTAAGGTTTAGGAAAAAAAAAAGTCAAAACTGAAAGGATTTTTAACATATTTGAGACTAATTGCTAGCCAGTTAGAAAATTAGTCCTTGCAAAAATCTTTGTGGATAGGAATTTGCTTGACTAACCTGTAATTCTTGCATTAGGTGCTGTAGCACTGTAAAGAATCAAAAGTATTAAGATAACAAGATACACTGGGTTCACAAAAAGTAGTGTATACAGAAAGTGGTACATTTCTGTTATATTTGTGAATTAGAAAGACCAGGCTACAGCCTAAGAACTGGCACATGGTTGTTTATCTTATTAAATTTTTATCATGGACTTCAGTACTGTTATGTCCCATGACAAACTAGCCGTCTGCCACATGCAATTTCATTTGTGGTTGGCAACTTGGTTGATGGCATGCAATTCAGCTGTTTAGACATGACTCAAATCATTCTACTGAACTGAGGAGGTATTAAGTGTTCTCAAGCCTGTTTTATCTGATAGTACAGGAATAGTATCCACTACATGTAGCGCAGAATAAGAAGTTGACCAATTTCCAGCCTAGAAATAAAGTGAGAACCGTAAAAAAAGAAAGTAAATACTGTGAAAAAGGAAGAAGCTCCACAGAAATTCCCATGGGAGTAGTGTACCTCATTTTATCAAAATGTAAGTGGTTTATTATTCTGAACAAAACCAGAAATCTTATTTAATTAATTATTTTTACTGTTCTACAGTTGCACGAGCTGGCCTTTGTCAAGAGTTTTTGTAGTAACATTGAAATAAACATAGTAAATGCAGGAGAATAAATGGGCAAAATGCATTGCCTAGAATAAGTTTTATCTCCATTGTAGGAATAGATACACTACATATAGAATATATATCAAAAATTTTAATAGCATCTCAGCAGAAGTTTCTACACCTGAAGGTTCAGGGATCCAACACAAATAGGGAAAAACTTGAGTGTCAGGAATCATGAGAAGCTGAGTTCTCACAAGCCTGGAAGGCAAAACAAGGGGATTATTTCCCTGTGCCAAAGTGATCTAACATTTTGCACAGTATCTTGTTTTGACTTCAGAACTCTACTACTTAGTTTCTGAGATCAACTATGCTGCTCATTTCCTTTTCTTAGGCAAATGTGTCCAATAATCCCCTTTGATTAGCTGAGCTCTGCTTTTTATGAAACTATCTTCTGTCACGGAAAGATAAGTTACGGATGATGCCTTAGGCTAAAGAAGGCCAAAACATGTTTTCTTGAGTCTATAGGGCACTAGCAGAAGAGCAGTGCCTGTAGTCATTACTCTTTTCCATCTGTCCTGTCTTCTTGGTATGTTTGTGAGTCATGTTGAAGTCTCAGAAGTACTTGGTGTCTTCAGTCAGTTGGAGAAAGTGCTGTTTGATGTCCAGATATTACATTTCTTTTTCACTGGAGGAAACTCAGCTAGCTGATCTTGTTAGTATGATTGAGTGGTATATCTTTCTGTTGAGACAAAACTCATAGAGGAAGTCAAGTAGAAAAAAAAAAATTAAAATCCCAGTGACCTTTATACAATACATTAAACTAAGCTAATTTTCACATGGACACTCTATCTAATATATTGGGAAAACAATAAGTTCTTTTAATGATTCCATCTCTAACTTTACTGCCTTCTGTTTTCTTTTCCTTATATGTCAGTATCTAAACTTATATATTCCTAACCAAACCTGCTGCTTCTCATTACTATTTGTTCAAGCATCAGTTTGTTCTGCTTAATTTAGAAACTGTTTTTGTTTATGTTATGTCATTGGCACAGGATGCTATTTTCTTCAATTATACACTAATTTTGCAAGTTGAAAAACATCAACATAAATATTTCTCAAAGCATTCCTTTACTTACGGTCAGAACATTCATTTATTTATGTGATTTAAGGAAACATATATGTGCACACACACACAAGCAAAGAGTTCCTTTATTGAGAGGATGTTATAAAAATGCATTTGTAGGTAGGCATGTTACATAATTCATTTTCTGTGTTACATACATACAGCAGAACATTCTTTTTCTGCCTTTCACTCAAGTATTCAAAGTTATTAAGAACTTTATTAGAGAGGTATAATGCTGGTCTTCTCCAAATTCCCTTTGTAATAGTTAAATTTAATTATTTTTTCTATTTATTTAAAGAAAGACAATATTTTTCAGTTTTCTTCACTAGCATAATAAGGGATTTGAAAGCTGTAAAATTCCTTGGCTTGATGGGATTTGCAGAAGAAAATTTCATTTTATCAACATTTTTGCACACAGATCTATAAGATACTCGAGATTTCAGTGGGAGTCTGGTTTGTTACTGTAAGCACACTTATAAAGATCTAGAGCATTGGATGTCATCTTCCTTTTTAACTTCTGTGGTTTTTTGAGAATGATTTCCCTGCTGGACCTCTTACAAAATGTAAATACGTATAATCAGGCAATACTTGAATAGTCTCTTCAGTATTGAGTAGCAATTTTAAGAAATGCATTTATACTTCTCTCTAAGTGTTTTCTTTATTCACTCTCCATATGACCTAGGAGCCTTCACTCTTATTGTAACCAAATAATGAAATCATCACTCCAAGAATAACAGACATTTCTCCTCTAACTGAAAAGACTAGGTTACTGTCTCAAACATAGATATATCAATGCTGTGGTTATCTAAAGTTATGTAAAATTAATCCCATTTCAAATTTTTACAAGGGTTAATGGAAAATGTGTAGCATCAAGCATGGGCTGTTCAGTTAATAGAATTGATGCTACAGATTCTAATGTATTTCTTTTGTTAAGACTAAAATTATGTGTAAGTTTTATCATATGAATCATTCATAAATCAGCCAGAGATTAAAATATTTTTTACCATCATCTTTGACTAATAATGATCTGCAAATAATCAGCACCATGAGTCTGAGATTAATAAAGTTAGGAAGAGGTCAGTTAGATATAGTATTTTAATGAGTACTGTGCTTGAACAGACTTTGGATATTTTTCTAGTTGCCATATGAAATACCAGGGGAAACATGGCTGTTTAATTTTCTAAGTGGCAGTATAACGAATACTACTTTACAGGTAAGTCCTACACATCACATTATATCTTGTCATATTTTCAGTTTAGGTGGCTTGGGTCTTTTGGGGTTTTTTTTGTTTTTGTTTTTGTTTGATTTTTTTCTTAACACTTCTGGTAGCTGTTTTCCACAGTCAAATGTGAGGATTGTGTCATGCACATCATAGGAAGTCTCTTGGTTGTCTCTTTACACTTCATAGTAAGCATGAGAAAGATATCCTTTTAAATATCTGTCACAGAGGCACAGGTATCCGTACGCTGTACTAAGCCCTTGTAATAATTCCAAATATGTTTCACCTGTAACATGTTTTAAATCTGGAAGAAATTAGCTTCATTTATCCAGCATAAACACAGCATTAAAATCTCATACTACTTTATTTTTTTATATATGTTTCAGACTTAATATTAAAAAATACATTAATCAGACAAATTAAAGCACAGCTTCATTCTACTTTTCTGTGTTCTTTAGTGGAAAAAGAATAAGTATGGATCAGTACAAGATTGATTCATATAAAACATGGAGCCAAAGATTTACCTTTCTGCTACTTTGCTTCTATATCAGAGTTTCCTCTTGTAGACACACAATTACACAGCATCATTGCCAAAGTACTTTAAATAAAGCTATAGTGATCATGGAATGGCTTGTGCTAAAAGAGGCCTTAAAAATTCATCTAGTTCCAAACCCTTTGCTGTGGATAGCAACATCTTCCTTTTCACATGGCTCTAAGCCCCATCTAACCTGACAATGAACACTTTCAACGATGAGGTATCCACAATTTCTTTACACGACCTGTTCCAGTGTCTCACCATCCTCTCTGGGAAAAAAAAAAATAATTAAAAAATTCTCCATATATCCAACTGAAATCTTTCAGTTTAACAACATTTCTTCTTGTCTTGTTATTACAGTCTTTACAAAAAGTCTTTCTCCGTTGATCTTATAAACACCCTTTAAATAATGAAAGGCCGCATCTCCCTAGAACCTTGTCTTCTCCAGGCTGAACTACCCAAACTCTCTCAGTCTTTCTTCATAAGAGAGCAGTTCTAGTGCTCTGATAGTTTCTGGAGTCCTCTTCTGGATCTGTTCCAAGAGGTACTTGTCTTTCTTTTTTGTATTGGAGACCTCAGAGCTGGATTCAGTCCTCCAGATGAGCCCTTATGAAAGCAGAGAGGAAAGGAAGAATCACCTCACTCAAACCCCTGATCACACTTCTTTTGGTGCAGCCCAGAATAGAGTTGACTTTCTGGACTCCAAGTGCACGTTGCCAGATCACATCCAGTTTTAAACTCACCAGCATCCCCAAATCTTTTTCTACAGGGCTGCTCTCAACACATTCATTCTTCAGTTTGCACTTCTAGTGAGGATTGCCCTCACCTTGCTCTTGGTCTTTTTGGACTTCATGAAGTTAATCTGGCCCACTCCTCAAGCCTGTCAATATCCTTCTATATGGCTTTTCTTACTTCAAGTCAATCAACTACATCACTCAGCTTGGTGTTTTCTTCAAACTTGCTAAGGGTGCACTCAGTCCTACTCTCTATATAATTAAAAAAGTTATTGAACAGTACCAATCCTGTTAGAGACCTCTGAGGGACAATGGTGAATTGGAAGTAGGTCATATGTCTGCATTCTTATTGTGATTTTCTCTCTGTATTTTTTTTTCTTGAATATGTTAGAATGGGGATAAATTTATGAGATTAGTCTAGAAATGTCCACATTAAGACTAAATGAGCACGGTATGTCTACTTAGCATAACACTGTGACAGAGAAAATATATCTGTCTTGGGAGACTTTTGGAACAGAATTAATTACCTGAGGTGGATTTGTGTTTTGGCATTTCTAGTTTTCTTTCAGTTCTACAATTAACAAATCTAGACCTAACTTGTGAATTTGTGAACAGTGGTCCCTTGTGTACTGCTGAGGATGCCATAGATTCTGTTAATGTTTTGTAACACAAATTTTTCTTACATGAAAATTTACATACTCATCTTGTCCACTATAGGCAAGAAAATCTATTGTTCTTGTTTAGTGTGTAAGCTGTACTGCATGTAGAAATGTATAAGAAACAGAAAAAAAAATGGGAAAAAAATCTTCCTCCTAAATAAATTTTAGAAGACTTTTCCGATATATCTTTGTTTTATTCTTTTCTGCAAACAGAAGAATAGCTTATATAGTAAGCGCCTCAGTAAATTTAGCAGCTCTGGCAACTTGGTGTCTCTTATAATTTTTCATGATGACAGCTTATAATGACATACACTGTTATGTTGCCAACTCTCATTAGCGTAAGCTAGCAGAACGTTAGTTCTGTCATTTTCTTAAGCTGCCCTGTTTTTGCTATGGCATGGCATTACATCCTTGTTTAAGATCAAACATCTGCTCTTTTTGCCTACAACCAAGCTGAAGAATTCTGGTTGCATAGTTTAGTAAGCAAAAGCCAATATTTTGCTATTTATCTACATAAAGAAGTTGACAATGTGAAAAAGATATCTTCTTTTCAGCTTTATTGTCTGACCTAAATCTTTTTTTTCCCCCAGTATTTGAAAAGATTCTAGTTTGCTGCAGAGTTTAGTTAGAAGCCTGTGTCCAGCAGCATTCTCCAGGGTTTGGTACTAAGCCCAGTCACGTTCAATATATTCATCAATGACCTGGATGAAGAGACAGAGTGTAAACTCAACAAGGTTGCTGTTACACAGGAAGGCTATGCTGTCATTCTTTGAGACGTGGACAGGCTGAGATGTTTGAACCTAATAAAGTTCAACAAACGCAAGTGGAAGGTTCTGCACTTGAAGAGGAATAACCCTCTGCACCAACAGAGGTCAGGGATTGACCTGCTGGAAAGCAGCTGTGCAGAGAAGGATCTGGAACTCCTGTCAGACAACAATTTGATGATAAGCCAGCAGTGTGAGCTTGTGGCCAAGAAAACCTGTGGCATCCTGGGCTACATCAAGAAGAGTGTAGCAAGCAGGTCAAGGGAGGTTATCCTACCCCTGTATTCTGCCATAGCGAGGCTGCATCTGGAGTGCTGCATCCAGTTCAGGGCTCCCCATGTCAAGAAAATCAAGGAACTACTGGAAAGAGTCCAGAGAAGGGCCACAAATATGGTTAGAGGACTGGAACATCTCTCTTATGAGGAGAGGCTGAGAGACATGGGTGTGTTTAGTGTGGAAAAGAACAGTCTGAAAGGACCTTATTAGTGCTTATAAATACCTAAGGGGCAGGCGTCAAGAAGATGGGACCAAACTCTTCTCATCAATGCCTAGCAACAGGACAAGGGCTGATGGTCCCAAACTAGAACACAAGAGGCATCCAACTGGACATAAGGAAAAGATTCTTTACTGTGAGGGTGATGGAGCACTGGAGTAGGCTACCCAGAGAAGTTATGAAGTCTCCTTCTCCAGAGATATTCAAAACTCAACTGGACACATTCCAGTGCAACCTGCTCTAGGAGAACCTTCTTATCAGGGAGGTTGGACTAGATGATGGAGGTTGGATCAAATGTCCCTTACAACACCTACCATTGTGTGATTCTGTGACTCTGTGATTAGAAACTACTCTATTTAATACAATTCTTAATTGTTTAAAAATTAATTAATTAAGACATATGAAAAGAAAATATTCATTAGCCTATTTTGTAAAACAAAATTTTATTTAACCATCTCACTCTTCTAATTTCATTCATGAAATTCCTATTGTAAAAATAACTACAACCTTGTTCCTATTAATGTCAAGCAGAGTATCTATTTTAACTTCTATGAAATAAGAAAGTAAATATATGTATATTTTTTCTAATAAGTTATAAGATTAAAATGAAGATTGATTATGTGATTTATTTTTAGGAAATCCAATGCATCTTCAATGATTTCATGAGCAAATTATCAGTTAATCTTTCTTGAAAATTGTCATCTGTGGAAAAAAAACAGTTTCAATTGATACTTTAGTAAGATAGCTTACTTAAGTCTTCTTAATATACAAAGGTGTAAAATAATAGTGCTACATCTAAGCCTTTGTTTTAAATGTCAAACTACCATATGGTTCCATAATCTACAGATTATTTCTACTATACTGGGGAGAGAGTAATTTGTGAAAAATATTACTGAGAAAAAAAAACACACTGGCTTGTCATTTTATTGTGAAAAGATTTTTTCACTTTTCTTCAGACCTCACTCGAGACAGACATGAGTATGAAAATGATATTTAGAGACAAACTAAATTCATAAAAGGCACATTTCAGACCCCATCTGAGTTCTAACAACTATTATATTTCACCTCTTCCCCATGTTATTTTTTTCTCCAGGGGAATGAAAAAACCCATAGAATTATACAAGATGTCAAGTTAAAAGGGACCCATAAAGGTCACTGAATTCAGCTACTTGATTCTTGCTGGACTGTGTCAAACTAAACCACATAACAGTGTCACCCAGATGCTCTTGAACATTGGCAGGATTGATGCTGTGACCACTTTCCTGTGTCTATTCCAGTAATCAACCACCCTTTCAGCAAAGAACTTTTTCCTAATGTCCAATCTGAACTTCCCTTGACACTGCTTCATACCACTTACTTGTGTTTTATGACTGGTCACTGGAGAGAGAGGAGATTAACACCTCCCCATCCACTGCCCTCCTTGAGGAAGTTATAGAGGTCATCCCTCAACCTTCTCCTGTCTAGGCTGAACAAATCAAGTTACCACAGTTGTTGATCATAAGTCTCACCCTAGAGGCAATGGCATATTATTTTGACCATTCTGTGTTCTTCTCAGTTGCCCTGTGAAAACTGACCAACGGCTCATGCTTTTTTGGAAATAGAAAGAGAAAATATTTTCATCATCCAAGTATTTTCATGGATGCTAACATGCAAACTTACTCTATAACAGTATTATATTAATTTTGTCAATTATAGGAGAAATAATAGACTTCAATTTCTTCAACTGATGTGCTATGGGTTTTTTTCTATTCTGCCATTGGATGTATCTATTTATGCTGATTATTCTGAGGATATTTTCTGTGTAAAGACTGTTTCTAAGAGCACTGAATAAATGAAGGTGAAAAACTTATTTCTCAATCACAGATTGTGGTTCAGTTACTGTTCAGTGAACTTAAGGCAAGAGCAGGAGGCTGGCAGCATGCCATCCCTAAGCCAAGATTGTGCTGAAGTGTATCTGCTTCTCATTTATGTCTCACTCACTCATTGATAACTGCAATGATGCCAAGTTTGTAAATGTAGCTGTAAAAAATGGAAAAAAATGTCATCTGGAAATGGTACTGACTGCCATTTTGAACTAAACAGACCTGAAAAAAATTGAAATATTAATAAGAAGGATTTGAAAGATATAAGAATGAAAACAGAAAATAAGGTATGACTACAAATGGTGTATAGAATGGGATGTTCCAACAAAACTCAACAGTGTGAAAAGACAGCCAATTGGACTAGATTAAAATGAGTATTACCCTAAATAGAGTACATTGACTAAACATCTCACATGTATCACATGCAATGTACCCCACTTATTTTTATATGAGAAAATTCCAGGCTTTTGAGTGCTGTTGTGGAGCTCTGTTTTCATATCACTGTCACATATATAAACATACATATATGTGAAATAATTTTTAAAAGTGGACCCAAGATTAAGGGGGAAAAATTTAAGTAGCATTAACATCTTATATTTAGGAGCAAGAAACTCATGACATCATCATAACTCTCTTGTCCAATTGTTTAGGAAGATCAAAGCTGTAGACCTTAGGACTTAGAGAACCCTTGGAATTATAACACCAGAGAAAACTATTCCAGTGGACACAATGCATATGTATTTGAATTGAATTACTGGAATAATCATAACTCCTTGCTGCATTTTAATTAGACTCGTAAGGCTTTATCAGACTAATAAAATGTATTGGTTCCACATATAAGATGTATTCCTTTTTACTCTAAATAAGATTTTGAGTGTAACAAGGAAGGATAATTTTAGTGAGAGAGATGCAGGAATTATTTATTCCCTATTATCTCATTTATCACTAAATTGTCTTCTCTACACAGTAAGGATCTTGTCTCACTCCACCCTTCAAGCTGATCCTCTTTATCATATAGTTAAAGTTTCTTGAATTGATTTATAGAAAGAAACAATTTATCAATCTTATCAAACCAATAGAGAAGATCAAATAAATAATCTCACAGTAGGAGCTCTGATTTCTGCGGTGTTGAGATCTATGTTAAACCCAGACATAAAAGGGTTTCTATAGGACGTGGAATGGTTTTTGAAAAATGACTTTTCTTTTCCATTCATATGCTAAGTACTTTATGCATATATACCTTTGTACATCTGAATTAAAATGGGAAAGTATTCTTTGAAATATAATAAATATTCTTTGAGAATATAAAACTAGCTTCTATTGATAATGAGATTTGCTTTAAATTTTGTCACTTTACATTCGCTACCTGCATTTCAATTAACAGATCATAAGGGTGAGATTTAGGAAGTTTCCTGTCCCTTACTCATCACTCATCATTTGAGTTGCTCTGATATTTGTTGTTGTGCAACTTTTAGCCTGAGGAATTATTGTTGCCCTGTGCAGCAACCACAGAAACAGATGCTGTATTTGGTTTGGTGGCATGCATCCAAAAAAACTTAAATGCAAAACAAAAATTATTTCTGGCCTACTGCCAGATGGTTCAACTTTTCCATCTGCCGGAGAGGTTTTAATTTGCAATTGCTTTTAAAAAAGTGTATTTAGGCCTTTACAGTCATATTTATTTTTAAATGCTTGTTTGACTGGCAGCCAAACTTCATTTTGGCAGCTCTCTGAGGTTAGATCACCTCTCACAGTATTCTTGGGACTTCCTACAAGCTAGAGTGAGAAATAGTTCGGTTGAGTGTCTGATGAACCTGACTGACATGTATGATAAATATGGTCAGAAGTTCAAGGCCACTACTGGAAGAAAAAGTAGCAGAAGCTTTTTTTCTTTAAAATATTACACTTGTAAGTTCAACAGTAATTTGGAGTGTTTCCAGACAGCTTTACCTGAGCAAAAATATTCTGTTTGAAAAAATAGCCAATAAACAAATAAATAAAAATTTACCTCTTTTTGAAACTATAAATCAAAGAAAAATCGTTATAAGCTACGTTTTCAGATATAGTGATTGCATGGAATCAAAAATTATTACTGTTCAGTAGTTCAACATTGTTTTCCAATATACTGATATAGAAAGAGAGCAACATATATCACTTGTAAATTCCTGAGGACTATATGTTTAATACCCCCAAAAGACACCATCACAGTTTGGCAGCATTTTCAATGGTCATTAAAATTGGTCACATCAATAAAAAATATAATAAATAAATAAATAAATAAATATTACAAAATATTAAAACAGCCTCATCTGACTATGAATGTAGTATAAAAGTTTTAGCCTGAATGTTTTTTTGCATCCTAGTTAAAGCTAATAGTGAAGTACCTCCTAGTCTTTAAACAGGAAGGCTTCTTAAAGCATGTATGGAATTTCTTCTTTTTAAACCCACTGAAAGAACTGTTTTCTAATACTTTGAGTTTTGTCTTCAGTGGGTGAGAAACTCCTCAAATTAGGAACCTCAGAAAAAAACCCAAACACATGTTAATCTCTTAAGGCTATTTGTGTCAGAAAAAAACTAACAATAATGTTCATAAATTGATATCTCATAAAGATTTTCTCCTCTACGTGCATGGTTAAATCCTACTAATACTGTGAATTAAACTGTACTATCCCCTTCTAGCTACATGTAATAATAATAGAATTGTTCCAAAATACAATTTGTTATTTCCATTTTTTCAGTTATTAACCATATATATATACACACACAAGCACATATATTAAACAAGCAGTTCCCAAGTGTGAGGTTTTTTCTTTAACTGTAACACTTATTGTTAACTTAGAGTCTAATAATGATATAAGATAAAATGAGCTTCTTTGATACAAAATTAAGGTAGAAAGCTCTTATAGAACACTTTTGCTGAAGGTAAAATAGATTGAGGTGTTATTTCTGGAACAGTGTATATGCCATTTTTAATATCGGCTAGAGATCATGCAAGTGTGAACCTAATCTACTTTCTGCTACATAAATACACCCCAGGACACTATAAATGCATAAATATAAAGTGAACTTCACCATCATGATGGTCCTTTATCTCAGCAAAGTACCCGTGTTTTTAATGAATGCAAATTGTTCCCTAAAAAGACCTATTTCCATGAAACCTGTTCTCAGATGTCTTTGGCCAGGGAAAATGTTGGTTTCACAGCTGTTTCAACTGGTATTGTTTTGCATATTATTGCTTGGCATGAGTATGTCCTAGCAAAGTCCAGCCTTGGAGATAGATAGAAGGACTGTTTTACTCTAAGTATTATACAAGTAAGAATTAGACATACACAGAATATGCTGTTTACTTCTAGCTAGCATAATAACTGCAGTATATCCTCACAATATCACTTGCTATATTTATGAATACTGTGAAATTTGATATCACTTGTAGAAAAAAAACCAACTTTTATTAAACTGCCTAAAATTGAAACATCTTCAAGGCTTGACTTCGAAGTTCTAGCAGAGGAAGAAATGGCATTAAATGTTACTGAGTGGTCCTCATGGGATTGTGTTAAGTAAGTAGTTCACTGAACAGAGACTACTAAGTTTTACTAGCTGAATATAGCAGGAAAAGATTCAGTTTCAGGTTTTGATGTCTTCTTTAATATTTTTAAGTGTAGCTGTCTACAAGTGAGCAGTCTTTATATTTCCCAGTTTAGTAACTGGAGATCTTGTCTGTTCAGTTGGTGGAGACTAGTGAGAGATCCAGGTCTTGGCCATGAAGAGAAGACAGTCACCTGAGATTCATTAGGCTTCAGAGTCTAAGCCAACCAGAAAACCAACCATCATGTCGGATGTTAAGTTCATCTCTAGGTATAGCAGGCTCAATTTATTGACTAATACATAGGTCACCAGAGTAGTTGAAGCAGCCCTGGATTACCCTATCTTTCCTACAGATGATGCTGAAGAGAGCATAGATCTTCTTTTGACTCTGTCTCTCACCTGCTGGCACCTACACAGAGCTAACATGAATGACTCAAGGCTGGTAAAAGACCTCTGTCATTTTGGGATAGTATGTGATGATGTAGAAGGCCCTGGGACTTTGTAAATGGAACAAGTTTTGCCATTTAGGTAACAGAATTTATACCAACACGCTGACTGCTGAATTTTAAATGGTATAATTCAAAACTGATTCCCATTTCTAACAAAGAATAATCATAGCCTTCCTCTCTTAATTTAATATATTTGTTCATTCAGTTTGTTTTCAGAATCTCACATTTTAGTACTTGTTTCCAAACATTTTCTGATGCTTGCTCTTTATAAATTACAAAAAAAATATTTCAGATTTTTATATTTCAAAGAAATACATAATAAATATTTTCTTACACATATATAGCTATTAAGCATGCACAAACACACATGTAAAAAACCACCTTATTCTGTAGTTATCATATTGGCTGTGAAACACTTATTACTGCATTAGGCAATGAAGTCATAAATTTGTGTTTCCTCTAGGCCATGTACTTTTTTACTGCATTAATTTGTAGATCTAACATTGAACTCATATCCTCTAAAGGCACTTCTGTCTTAAGAACACATGTTATTTTAAGTCGCCAGAATGAAGTCTGAACTCCTGAAAGCAAACAGAACTAACTCGCAGCTGTGCCAATGAACTGCAGTGTCATCTGTGGCACTACCCCTACTTTAGAGCTGCAGAGAACTCCTAGATACTAAAATAAGATAATTCTTTTTTATGTCCACTGTGAATTTTATAGTTACTGATGTGTATTTAAGTAAAAAAGCAACAGATGGAGTTAGCTATTCATTTTTGCATTCTGCATTATTTATTAAATTGTGGTTAATTCTAAAACAGAACTGAAGGTGTTCCTGTTAGCTAATGAGGAAGGATTTTTAGAGATGTGTAATTTTTTTTACTAGACTAAGTATAGCTGGGGAAAAAGACAACAAGCTTCTGGGCATTCAAGAACTTCTTCAGGTTTAAAATAGACACAGAAGCTTTCAAGTTAAATACTAGGTAAGAGCAGTTGCTCTGGTTTTAACTTCATTGTTTTAGTCATTTAGACAATTTGAACAAAAAGCACCAAGCACTAGTGGGGGGTGAGGGAGGTGTGGGTGAGATTACTAGCTCCTACAGGAGAGAGAGAGGCACCTAATTATTACTTTTAGTGTAGAGAAGAGGAGGATGAAGGCTAGGTAAAATCAGTATACTATTAAACTGGTATCTCTATTGAGTCTGAAAGTTTTAGTACCAAGTAAAATTACAAGTTAGTTCACAGGCTTGTCTTTTGAGAACAATGTGTACATCACCTTTGAATTGTGATTTGAAGGATAGAGGGTGAGGTCTCTTAACTATAAGTATTTGAAATTCCTCTCTACATTTTCACTTACTTGATTTCAACAAGTTGAAGGAGTAGGCAACAGGAAAGCGTATGAGAGAACCCCTCCTGAGAAAGCATGGGAAATGAAAAACTCCAGGAGAAGGATAAGATCCTTAGATAATTTTGCATCATGCAGGTCAGTCAGACTACTGTATTTTTTGGGCCTACTTCTCGGACTCCAGGATATGTGTTAAATGAGTTTAACAATCTGTGGCTGAGATTTTTACAGTCTGAATATAATGTAAGTTTAGAGTGAAATCCTAGCAGGACTAGACTAGCATTTAAGATCTGTGGTAACCACAAATGAAGTTTTATGATGTACAAGATATATATTACCCTGCATCCCACTGTCATTTTGCCAGCTCCTCCTCTTCCATCAAATCAAGTATAAACTACTTCAGAATCTACTATGGCCTCTTATTCATTTTAAGAAGTTGGTAAATAGCTACATTTTTTTTTTCCATTACACTAGTCTTTATCACTTTCAGCTTTCAAAGAGGCAAGCTAATGTGTTTAGGTTTTTGTATTATTCTTTTCTGACTTCAGGGTTCAGTGAAGCCTCACAAGTATATTCTTGCCACTACCAACAAGCCAGCAGAAGCCCTCGGCAGCTGTTCAGACCACTTCAACATTGTTATGATTACTGTGCTTATGGTTAGACTATCTTCATATGCCATTTTGCAGATCAGTATTGTACAGCTTTTATTGCCATACCTTCTGTCTCTCTTGTTATCATGTGTCTTACACTGAAGTTTTAAATAAATTTGGGAACTAGTTATTCTTTTCCAATTTCCTACAGTTCAGCCTTGGTCACATATACTAAAAGAGATTTTGATTCTCATGGTTAAAAAGTGTGGGAAATAATGGCAATAATGCTATTACTGGAAGCTGCTGACAGATATATCTTTGGAGAGTTTCTTCTGATTTTCTGATTTTTTTTCTACTGAAAGTATTTCTGAAGGCTTACCAAGGAAGTTAGAAATACATGTCACAGGAAACCTGTAAAACATGAAAAGCAGTATTAAAACTGTCACATCATTACATCTGCACATTTAAATTTTCTAAAGTCTGTAGCTATTTGTATCTAATGAGAGAATGAACAATGTTCCCAAAAGGTCATCCACCATATATGTAACAGTTGGTTTGGTAGACTTTCTAGTGAGAGCTAGTTGAGGAGAAAGATAAAACCCTAAATATTGAAGAAAATTATACATATTCTTTTGTAGTATGTTCCACCTAAAATGGAGACTACCAAAGCAAATTCCTGCACAAAGCAAATACCTGACTGCTTGACAGTACTCCAGTTTGGAATGAGAATGAGCTGATGAAGCAAAGATGGAAAACAAAGAGCAGTTGATATGATTCTTTCTCTTTTAAGTTACATGTGCATTTGGGTATAGAATGACAATGGAAGCTGGCTGATGTCAAGATGTATCTATAGTTTATGCTATTTGGTGGCCATACAAAAGTGGAGATTACCTTTATCTCAAGATTTATGCTTCGAGATGTCTCAGGAGTTGCTGAAGGAGTTTTTAACACAACATCTGTTTTTTTCATATCATCTGTGAGATAATAGTTACATCAGACAAGCATACATCATCAGAGTGATGCAGCTTAGCAGCTACAGAGCAGAGTTGTAATCTTTCATCAGAGCATTGAGAAATGAAAAAAGAGGACCAAAGACATGACTTTGAAGTTAGTATCTTGAGGATAGAAACACATGCCCAAAAAGACTGAATGTTTTTCTGTTGCCATCATCAAAAGTGAATGGCAGTGGAGCAAGTAAGCACAGTAACCTCAGCAGATGGCCCTGTTACACAAAATTAAATGTCTCTGCTCTACAAGCTAAAAAAACCTGTGGACAACACAAGTATCAAAGTATCATAAAGAATTAACTAAATTCCTGTACCTAACCTGAGACACAGTTACCACTCTTTTTTTAGTGGATTGCTTTATTAGTGGGGGGGTTTTTTTGTTTTGTTTCTGTTTGTGGGTGGATTTTTTTCTGGTGTACGCGTGTTAATATTGTTTCAAAATACAGTCATCATTAATGTATCAACCACAAGAGGCTGATTAATCTCATAAATAATCATATAGTGCTTAAGAGAGATGCAGTGAGGAATAAATGATTATGTGGTTGTAATACGAATTCTGCAGCTTCACCTACCTAGAAGTTTGATAAAATAATCAAGTGGCTTAAGTAATCAGAAAGCTGATTATTAAAATAAATTTAAAAACTGTTTAATTTGGTTCTCAGTATCTATCATGTCCTTAGATTTCAGTTATAATTTCTTTCCTTTCTTTTGCTACTACTATAGAAGGTACTAGCAGAGGAAATATAGCTTATTTAATTTGCTTTTCATAGAATCATAGAATCATAGAATAGCCAGGTAGGAAGAGACCCACCGGATCATCAAGTCCAACTATTCCTATCAAACACTAAACCATAACCCTCAGCAACTTGTCCACCCATGCCTTAAACACCTCCAGGGAAGGAGAATCAACCCCCTCCCTGGGCAGCCTGTTCCAGTTCCCAGTGACCCTTTCTGTGAACAAATTTTTCCTAATGTCCAGTCTAAACCTCCCCTGGAGAAGCTTGGGGCCATTCCCTCTTGTCCTGTCCCGTCACTTGGAAGCATTGGGTTCAGGCATTGTAGGAGATTTCAAACAATTCTTTCTGAATATTGAATGGAGTGTCTTCAGGGCTGACTATGCAATCAGTCCTCAGATTCCTCATGAAACTCTATCTATTCTCTGATTTATCCCCAATGTACAGAATTAAAAAATGGCACAAATACGGAAGAATAAAATATTGAAATATCCTTATATTTCTGCTCTTGGATTTTATTTTTCCAAAGAGTAGGGGAAGAATTGCTAACAAATAGAAAAGTACAGTCAAATAAGAATTAATTTGTTATAATGTCATGATCAGACTTGAAGTGGAAGGGGCATAACAACAGGCTCACCTGTGACAACCTGTGGTATTTCATGACAAGATTAGAGGGATGAGATGCTAGTGAAGGCACTCAACCTATCACTATGAAATACAGAAGCTACACTGCAGCACACATGAACTCTGACAGAGGTGAGCCAGAGGCTTCTGAGGTTAAAGCAGCCAGGAGGGAAATACTGAAGAAATATCTCAAAGGAATTAAGGAATGTTCTTCTGCAAAGATGACATGGATGACAGACCATCTGAAATGCCTCTCCACTGATGTGCACAGCATAGGCAAAACCAAGAAGAGATGGAAGCCACCAAGCTGCTAGAAAGGTAGAACCTGGTTGCCATCAGTGAAACTCTAGACAAATCCCATGACTGGAGGATAGCTATTGATGGTTACCAGCTGTTCAGAAGGGACAGGAGAAAAAAGGAGGGATGGAAGTACTGCCCAGTTTAAAAAAACCTGATAGACTGGGAAGAGCTGTTTCTGAAGAATAGCCAGAGCTTAAGGGTTCAAAGCATATGGGTAAGAATGAGAGACCAAGGCAACAAAGGGAACTTTGTGGCTAGTGTCTACTAAAGGCTGCTCAATCAAGGGGCGCATATTGACAAAGCCCTCTTACTTCAGGTACAGGAGGTTCATATTCATAGCCTGCAGTCCTGCTAGGAGGTTTTGATGATCTTGATATCTGTGTGAATAGTAGCATGGCAAGATTTAGGCAATCCAGAAGAACCCTGGAACACATTGAGGATATATTTTTCAGCCAGGTAATAGATAGTACTACCAAAGAGGATGCAATCCTGGACCAGATGGTCTCCGATGCATATAAGATAATTGGTGAAGTCATGATAAGAGCCAAACTGCGCTGCAGTGATCATGCACTCATGAAGTTCAAGGTACTAAGGGATATGGGTGTCACATACCACTCCTAATTGGATCCTGTCCATGATGCCAATTTATGTCACTTTCCACTCATAAGTGGACACCTGATGGTTTGTTTCAGCTATGATCTTGGAGTGCAAAGGAAAAAAAGCAATAATTCAATGAGTCAGGGGAGTTAAGTTTCAATCAAAAATGGAACTTTATTAATTGTGCCCATGAAGCGGCTTGCAGTAGAAAGAGAGAGAGAATAAAGAAAAAATATGGGTAGGAAAGGAAAGAAGAGGGTGTTTATTGCTACCACCACAGGTCCACAGATGTCTGGCATCTCTGGGGGTCTGGGTCCAGAAGGCATTCCACTGTCTCTGTCTTTGATCAAGGTGATCTCACGGTGGCGAAGATCTTTAAAAATCAGCTGCTCTGGATCTGTTTTTATGCTAGCCAATACACCTGTGACCTTCCTTTGCCTGTGGAGATGTGCCAATCTCCACCTAGAAGACCACGCATACCAAGAGAGGAGTGTCTGAGGTGTGGTTAGCTTTAGAGGTTTCTATGAATTACCATGTCTGATTGAGGTAAATGATCACAGTGGTGAATTCCAGTCTTGTAAATTTATAAACAACATACCTTTAGGGAAATTTAGAAGAGCTATAAAGTTAAGGGCATGGATAGCTGATTGATACCTCACTTTCTTTTATGATAACAGATTTAGGTATATATGCAAGTATGTAAGGAGTAGTGGGGTCCATTAGAAAAATTTTATAGCTTACATATATATTTATTACTCTAAAATGCCTAATAAAACAATAAATAGATACTCTTTCTTAGCATGTCAATTTATTGTATTTTTTTGGTCAAGACATATCCTCGTACCAACAGAATAATTACTCAAATTGAATCTCTCAGAATGTGACCTACATAAAACAAAATATAACTTCAGTTCCAGTGAATAATTTTTAATGCATACATTTGGTGTTCAGCAATAAGATCTGTCCTATTGTATGGCTTAATTCTACTTAAAAAGCTGTTCTATATTGTAT
Source organism: Piaya cayana (assembly GCA_013389865.1). Taxonomy (NCBI): domain Eukaryota; kingdom Metazoa; phylum Chordata; class Aves; order Cuculiformes; family Coccyzidae; genus Piaya; species Piaya cayana. The sequence continues at coordinate 49,366 of WAAB01021766.1, forward strand.
AAGGTTTTGTATTTCCACATTTGTATCAACACTGAATAAATTAAATTGAATTAAGGTATAAAATGGGTTTACATAGTTTAAGTAGAATTTAGATATGCAATTAACAGAGCAGTCCAAATATTTCTTATAAAATACACCATCTGATATTCACTAGAAAAAATGCAATTTTTTCACATAAGATTATTTCACATGCTATAAAACATATGAACATCACTCTTGTTCAGTGGCATTTGAGATTCAGAAAATAAGGTTAGACTGTGCCCACATGGAGAAAGAGGTCTTCACGTGACCTGTAATCAGCAGTAAGTTTCTGTTGCCTTAATGTGATACTACTTGAGGTTGCTTTCTTGTCTATGTAGCTTGGCCTTTAGCCATGAGAAGTAGAGCTGTCACATGTCATAACCATCATGTGTGAAACTCATGTGCTCTGGGCTTTCCCAAACAGCACTGGATACCTATCTGTACAAGAGATATATCAGCCTTATGAGATAACCCTCAGTGTGTTACAGTGCCCCCAACCATCTGTAGTGGCAATAGGTGCTTATTTTTTAGGCACTGATTTCCATCCTTGGCTTTTACCACAATACATGAAAGAAAAAACCACAAAAATATTTCTAGAAGTGACTTATCTTATTAAACAATAGAATTCTAAATTAAATCAGATAAATTGTACCATGGAGTGGTCTACTTTTCTCCTTAAGGTATTGTGTCTGAACAAGGATATAAAGTCTGTATGTTGCCTATGTTGTTGAAATCCAGAATTATGTAAGAATTTGTACTGTATAAAATAATCCACCAAGAGATGCATATCTGTAGATATTTTCAGAGCACGTATATCACCAGAAATATTGATGTCCATTTAAAAAACTAGGTTTGGTATTGCTAAGTTTACTTTAAAACACACAGCAAGGTATATTTACTTATAAGTACTTAAAAGATCTTAGTCAAAAAAATATGAAGCTAGGATTTTTTCCAAGTCAAATGGAGGTGGGATCAGGGAGAGGGGGACAGGAAGAAATTGGCAGGGAGCTAGAAGATTTTACCACCAACCTAAAGAATGCAATCAGGAGGAGGAAGATGAAAATGTCATTTTCTTGTTGAAGGTGGATAAGAATGTGTATCTTGCAGAAAATGAAGGAGAAAAAAAATTAAGAAAGAGCCTTCACCTTGTTACCTAGTTCATAGATTGGGATTGGAAAACCTTCCTTCCAAAGAATACATAGATTTAAGGTTTCTCATTATCTAGACCAAGTGTTGAACCTTTCACATTATGCAGAGTATTTTCTGCTGCTTTTTCTGAAATAAAACCTTGAGCTAGTCATTTGTTGCTATAGATACAACTTAGTCACATAAATGTAGGAAGCCTGTAGATTCCTGACCACTTAAAGACTTTTTTTTTTCAGGCCGTATTGGGCTACTAAAGTCTTTATGACAGTCAGAATATTGGATGCATGCTTCATTTTGTTTAAAAGTTTTCCATTTTTCCATTTGCTTATTTACTTAGGAGTCATAGACTACTATTTCATTACTGAGAATTCTACTCTTAAAAAAAAATTAGTACCAGTTGTCAAATTTATTATATACCAGTTGAAAACCTTCTGTGTGCCTGGCTTTCCGTTGACCTCAGATCTCAAACGTGATTTTACCCAATACAGCTGTCTTGGTATACAGAATAATGCCCACATTAATGAATTAAATAACCTGACATTTCAATATCTACCTATTACAGTGTTCTGCAAGCTAGTTAACATTTCTCATGTTCCACTGGGGGTAAATTGTTTTTAATCCATGTTTCTGAATTATTTCTTGGGAAAGATATACCTACCTGAGAAACTAATTTCTCTAGGGTTAACTACTTGTGTTCTTTAAACTTAGTTGCTGACTTCTATTTATAATGTGATGTAACTGAGACAGAAAACAGTTGGCTAGCACTTCAACAGTTTACATGTTCATCCTGAGGTAACTATTACAGATTGCCATTATAAGTGGTACTTGCAACATTATAGCAGTTATGCTGTAACTGTACGATTAGAAAATCACCAGGAGAAAGTACATTCTACATTTGGCTAGAATGAAATTTATCAGCTTTTGCCAACCTGAAATAACGTGGTGATTAGATGTGGCAGAGCCAGCCTTTGGTCTGAAATCAGACAATTCTATTTCTATTCTAAGAACCTATTTCAACCTACTACAGCTTACTTCCAAGTTAATAATGTCATCCCAGGTCCATTGAACTGTAAAGTAGCTCATCTACTCAGACATTTAAATGGAGATTTCTAAATGCATCTACCAGCATACAACTGGATATTTGATTGAATTTCCTAGACATATAGTTCAGTCTTATATATCTTATGATGTCCAAGAAACCCACAGAAGGCTGGCAATTATGACAGTGATCTACTGGTAATCTTGTGCACTTCTGGAACATAGGTGGAAGTTCAGTAAAAATTCTGGGTATCTCAAAAGGAAGAAAAAGTGGAAAACTGTGTTATATAACAGTTGTACATACATTTCCATCTTAAAATCAGCTGAATCTGCTCCATCACCTCTATTCCATGGTAATCTGCTTATCTGAACCCTACATATATTTGCTCTACTATACAAGCTTAAACACTTGCATGTGCAAAGATCTTATATTTAAACACCTACAATTAGATATGATTTTTAATACATCTGTCTTGATAGAAATACAGTCTTTCCTGGTGCATTTTGAAACTTCCTGTGTTCATCTCCACACAGAAACATTGGTTGAAATAGAGCTCTGTAGTTAGCAATATCATTCTGATTTCTTTCTAAATATCCACATTTTTCCTCTATACCTTTTTTGAAAATAAAAGAAAAAGAGAGAAAAGTAAGCATTTTTTTCCCCTATCTATTAACACATAAAATTATGTTTGCCAAAAAATTTCAGTTATAATTTTCCCTTGTGTAGTCTGTAAATGATATTTGTTTTTCCTATATTCCTTCTGAGTAGTGCAGTGGAATTGGATAATACACTCTCAACATCAAATCATAATTGATACCTATCTTCAGATTATTCAGACTCTACACTGTCTTAAATATAATGTATTAATGGATTACCTACAAAAGAATATTCCAAATTGTTACTAGAAAATATACTAGATTGGTTTGTGTATTCTATCATTTCATAAAATAACCACAAATTCAAAATGTTGTATTGGCAGAACTTTCAATAAATTATAAAGTTTTCATATTACTTTAGCAATAATAGTAACATATATGAAAGCTATTGTTTGTTTATTTATTTTTCAAAAAATATATTTCAATCTAACACCCAAATTATGAGATATTGTCCTTATCTTCTCATTATTTGTATTTGAATTACTAAAACATAATGCAAAATTAACTCACCTCTGGAGAAAAGAATGTACTTCTGAAGCATGTAGTACTTTTTACAGAATTCTCAAAAAGTTCATCCATTTTAAAGTGTAGCATATTCATAATCTGAACCAAAGTTTTTGTGCTGTTCTATCAGAAGGTTATGTTGTCAGGAAATAAAAATTCTCAACTTGGGCACATTTTGTTTATTTCCTATAATTTCATTTTAATCCCTTTTTTCCTCTTCAGCATTGTAAAGGATAAGCTGTAGTCTGTGTTTATCAGACACATAAATAAAAGTCAAGAGAGGCCAAAATAACTTTCATAAGGCTAATTTGATTTATTCCACACAGACATTTTTCCATATGTTTTATTCTATATTTGCTCTTTTCCTGTACTTGCTTTCCATATGGCAGTGTCTCATCCCAAAACCTGTTCCTCTTTCCAAAGCATCTGAGGTTTTTAAAGAGTGAATGAAAATGTAGTTCTGCAATTAAGATATTTGTAATTATGAGGTTATGATGAATGGAACTGTTTATTTCACAGACTAAATAATAAAATACTCTAAATTTATTCCTATTAAGATAATACAGTAGGTTACAATCTTCTTCACTCAAAGTGTCTAAGTATATGGACAAGATCAAAATTCAGTTTGAAAAGAATGTGCTAGTAAATTAATCACAGGGACAGATACAGAAAATGAAACCATCCATAAATACAAACTTGTATCCACCCCTGTATCTAGTTGAACTATGACTCTTTTTATCAGGTTCTAAGATGATTTTCAATCTTTTTGAATATCAAGTCCTTACTGCTTCACTTTCTGAAATTCCTGTTAGATTTACTAATGCAACATCTTGAGTTGTATTTTCTTGTCTTGCATCCGCCTGTTATTCTGCCTCAAAGACTGCAAAATCTTAACATGACATCCTTACATATGCATCATATCAATCATCACAGATATTTTAGATAATCTCACACACACCTACAATGTTCTTGTCCTACTTTGTGACCATACTACTCATCCCATTTTTCCTTCTCCGCCTTTTAGTTTCTTTTGCTAATATCAAATTTCTTTTTCAGTTTTTATTTGTCATTATTATTTATTCTACAGCACGTTTGGAGTGTCTGAAAACTAGTACTGCATCATTAGAATTCTATTATGCCTTTTAATATCAACAGTTGTCCTTTATGGGAAAAAAAAAAAACAAACATTAAATGTCTCCTTGTGGCAATTTGGCTTTTTAAAAGTTGTTCCCAAATATAGGTTGAGATGCTTAGCCTTATTTTTATAAAGATTTATTCAGATGAACTATAGTACATGCTTCCACATTAAACAATTTCTGTCCAAGTCTTCTTTCAAAAGCCCTGTACTTGAATGTTTTTGTGCTTCTAAGATTTCATTAGTGTAACTTTCAGTATTTTTTCCAAAGTACATATCTTTTTTCTTGGTTTTGTTATTAAAATTTTGTAGGTGAATAAGCACCTGTAATGCTTTTATGTAATTAATCTCCAAAAATACATTGATCCTCGTTTTTTTGTAAAATAATTTGTCTTCCGTACTTCCAATTCATTTTAAAATTATTTTCAATAAAATTTTTAATCCTATAGTAATTGTTCATCTTGATATGAAGAACTAACAGCATTGTCTCAAGACTTTGTTCTTATGAACTGTTGAACCAAGTAATCCTTCAAGAAACTGTTTCTATATGTTACTTATATATATTGTGAATGTTTTTCCAGCTTATATGAAATAAACAGTGGATCACCTTTGAGTTAGAGATACAATGTTCCCTTGAAAATCAGGTTTCTTACTATCACATTGGTCTTAGTAGTAAGCATTCTATTCCATGTTTTCTCTCTGAGCCAGGTCTAAGACAACTTGCTGCACCTGAGTCTCCAGAGTCCACTTTCCACAATACAGCTCCATATGACCAACTCTCCACAAGGACAAATCTGCATGGGGAGCCTAAGTGTCTGTGTGCCAGGCAATGAACAAGCTCTCAAAGGAGGCAGCAGGGGCTCTGCCAGACAGTTTATCCCTGTCATATCTGCATATTAGATTAGATTAGGAGGAGGAGGATGTTGTGTGCAGACAGGGGAGTGTGTGGTGGGGAAGATGAGGGAAAGCACTAGGAGGAGCATGTCCAAGAGCAGGGAAAAAGCTGGCCGCCTGACAAATGCCTAGTGAGAGAATACGCCATTTTCTCGATCTCGGGTTCTTGGCCACAAAGATCCCCCAAGGGCTTTGCTGACCTCTGTGTGTGCTATGGGGAAGGACCAGCAGCACCTGCCAGACTGCCTGCTGCTAGGTGCTTGGGACTCCCTGCACAGAGTTGTTCCCATGGAGAACAGGCTGTGGAGGGGTATTCTGCAGGGAGTTGCCCACAAAGAGATGGTTACCACAGAGTGCTGGCTGCAAATAGTTGTTGCTTTTCCTCTTAATGTGGCAGTGATGTCATGTGTTATATGTATTGTTTCTACTCAAATGCCAGTGCGCTCAAAACTCTTTTACTGGTTTCCTGTCCCTTCAAACTTTTCAAGTACCCCTTTCCTTTAACTAATAATCCAAGGTTTCTCAGAAATACAGTTAAATCACCTCAGTTCTATTTAAGTAGTAAAATCATGTTTAGAGAGTATGTTTCAAGAGATAAAAATAATTCAGCTATAATAAGTCTATGTTGATGTAATTTAACATGCCACTTTCTCTGTTGGGTAACTTGGTTTATCGCCTGAATCTGAAAAGACAATTGATCAAATATCCCAGTTACTTTTTTTTTTTTTTTTTTTTTAGGTAAATATTTTGTTTTTAAAACATTACACTCCAAAAGCAAAAAAAATTTTCTGCTAGCAGTGACCCCAACAAGTTATTTCCATATTTGCAGCAACTCTGACTGTGTTCCTTGTAATTACCAGTCACCGTGTGGATGAACCAACTTTGAGCTTTAAAAGACGTGACAAACAGAACAAGGAAAAAAAAAAACGGGGAAGGACTAGAAAACAGCTAGCTCAAGACTAATTGTAGTACAAATGTACTAACTTGGATTGGGAAAAATAATCAGGGATAATTTGAAGCATAACATAAATGGCATTCATTCTACCCACATGGTGTGTTTATNTAGGTAAATATTGTGTTTTGAAAACAGTACACTCCAACAGCAACAAAAATTGTCTGCTAGCAGTGACCCCAACAAGTTATTTCCACATTTGCAGCAACTCTGACAGTACTGAGTTCCTTGTAATTACCAGTCACTGTGTGGATGAACCAACTTCGAGCTTTTAAAGATGTGACAAACAGAACAAGGAAAAAAAAATGGGGAAGGACTAGAAAACAGCTAGCTCAATACTAATTGTAGCACAAATGTACTAACTTGGATTGGGAAAAATACTCAGGGATAATTTGAAACATAACATAAATGGCATTCATTCTACCCACATGGTGTGTTTATGTACCTCTTGTATTTGGTAGAAATAAAAAGTCGCCTTGAGATGACGGTTCATCCCTTGTATTTCAGGATATAATTAACAGCCTTGAAGGAATAAATCATAAATCATACCTATCAATCATCCCCACTTAATAAGAAGTAACCTAGAATTTTTTTTTTTTAATTATATNCATTTGCAGCAACTCTGACAGTACTGAGTTCCTTGTAATTACCAGTCACTGTGTGGATGAACCAACTTCGAGCTTTTAAAGATGTGACAAACAGAACAAGGAAAAAANTTTTTTTTTTTAATTATATCCCTACTTCTTAATGACTAGAGTTCAGGTAAGATAATTCTATAATGTGGGTAAAAGAATTCTATAAAGGAAGTGAAATTTTGGAAAGCTCTGGAGTGCCACATGAAGGCACTTTTAGCCGTAAAAGTAAATTTTTTAAATCAAGAGGAGCAGACACAAAGGTGTCCTTCATTTGCTATAAAATCTAAGCATTCCCTTCCTCTACCAAGTTTGAATACGTAATATTTTTTTCATATTTCTACTGTTTTAATTTATTTATATACACAGGAATGTTATTAAAATAATACATTTTATTCCTCAACAGATGGCATTAGAAATATTTCAATAAACACTATTTTCAGAATCTCTTGTGATGGAGTAAACATAATGTGAAAAGGAGTGTATATGTTTGATATCCTTAATCTGAAGATTAAAATGAACAAACAATCAAAACTAATTACAATTAATTCTAATAGCAAAACAAACACACGTGCTCACACACACAGAGAAAAACCTCTTTGTCTTCTGGATCTAAACTTTCTGTGAACTGAATGTACTTTGAAGATTCAGCCAGCAATGCTAGAATATTACTTTTTAAAGGCAAACACTGCAATGCTAAAAAATATCTCTAAAAGCATACAAATACAAAAGCTGTTACTACTAGTGAAAAGGAGTTAATTCAAACAAAGAAAAAACAGTTCAAAATACCGTAATTATTAATATCATGTGATTGGCCATAGTAACCACTTTCTTCTAGCAGAGCTAAATTAAATTATTGAAACGGTTATGTATACTATAGCTATTCCTTATAGTATCAGAAGTGAGAGACTTTGTGAAAACTAACTTTGGGATAAAATCAGAACTCTTTCCTATTCTAGCTTTGTTTGTTTCTCTGACTACAACAACTTTGTGTCTGGGCCTTTAGTAAGCCAGATGATATATATTGAGAAGAATCATAATCTGTGTGACTTGCTAATTGATTAAACTTATTTTTTTCTGGTACAAAATGTTCCATTTCATATCAGATCAATCGCATTACTCATATTCAATAATTGCTGTGTAGCATTCCTGTTACAAAATTAATACTACTACTCAATTTCTAGTTCTCTTTAATTATTCAGACCTTAAGGATAAATTATATTATGCATTATTCTCAAAGTAATATGAAGGAATAATTGACTGACACTTATGTAATAGAATGTCATCAATATTTTAATTTCAAATAGAATTATGCTTCAAATAGCATTCATTGCTTGAAACACAGGAGAATAATTCTTAAATTAATTTAAATAAAAATGGAAGCACTAACTTTAATGTATAAGGGAGACTTCAAAATAACTAACTTCGGTTTTGTTCTTTGTCAATTTGTCTACTCCTGGAAGACTGAGAATTCCAAATCTGGGGAAATTTAATCACACACAAAACCTCTCGGTTACTCTTTGCACCATCATATGCAAAGTTATGCCACAAGGATCAATAAGATCTTGCTTCATTTAGCAAGTCTCCATTGATACACCATCTTTTGGAAATAGAGCTACTTCCTCCTCTGATGAAGAAAATATTGGCACAAAAATGCAATCTGAGTATAACAACTAACTGCCCAGTGATTTTCCATCTCTTTTCCTCTACGCATCTCATTCTTACTGATAAGACAGTGGAATTAAGTGTAATCTCTTACTCATGAAGAAACTTCAGATTTTAACCTTGACATTCATGATCAGGAATTTCTCTAAATTTGCCGAATTTCTCTAAATTCTTCAGGTACTCTTCCCAGTTTAGCCCATCCCTGTCCAGATCAGTAGCTAAAACTACGCCGTTTCTAGTCCCAGTATCCCCTGTAGGAAAGGAAAATGAGAGAAAATTGCTGTTTGGAAACTGACACTACAGTAGCTTTAAAGCAATAATAATAAGAAAAAGACGACAATTATTGGTAAGAAAATAGTAAAATATATACAAGTACACAATAAACAATTCAAACTCCCCCAATAACCACACTTCAGTGCTGATGCTGCAGGGGAATCATAGAATGACTCAGTTGGAAAAGATCCACTGGATCATCAAGTCCAACAACCATTTCTATCACTCAGCACCTCATCCACCTGTCCCTTAAACACCTCCAGGGAAGGTGAGTCAAGCACCTCCCTGGGCAGACCATTTCAGTGCCCAAAGACCCTTTCCGTGAAATATTCTTTCCTAATGTCCAACCTTAATCTCCCCTGGTGGAGCTTGAGGTCATTCCCTCTCATCCTGTCCCCTGTCACTTGGGAGAAGAGGCCAGCACCCTCCTCTCTACAACCGCCTTTCAGATAGTTATAGAGAGCAATGAGGTCTCCCCTCAGCCTCCTCTTCTCCAGGCTAAACAACCCCAGCTCTCTCAGCTGCTTCTCATAAGACTTGTTCTCCAGACCATTCAGGAGCTTCGTTGCTCTTTGGACGTGCTCCAGAGCCTCAACATCCTTCTTGTGGTGAGGGGCCCAGAATGGAACACAGGATTTGAGGAGTAGTCTCACCAATGCCAGAGAGCCTTCCACCCTCCATTAACTGCGTTTCCTAACCTATCCACCACCCTCTCATCAGGGAAAGTCCTGGACTGGGCTCAGTGACAGGCAGCAGTTTGAGTTAGCAACACATGAATGGAAGTAGGGGCAGACTGAAAGATGAGGTCCTCCCTGAACATTGACCATCAAAGAAGACAGAGGGAGCCTCAACCATCATGATCTCTAAGCTTTTATATTGAGTATGAAGTGTGTGGCATGGAATACTTAGTTGGCCAGGGTGTGTCACCTGTCCATCTTCACACTCCACTCCCCCCATCCCCTCCCCTGTAGGATTTACAACCCTTGCCAGCAACACTGGTGTGGCCTTAATTTGCATAGGAGTAGCTGTGAGCAGTGGCTTCTCTGCACATCAGTGACCCATTATCTTGGTGATCAATATCTCAGGCTGAAAAGTCTGAGAAAAGTGTGCTACTTCAGCCCAAACCAGTGCAGTACTGTCCATGACAATGTTTGAGCAAAGGATTTCAGCATTTGACATATTTTGCTCTTGAAAGGGTGGGGAACAGGTGATTGTCTTCAGTCCTTATCGTGTCTTTCATAGGTTGGTTTCTTACTTAGTTTTGTCATTCACACAACCTCAAGACAGAAGGAATTTGTTCTTTTTGAGTGATATCATTGAGATCCTAACAATGAAAGGGACAATTTGTAGTATAAGTGTGATTGCCCTTTTCGTAGAATCATAGAAAGGTTTGGGATGAAAGTGACTTTAAAGATCATCTCGTTCTACCCACCTTGTCATGAGCAGAGGCATCTGCTAGATAAAGTTACTCCAAGCCTCATCCAACCTGGTCTGGAAAACCTCCAGGGATGGACCATCCTTGACTTCTCTGAACAACCTGTTCCAGTGCCTCACCACCTGTACAATAAAAAATTTCTTCCTAATATCTAATCCAAGTCTACTTTCTTTCAGCTTAAATCTGTTACTACTCATCCCAGTCAGTTCATTGACATTAGTGCTTGGATGTATTATATATTGGTTAACAGCTAACATTTGAATGGTTTAGAAGACTGAAGCAGAATTTTGTGCAAGAGCCCTCCTCTTCCTCATGTTCACTGGCGCTGTCCGCTATTCTTAAAATGTTTAATGCTTTCCCCAATGTTTGTCTTTCTATCTACTTATATGTGAAGTAAAATGAAGCAGGGTTTATAAGTAAAGTACAAAAAGAAAAAAAGAAAACAGGAAATGAAAGTAACATTCTGTCTTATTATTTTCTTCACAGCCTTAAAAACTTCATAAATAGTAGTTGCAATACACACTGCACGGTTATGTTTTGGTTATAACTAGGCAACACTTTGGAGAATGTTAATTAAAACCTAATGAAATACATAAGTAAATAAAAAATAAGTCTTTGGTTTGGATACTTTTCTAGAATTACTTCATTGACATTATCATTTTGGCCCAGGACTAAATGGCGGTTTCTATTCACGTTTACTTAATTTCTAATATAGTTGGGTTTTTTTCTGTTTCATTTAAAGTCAGTATTGAATAAGATATTTTTGGTTTTGTAGATTGTCACCTGTTATATGTGATGATAATTCACTAGTTGGAAATACATAGCTGTTTGAAGTTTGTCCATTTTGTTTGTTAAGTTGAAGAACAAACAAATTCTTCCATGAAGAAAAAAAAATCAAAAGCTACATTTTTTTGAGAAGGATTTACCATTATCATGTACTCTATGTTCTGACCTAGTTCTGCATGAGATAGGTAGTAACTATATGACTTCTTCTGGTTCCATGATTCATTCTTTACTTTCACCATCAATTTCTATTTTGCAAGAGAAATAAGGAATGAAAAAGGGTGCTGTTTCACTATCAAGGAAAAGCAAAGTGGCTTTTTTGACTCTGGAAGTTTATATTGTTGCATCATCTTTCATAATGATTGATACATGTTAGAGGAACTAGTACACTGACATGTGGCTACTTAGAAGACCTTTTTTTCCTCAGACAAAACCAAAAAAGGCAAGAAAGGAAGAGTTCTAGTGTCACAAGATGAAAAGCTGATATTCTTATGCTTTGAACTCCAAAAACTGAAATAAGTGAAATGGGGAAATTTTATCCAGCAGCAGAACATTTTTATGAAATTTGCTATTTTAATTAATAATATTGAAATAATCTTAATGGTTGTGAAAATATATTTGATGAGTGAAATATCATACCCACATTTAGTATAGAATTAAGTCACTTTTCTTCTGTTAACCATAATGTTAGTAGGCCTCAACTTAGAGTTCATCAGCTCATTCTTTACAAAATTCAGTTTCCTCGGTTATGTGTTAGTTATGTTAAGTGTTATGTGAAAAAAAAAGGGCAGTGAGAGAAAGACAGAAATGGAGAATAGGGAGCACAGGAAAAGCTGTTTCCTTTTATACTGCGTTCACTTTGTCAGTATCTTTCTTATTAGTAGCTGAAGAATTATGTGTAAGCATGAATACTACCTTTCCCATCTTGTCTTTTTTATTAGTTCTGTGTTTAGAGACTTTATTGCAGTGGATTTCTGTAAGATTTTAGTCACTGAAATGAAACAGAATTTGTTTACTGTGATTTATGTTATCTTATCAAAGGTGCCTTTAGTCTGAGAAAACCAGGTGATTTTAGATGTCAAAGTGTTCTTGTTATTCCTTACCTAAGGAGAAAAATTCAATTTGATGACAACTCTTAGTACCACACTAATATAAATTTCCCAAGCTGTATCATATTAAATTGCATTAAACAGTTAAATAAAAAGTTTTAAATCCAGGCTACATGATAACATTCAATATATATTTCAACATATTTCCTGTGTTTAGAAGGCTAGAGGATTATAGACTCTATTATACTATAAGAGGAACACAAAATTTTATAAGATGTAGAACTCTAAAAATCTTTATAACTTTCCAGAGACTCTAGTGATTGCATTTCATTTATATAGTGAGTCTTATTTTATCTGAACACATTTTTTTTGCTTTCATAATGCAGCCATTGCTGTATTCCATTTTACCTGAATTTCCTTGCTGTTCTACTTTTTATTTTTTTCATGAGCCCAACAGATAATGACTTAGCATTACTCTTTTTGCTCACATCCTTTTTATTCTATAGTAAATTAAGTTTTTGTTTAAATATTTGAATTTACACCACAATTTGAACTTGAAACACTTGCTTCCAATCCATAATCACCTTGATTTTTGGCTTCTATTTCAGGTCTGGAGTGGAATTTTTGTGTTGGCAGTTGATCTATGTATTGCATCTATATCCATTTAATAAAATGAAAATGTCTTCCTATTTATGAAAGAAAACAATCTCTTTCCAGAATGGGAAGTAAGAAAAGTATATCTGAAACATATACTAGGAAAAATTATTGTCTTTTTTTTTTATTAAATAGTAACTGGTAGATAAATGCAAAGTACAGTTCTCAAACTTATTCAAGTTGACATCTATTCAATAGAAGATATAGGAACAAGGAATGATTAATGCATGTATTCTAATATATTAAAAGAAATATGGTTACATGCAGAGATCCTCAATTCAGTTTCTGCATTTTATTTCTATCACAGCATCCTCCCAAGCAAAGAAATCTAATCTTAACAAAGAATATAATTTAACTCAGGAGTCCCCAGTGTAATAAGGACCTGTTGTGGTAAGTCAAGAGGAGGGCTTTGAAGATTTTCAGAGGGCTGGAACACTTCTCCTATGAACAAAAGCTAAGAAAGTTGGATTTGTTCAGTCTGGAAAAGAGAAGGCCCTGGGAGACCTCATAACACCCTTTTGGAAAGTAAAGAGAAGCCTACAAGAAAGCTGGAGAGGGACTTTCTGGCAAGAGCATGTAGAGATAGGACAAGGTTTGATGGCTTTAAACTGAATGAGGGTGGATTGAGGTTAGAAATTCTTAACAATGGGNCAAAAGCTAAGAAAGTTGGATTTGTTCAGTCTGGAAAAGAGAAGGCCCTGGGAGACCTCATAACACCCTTTTGGAAAGTAAAGAGAAGCCTACAAGAAAGCTGGAGAGGGACTTTCTGGCAAGAGCATGTAGAGATAGGACAAGGTTTGATGGCTTTAAACTGAATGAGGGTGGATTGAGGTTAGAAATTCTTAACAATGGGAGTGGTGAGACACTGGAGCAGGCTGCCCAGAGAAAGGGAAGATGCCTCTTCCCTGGAGGTGTTCAAGGCCAGGTTAGACTGGGCTTTGGGCAACCAGATCCAGTGGAATTTATCCCTGCTGATGGCTGAGAGGTTGGAACTCAATGGTTTTTAAGGTCACTGCTAACCTTATCCATTCTATGATTCTATTTTTATCAGAGTAACACAAAGCAGCATCACATTGTGTAGCAAAAAATTTCAAGCTACATCACATTATAATTATTTGTGCAAATGATAAGACACATTAGTCTGTCTTTAAAGCATGTGACTAATATTAATATTTTCAGTGAATATTATAAACTTTATGCTGCTAAAACTATAATCAAAACTAAATATTGATTCTACCATGCTTAATTGAGAATAAGGATAGATGAAACACAGCCTTTTGGGGAGATTATTTCAGAATCAACTCTATATTTTCTTGCTAAAAAGTCATTATTTGAGGAGTTACAAAAATATTTTTATTGTAAGTATATATTCCCTAAAATCCAAAATATTTATGTTTTCCATATGTACACACTAGTTTTAGCACATAGGTGCTATATCTTAAGTCTCTACTATTCAGAAAGTAATACAAAGCAAACTGTTCAACAGCTCTGGGAAGTAACATTGTCAGTTTTCAATAAGAGCATTCAGACATTTTAGTGCTGTGCTCTCAGTCATTGTAGAAAGGCCACCCCAGATGGTGCAGATGACGCACATGGCAAACAGGAAGGCAGGCAGAATGCAGGTTTGAGCATAAGAGAAATTGCACCTCATCCTTTAGTCCGAGTAGTGTAAAAAAGAACACCTTAAAAAATTATTATGCTACACCATTGCTTAGCAGAAGTATCTCCCGGTAGACTGCTTTCTTATGTAGGCTATAGGGTATATGTTAGTTTAGAGAAGAAATTACACAAGGGGTAGAAATAAGGGAAATGCAGCATCATTATTACAAACTGGCAATGACTGAAGATACTGGCTGAGTGAGATATCACAGGATGGTGGTCAGGGTGAAAATACAACAGCTGTGTTTTGCTTTGAATGGAGGAGCATCTGAAATGTAAATATATAAATATTACTCACTACATTTCTGTTAAGCTCTGATGTGAATTATACAGGTGCCCTAGAGCCTTATAACCATCTGGGTACTATGCTAGCTTGACAGGCTATGGACAGAAACAACAGTCCTGCCAAGAAAAATAACTGAAAGCAATCTGCATTTCAGCAGCCCTAAAAAATAGCAAAGCTTATTTTTCAAGAGCAATCCTCATTCATTATAACATTCTGTTGCTTAATAATATTATCTGACTCCATATAAAGCAACCAATTAAAGAAACTACTTAGCAGCCCCGAGTACATCAGCTTCAGGCAGAAATTTGTCCTAGAAATCAGATAGAAAATGATGTAAACTGATACGTGCACAACTGTATCTCCTCTTCTGATTATTTTTTCTACTCCCTTCCCTCTGTCTGCAAAGATCAGGTGCAGCCTGAACACTATTTTTAATTTCCTTTTGACTCAAATGCACTTCTTCTAACTGTTTTCATTTTCAGCAAAAGAATAAGTACCTTAAGGCTGTCAGCTTAATTCTTGCCTGGTACAAACTGCCATACTCACACCAGTTCAGAGCTTGCTCTCCTTTCTCTTGCCTCTGTTTATGATTACGATCTTTCTGTCATTTCATTTCTGCTACAATGAAATCCAACTGACTCTTTCTGAAGGGCATGTCCGTCTCTGCAAGCAACAAAAGCTTAAGATTTTTGGGCCCTTTGATGAGGAACAAGATTATTAATTAATTACACTTTATACAATCTTGTCTATATCCTGAGCCTGAAGAACATTCCTAAATATCAGGTCCCTGTCTACAAATACTATTTAAGTATAAGTCTTGCAGATACTTCAGAAAATGATATCTGTCTTTGAAGAGGGGATGGACGCAGCCTGCTGAAAAGACAGTGACTAGACATGTTTTAGAATTGTAGCTAGTTCTACTATATACAAATGAAAGCATATTTGGGGTTTTTTTGCAGAATATTTAAATAAAAAATCTGAGCCTTGGAAATTGTGTATCAAATGTGTACAGAATCAAGGTCCTCTTTGACTATTTTTAATATTTTCACTGCAATTTTTCATCATGCTTCACAGAAATTTTGAATCCTAAATATTTGAGACTATCTCTGCATTATATAATAAAGTCCCCATAGTCCTGCTGAATTAAATCAATATCAATTATTCCAGTTCATTCTGTAGATCAAGCCCAAGGCTTTGTTTACTCATGTTTCCAAAAATTAGGTGCAATTTATAACAATGTCATTCTTTTTAACTTGTCAAAGTTCTTTTTTTATATCCACTATATTCTACTTTGTAGCTCGCTTCCTAGTATTACCACAATATAACTTTTCCTCTTTGTATGCAGTTCACTTGGAGTGAAAAACAAAGTGTCTGGAATCATAGAATCACCAGGCTGGAAATGAAGCAAACATTTCCTGGGAACTGGAGCACCACAGATACACAGAAGAAAGAGATGGAAATTTTAGAGTCCACATGATGACAGTTAATATGTAACAAGTACCATGGCCACAAAGTGTACTCTTGCTTTAAAATTTCCTTTTCAAAAGTGGATAATGGCATTATCTTTTCATATCTGAAATAGCAAAGGGGAGACTATGTTGATATTGTATCCCTCCTCTGACATATTTTTTCAAGACTACCCAGTGCATTCTTTTTCTCCATCCTGTTGTCAGCCTGTTGTGCTCTATTCCTATAGGATTTTTTAATTAGTTTTCTTTTCTTAATTTTTCTTACATTCTTCTTATTGCTATGTATCTTATGTTCTTTTCCTTTTCCTTCCCCTTCCCCCCTGCTTTTTTTATATTATACTTACTTTTTTGTTGTTATCTCCTATTATTTTGCGTTTAATGACAGTATGCAGTTAACAAGATTCCAATTGCATTTTCTTGATTTCTAAACCTATGTACAACTTCCATTGCATGGTGTACAGTATAACAGGAAACAGTAGTTTTCTTAGATTTTCCCTCATTCTCATCTCCTTTTCCCACAATACTTACACACTTTTAAAAATGTTTGATGCAAGTCCCACTTTATTGAGGCAATATAATTTCTGTATAAGAAGATGTGAACCAGGTTTTACACATATTAGATATTGTCAAAACTTCGGATTCATAAAGCTTATAAACAAGTGACTTGAAATCACCTTCTTATTAACAGTATACAAAAACATTCAATAAATTTGCTCTAAGTGTTGCAATGTGTGTGCAACATCGAGGCTGATACAAATGTTTTCATTTGAGGATGAAACTAATTTGCTGAAAACAACTAAATTATAGTAGGCAATTAAGTAAAGTCATAAATGGAGACTTGATGTTACAATCAATTATGTACAATTCAGTACTGAGATACTGAATAGAACAATGTAGATAAACAGAATATTGTAAGCAGAAACAATACTTTAAAAAGCAAGATCTTAAAGATGTAAAGAGAGGGTGATATTCTCATTCTTTGTACTATCTCTCTGTTGGCCTTCTTACCTGGTTTCAGATAACTGTAATCTACTTTAAAAAATTAGTGTTTGAAAGTGATAAGCAGTTTTCCAGAGGGTTTACTGTGTAGTTTCTCTATTGACAATAGTATCTCTGCTGGTACTGCAGTACTATTTTCAATTTCCATCAAAATTCACATCTGAACAAGATATTAGATCAATATATGGTGACACTTTCTCTTAAAGGTTTTAAAGAGTCTTATGAAAAGATACTAACTTCCTCAAGCTTAGCAGCCTAAGATATTTACCTCACATGATTCCTTACCTCATATCCATTTGGAGCAAATATCATACATAATATGCTCCTTATCATCTATTGAAAGTGCCTGTCTTTCTTCACCAGCTCTGAAAAGAAGGTAAAATGCCAAGTTAAAGACTGAATTTAGACATTATTTACTGTCTCATCTGTTGAGGTGCTTCTGTTGAGACCAGGACTGAAATATGCTCAAGAATCTTATGTAGCCAGGAGAATGTTTATAACATAAATCACATGAAAATCAATCTGTGCACATTAACACAGAAATGCCACACAAAATCAAACTCTCCAAGCTGTACCAAATCACCCTTTCAGCCATTCCACTTCATGGTCTTTCCTCCATGAGACAGCAGTGGTTTCATACAAAATCTGAATACCACAATGTCATCCATATTTAGATACAATGATGTTCTGAATGAGATAGGAAAACTAAAAAAACCCAATCACAATTAAAAAACAAACAAACAGCATTTACATTTATTACATTTTATTCTTCTAGATCAACTAGTCTTTGCAATTTTCTTGCAATATGAAAAAATAAATAAGCTTATTAATGATATTGTTGCTTTCATAGTAAATATAATTCAGTGGTGGTTTTATTCAGCTAATAGATCTCCACTTTGGCACGGCTGAGAACCATTCATTTAGAAAATCATCAGTGACCCCTCACAGTTGGTTGTTGAATTTGTTTATATAAAATAATTTGATACACCAACTGTGTAATTCTGTAACAAATTATTCTATTTTAGCAGGGAATTACAGAAGTTTCTTGAATGCCTTATAATAAAGAATGAATTCAAATTTGCTCTGGAGGTTCAGATCATAAGAAATATTAATGACTCTCGTCTTTTGTCTTTTTACATGTCTAAGGAAAACTGCTGTCTGGGAAATAACAACAAGTTTCAGATAAAAGCATATTTTAAACATGTTTGAATGTTCTTGCCACAAGTAGACATGAATTCTTTTGTAATTTTACTTGCCTAGAATGTACCAGGGCTCACTGGGAGCAACCCTCTAGGAAACAGAAAATGAGAAATCTCTTCTCCATCACCCATCAGTAAGATTATTTATCTCTGAATTTCAGAAATAGAATATTTAAAGTTCATAATTTAAAAAGAAAAAAACCCGACATATATATAAAGTATAAACAAGGCTTGATTTTGGCAAGGAATATTTCTCTTTTCTCTTGCTTTCCTTTGCTTCCTTTTATTTTCTCTCAGAATATTTGTTATAGTCCAAAGGAAACAAAAAAGGTGCTGAAATGCTTTCTTCTTCAGTTCTCCAAGTACAATATAGGCTACATGAGATTGAGATTTAAATGCAGGCTTCAGGTGTGACTTATGCAGTTTTGGAATGCCAACATTTAGAGCAGTTCATGCAGTCCTTCCTGGAGAATTATTTTATATTTCTTCTAGAAGCTATCTCTGAATTACGAATAAGCCTAAGAAAAAAACAAAAAAAGCAATGTTTATTTTATGAATGAAATTTTAGTATAGACAATGGAAAAACCACCTTAAAAAAACCCCTCAAACTCATGTTATTCTAATTGCCTTCTCTAGTAATTATATATGCTAAGAAGATAAAAAGATAAGGAAACTTCCCACAAAACTATGTTTTCCCAGTGTTATAACTTTATGTATATATACGAGTCTCATGCTCTCACAGTTACATAAAATTGTTATTTTAAAATTTTAGTGCTAGTAAAATAATTAGGTTTTGTTACAGACATCATTTTCTGTAATTGATAGCAATTTCTGACACTGCTAATTAATTCATTTGTTCAGGAATGTATTTGTAGTCTTCCTGCTTTAAAATTCCTTTATGGAATGATTAAATTTAGTAAGTAATTTCCATAAGTATGTGTTAGTTTTATGAAATGTGAAGTAGACTCAAGTAAGTTATATTTTTATTTAGTCATTTTTTTTTCTTTGATTGAGATACCATTTTGAAAAATGTTGATGTCCAAGTAGTTCTTGTTCTATTAAAAGACAACTTAAGAACAAGGAACTAGATTGAGTTCTTAGACAGGAGTAGGTATTTAAATTACTGACTGCTTGAACTTCTAAAATTCACTTTAGGCTTCCAGCATTATCTTCTCATTTTCTAATTAAATATTCCTGCAGTAATACCTCCCAAAAGACCCTAGAGGGAAATCTTTCCTAGCTTGGAAAGAAGCTTTGACTCCAAGTTCCAGCATTATACCGAATACAAGAAAATGTCATAATTGCTCTGGCTTAAGCCAGCAATGAACAGTTTTAGATAAACTTCAGCTCTTTACATTTCTCAAAGACAGCAAAATATAAACATCACTGCCCAAGTAAAGTTTCTTCTACTTTAACAGAAAAAAATATCTATTTCCTTCCAGAACAGACACTATCATCACAGTCCTAGGACTGACAATTCTACCATGTAATTGTCGCTATGTCCTCCAGCCTCCCACAAGGCCTTCTCTGTTCTCAAAAAGCAGGTCCAGTGGGACACCTTCTCTGATCGGCTCCCTTACCAATTGTATGAGGAAGTTATCTCCCACACACTTTAGGAACCTCCTAGACTGTTTCTTCTCTGCCATATTATACTTCCAGCAGACATTTGCTAGGTTGAAGTCTCCCACAAGGGCAAGAGCTAACAATAATGAGACTTCTCCTGGTTGCTAGAAGAATAACTACTCAGCCTGTTCTTCCCTGCTGAGTGGTTTATAGCAGACTTACACCATGATACATATCTTGTTAGGTGCTCCACTGATTTTTACCCAAAAGACTCTCTAACAGAGGGCTACCTCTCTTCCTTCACCTATCCCTCCTGAAGAGTTTATAGCCAGACATAGAAACACTCCAGTTATGAGAGTCATCCCACCATGTTTCTGCAATGGCAAATACATCATAGTCTTCTTGGCTTAGAATTACTTCTAGTTTCTGTTGTTTATTGCCTATACTGTGTGCATTGGTGTAGATACACTTCAGCTGGGCTGTTTATCCTCCTAAGGGGAAAAGACTTAATTCCTAAGTGACTACTCACTGAATTTTCTAATCCAGCAGTAATCTTTACATTTTTGCTGCCATTTGAAGTGCTGTCCCCCACTTCCTCTGAGGTGGTAGACCAAAGGTCCTTGTCAGTACATCATTCCTCAGACACTGGAGTGCCATTCCCAGGCTTTTTTTTCTATC
>WAAB01021766.1:70066-122210 GCA_013389865.1 Piaya cayana
TGCTAGGTTGAAGTCTCCCACAAGGGCAAGAGCTAACAATAATGAGACTTCTCCTGGTTGCTAGAAGAATAACTACTCAGCCTGTTCTTCCCTGCTGAGTGGTTTATAGCAGACTTACACCATGATACATATCTTGTTAGGTGCTCCACTGATTTTTACCCAAAAGACTCTCTAACAGAGGGCTACCTCTCTTCCTTCACCTATCCCTCCTGAAGAGTTTATAGCCAGACATAGAAACACTCCAGTTATGAGAGTCATCCCACCATGTTTCTGCAATGGCAAATACATCATAGTCTTCTTGGCTTAGAATTACTTCTAGTTTCTGTTGTTTATTGCCTATACTGTGTGCATTGGTGTAGATACACTTCAGCTGGGCTGTTTATCCTCCTAAGGGGAAAAGACTTAATTCCTAAGTGACTACTCACTGAATTTTCTAATCCAGCAGTAATCTTTACATTTTTGCTGCCATTTGAAGTGCTGTCCCCCACTTCCTCTGAGGTGGTAGACCAAAGGTCCTTGTCAGTACATCATTCCTCAGACACTGGAGTGCCATTCCCAGGCTTTTTTTTCTATCAAGACTGGCTTTGTCCCCCTCCTCCTTCATCTCTAATTTAAAGCTCTATTAATGAGCCCTGCTGGCTTCTTGGTGATTATCCTTTTGCCCCTTGAGGACATGTGTACCTAATCATTGGACAGCAAGCCTGATGCTGTATAGGCCAACCCATGATCAAAAAACTCAATTTTTTTCTCCTTACACCAGGTTCAAATCCAGCCATTTATTTCCTGCTTCTTCCTATTCCTCCCCTCATTATTCTCTGTGCCTGGAATGACAGACGAGAACAATACTTGTGCCCCTGATCCTTTCACCATATGTCCCAAGACCCCAGTGTCCCTTTTAATTTGCCTCAGATTTCTTGTGTATATTTTGTTACTACCTCCTTGGAAAATCAACAGAGGATAATAATCCATGGGCCTGACCAGGGTTGGAAGTTTTCTTTTCACACCTTTAACTGAGGCCCTATCATGCTTCCCTAAGTAATGGGTCTGGTTTTCTTCAGAAGCGAGTCAATTATGACAGTAACTGATGATGATGGCTTAGGGCATCCTAACCTAGAAAACATTTCTAGGCTGTGAGACCTGTCATCGTCATTGAGGTTTGCTTCCACTTGTAGAGCTTCATATCTATTGTGCAAGGGAACCTGGGAGACACAGGTTGGCCATGAATGTTGCTGTATAGTAAAAGGGAGGAAACTAGTATATATAAATGGCAGTGCAGCCTTCCCCTTTTACACCTATTAGCTCTCAGGAGAGTACTGTAAGTTGCCTTTCCTCACCTTCATTGTTTTGAATTACTTCACTTCTTCCCTTGGAAACAATCTTTTTTTCTCAACACCTGTTTTTAAGCATTAATTGATTTTTTTTAAATGCTGGATACTATGCTTTTAAGAGAAAGTGTTGATTCTCATGGGTAAAATGGACAATAAAAAGAAAGTTAGTTGGACTTCCAGATCAGTTATTTCTCCGCTTGCTCATTTTTTTTTAACATCTATTCTGCAGACTAGGAAATGAATGAATAAATATAAAATATCTTTATCTTTCCCCAAATGGGAACTTACTTCTTTAAAATTAACATTTTGGAAAACATATGTAATTCAACTGAATTGAATTTAATGGTAAATAAAAATGTAACAATCAGGTGACTTGTAAAATATTTACTTTGTTTTAAAAGAGCAAGAACCTGATAATCTAAATGGGGCATGATTTTTATTTTTTGCCCTAAAGGCTCAAATCTTTTCTGATTGACATCTTAGATCTATAAGGTGATTTTTGAGTTTCCCAGTTCTTATTATAATTAATTAGATGGGCAGCATCTTGGCTAGAAAGTGAAATTTTAGTTCTATATTCTTCTATGTCTCTAGAGCCATAAACTAGAAGCTTAAGGAGAGATCAGGATTTATGAAGCCCAAACACTTTTCTCGTGAAATATGAAAATAGCAAAAAATATATCTCAGATTTTTCTTCTGATTTATTTTTTCTTTTTTATTTCTGCATCATTATTCTTCACCGTCATTCAAGGTGACTAATTGATTTCAATAGGAATAATACACTGATCTCTTTTGAATGTTTATCTGTTAATAATATGGCATAAGAAAAATGGTTGCTTAGTATAGAAATAGTCATGTAATATTAAAGAGTATAGAGCTCACATTTTCTTTTTATTTAGTGCACTGCAGAAATAACTTCAGGAATATTTTGTTTCAAGTAATGTGTGCGGTATTGCATGATATAAATAACACAAAATTAGCCTTTAAAAAAAGCAGGTCAAAAGTCATTAAGCCTGGCATCCTGGCTTATGTCACATTACTGGTCATTTTATCATTATTTAAAGACTTCCAGGATAGGGAGTTATGCCTGATTTTTCTTTTTTTTACTGTCCTAATACAGTAGATTTCAGGATATACTTTTTTTAAGTAGTTAGCTAACACAGAAATAAGTTATTCAATTTTGTTATATTTCCAGATATTACAAGAGCATCAGTGCTTATTTAATTATTTTGTTTATATCCTAGATATGTACAAACCTCTTATTAGTAACAAGGCTGACTTAGCTTTTTCGACAAAAATCAAGAACAGTCCTAAGAAGAAACATAAATAGTATTCTTAATAAAAATAATGAAAAGATTCTTAATCACTAAGTAAGGACAATTAAGATTTTAGAGTACTTTCTGTCAATATAACTATAGTGCTATTTATTCGTGTCTAGAGGATAGTTTATATAATACAGTAAGGTCAGAAAATTAATTACCAAAGAAAAGTCTGTCTGATTAAGCTCTGTATTCCTCCAGTCTTGGGATAACGTGATTTGCCCAGAAACTTAGAAGTATGAATGTATGAATAACTCTTAAGTAGGTAACTGTTTTTTCACTGCCACACACATTGATGTTACAAGAGAGTTGTGCTCTGGACTGAACCACAATTATGTTCCTGTCCCTAGTATCATCACCGAAGACAATGCTGTGGTGATGGTCAAGTGTTGAAGCTGCGGCCTCTCTCTTCCCAAGAATGTCATAAATTACCCCCTCATCACATGCTATGATTTCATGGCTGTCTAGTTTTCCTGACACTCCTACCTTCCCTGGGAGAGAACCAGTAAGGGATATATCTGTAAGAAAGCACCAGTCTGTCAACTTAAGCACAATATATTGTCTCGAGGTAGACTGGAAAAGCCTACACATACATTCTATTCCTATACTCTACAATAAGTGATTTTTTTTCCAATTCACTTTGGAATTTAAATATAGCAAATATTACCTGAGAGTGTCAATATAATTTTGTGAACTAATCATCAAGATAGCTTGAAAATGAGGGATTTAGGTTACACTGTCTTCTATTGTCCTTCTCATAACCTCTCTTTAAGTAAGCAACATCTCTAAGTATGGCCATCTGTCTCAGTACAATGAAAAAGAATAAAATTAGGGCACATAATTATCTAACCCCTAAAGTATAATTAGTTATTTTTGTAGGCTTATTTCTCTTGTAAATTTACCTTTTGAGATACAGTATTTATAAAAACATATTGCCAGTTTCAATGCTGAAAACAACAGTAAAAATACTGAAATAAGTCATACCTAAGAGAATTTTGTTACTTTTGGAAATATGGAAAGTGGCACAAAGGTGTGTTGGGCTTAAATATTTTAGAAAATATTTTTCAATAATTAGGATGAGAGAAAGTTCTAAAAATAGTATAACAGAAACACAATTAATTCTTAATTTTATATAATTATTTATTGTACCTTCAGTGAATCTCTGAACAGACTTAAAAGTAAAATTAATCTTACTCAAGCTTATATTTCTGCAGGGAAAATGGTAGTGTCTAAGCTGGTCATCTTAAACATCCTTTGTAATCAGCAGGGAAAACAACTAAATCAAAAGAAAATAAATTTTGGGGTTTGGTTCATCTGATTTGTCTATTTTAGAATGGGATCAATCATATCATGCTGAAGACTGTGGTTTTTTTGTCCTCTCTATAAAGTGAGTGTAAGGTTACTAGCTTGCATTAGATGTTTGTAGTGTAAATATGTAATTTTCATCATATGGATCATGCACACAATCACTGTAACATAATTTTGCTTACAACTTTGACTACATCTCTAATGTACTAAAAAGATTTTAAGGAATGTGCGTATCATCATAATTTTCCTTTTGCATTTATTATACTTACAAGAATGTTAGTAAATATATTTGGCAAAAGAAAAAGGCAAATGAAAATCACATCCTTAGGACACAAGCATCCCGCTAGTTTTGTGAAGGCAAAAAGAACTCTCCTATGTGGATATGCTAGTGCATAATTACCTGTAATATGGATTATATGTTTTTCTATCAGACATCATTTGGTAGCTGCATGGAAGTGACAAGGTGCAATAAAGAAGGCACCTGAGTGTGAGCCAGGACACTCCAGTACTCTCAGTACTGTCACTTTTCCTACCTGAACACAAATTGCTGCACGTTTAACCTCTTTGGCCCCAATTTCTTTTCATGATTTTAGTTTTTCACACTTCTTCACAGTTCACAGCAGAAAAGAGCTCTGCTTTATGGTTAGGCCTTTATGCACTATAGAACTAACAATTATGTGTAGAACATTGTAATGGAAAGTTTCTGTACAACATCTACCTAATATAATTGTGCTTTATGATGAGTCTTCTTCCTTCTGCAGCATTAGAAATATAAGCCCTAGGTACAGAAAGTGTGTTATACTAAACGAGCCAGTGGTCTAATTAAAAGGAACTCTGGATCTATTGAGACATCAGTTAATGACAAGTCCCCAGTCTAAATGAGGTAACTTCACCAGGCTTTCACAAGATAAAGTAGAAATCAATTTCATTTTAAGACTAATAAAATAAAGAGGAACACTCCTCCTTTCATTAGTGTGTACTCTTAGAGACTGAGATTACATTTTCTTTTGAGGTGAATTCCCACAGCAGGTGTGCATAAAAAGATAAAGCTGAAGATATTTGTAAAATTTATATTTTAAATTTGACACCATTTATATACAGCTTATTGCTAATAATACATGCAAAACAAAGGTATTTATTCACAGGAACAGTTCAGAGCAGAGAGTTTAGTTCAAGCCCTTGTCTGCTTTTTGTATTCATGACTTTAAATACTGCAGGGCTGTTCTTGCTAGCTCTCATTCTGCTGAATCAGCTCTTATGGAAGCATCATTGTTCTTGGAGACTGACACAGGTTACACACTGCTTAAGAAATGTGAATTAAGTGCAGTGGTGCATAGGAATGAGATAAAGAACTTGAAAGCTTTTTTTCCTTCTATTTTGTCCAATCAGTCCTGTCTGTCTCTCTATTGCCCATATCCAGATTAACCCCAAGCTTCAAAGTGTTTTTAAAAAAGCTTCAAAGCAGAAATTTGTGCATCATTATCACTCTACTTTGAAGGAACATCTCTTTCTTCAGAGTGCAACTATTCTTTAAAGCAGGATTAAAATCCAAAACAAAACTCCAAGAAATTGTATTAAAGTGGGCAAAACTGCTATGTCTGTCCTAGGCATATTTTTTTTTTATTTATAGCATTGACATAATCTGCTTTGCATGCCTTTTCATGTTCACTTTGTCATATTATGCAAAGTACAGTGCATATACTATATGCACTATGTGCATACAGGTGCATATTTCAATGCAGAATAAAAAGAGCAATTAAGACGAAAGAAGCTGACATGATATATTTTGTGCTCAAGTATTCTGCTGTGTAGCTTACGTGGGCCACTACATGACATTTCTGAGATTGAAAATTACTGCAGAGAAGGCAGGTTTATGGGTTGTCCACTGCTCCCCTCTGTATGGTTATTTATCAGTGAAAATCAGGATTCATGCTGCATTCCCAGGTCTTCTTTTTAAACGTGCATGTTGTACAATATTCTGACAAAGAAGCAAGTCGTATGAGTACCCATTCTGTGTTTGAGCTTAAATAGACAGAGACATGATTAATGGATGATTCTGAACACTTACAACCTTTTGGTGCTATTCAGCTGAAGGTGGCAAAGTGCATTTTTCTGTAGTGATTGAAGTCTGTGTTGTTCCAAATTCACCAGTATTTCCATATCATAATGTGTCTGCTGCAGATAGATTGTTAATTAAATAACCTAGTATCTGTACCACTACAACATAGACATCTGAATAAGGATATACCAATTAAGATATTTTCATCAAGTGACCAGATTAATGCAATATGGGTGTAATAACTATCCACTAATGACAGAGAGTGTGAGTATTAGAGGTGTCTTAATGTTCCCACTGTAGAGAGCTGCAGCTATTTATATCAGTGTGGTTGGCCAATATTCTGAACACATATTGAAAATTTAAATATAAATATTAAAAAATGGAGCATATCTATGTTTTCAAGAAAATATTGACCTTTCAATTGACTGTAAGGAAAGTAAACTACTGTAAATCAGCTTAAGACTCCTTAAATAATGAATGAGAATATCCACAGAGGATTTAGACTAGTAAAACTAGTCTACTTTAGATATACTTCTCTAGTAAATTCAGATTAATTTGACAGATAGTCCTCCGAGGCTCAAATACATTTTGGGGGGTGAAAGATACAATTGTGATGTCACTTGCGAACTTGGTGATAGCATTTTCAGTTCTGTTACTAAGGCTATTTTGGACAACCTTGAGAAATTCTACTCATGACCACCTGCCAGTTTCACTGTGAGATTTTAACCACTTTTCAAGTTCAGCACTTCAGACAGTTTTCCATCCATCTTGAGACTCATTTGTCCAGCCATATGTTATCAGCTTCAACAAGGATGTGAGAGATCATGTCAAACATCTTGCAAAAGTCAGGGTACATGTTTATCCATGGCTTTCCTCCATCAGTTAAGGAAGACATTTCATCATAGAAATCGGTTAGACTGGCACTGCACAATTTAATCTTAGTAAAACTGTGTTGATTCTCCCAAAATCTCTTTCATGTGTGTGGAAAAACAAATTCAGATCAATTCTATTATTTTCTGAGGAACTGAGGTGAGGCTACTTAGTCTATTGTTTTCTAGATATTTTGTTGTTGTTGATGATGAATAGATTTGACTTTTTGACCTTGTTTGTTTTGGGTTTTATTATATAACATCTGTGAACTTCCCTGACCTCCATGACCTTCTAAAAATGAGAGTGACTTTGTGATAAAGTATTCCACCTGTTCTCAGATTTATCCCATCAGGTCCCACCAACCTGTTCTTGTCCAACAAATGATCCCTACCTCAACCTTCCTCTCCTATCTGTGACTTACCATTTGCTTTGTCATTGCATTTTAGAACAGAGACTTGAGACATGACGTTATCCTTAAAGATCAAGGTGAAAACAACAGCAAGTACTTCTTTTCAGTGTCATTTCTAAATAACTTACCAGCTCCAATCACCAACAGTCTTGTGTATTCTTTGTACTTCCACTCAATAATAACATACTTACAGAAACCTCTCTAGCCGGTTTGAATACCAGGTGAGTTTTTTGCCTTCCTAACTACATCTGTGCAAATACAAGCGATATTTCTCTTTTTAGTATTACATTTTTTTTTCTTTAGGATTCTGCCCCCTTTACTATCTCATGCATATATCTTTTTCATACTTGAACTCTTCCAGTGCTATCTGCTGAATAGGACTAGTTTATTTTTATTTCTAGACCTGATCCATTTTTCTCTTTTCTTTCAGGCTGCCTCTGAAAATTTCTGAGCACTTCTGAGCACCTTTGCCTCTAGAGACAGACTCCCATGAGAATCCTAAGAGTTCCCTTAACAAAAACTCTTCTAGGAGTTGAAATCTGTGCTTCTGAAATCTAAGATGTTTATTTTGCTACTATAATTTTGCATGAAAAGTATAAGCGAGGAGTAGGAGGAAGTATGTATGTATTTGTATTTATTTGGGTGTTTATGTCTCTGTGAGATTTAAAGAATTATTTTTAAATTTCATTTTGTATTAATCACATACACAAAATACATTCTTGTGACAAGGATTTACAAATATTTCTGAACTTCGGTGTCTTAGCAGTTTAGGATAAAGTAAAAATCTCTCCCAGAATTAACTGCTGTGCTTCTTTTCCTCTTCTGCCCTATCTATGTCCCTTTGACTGTTTTCATGTTTAAAATAAAGACTATGCAAATGTCACATTTTTTCCCCGCTAACAACAATGTCTAATTAGAGAAATAATAAAGAATATTTTCATGGTAAAATCAATAAAGGAATAAAGTTTCCCCATGAAATTTTCAAAATAGTCTCTTCATACATGTGAATATGGTTAAAAGAGTAAAATTTTGAGTAGTATGATTTGAATTGGAACTATACTTTGAGAAATTCAGCTCATAATGGGACAAGCAGTTATGAATGAGATTAATTTATTCTCATCTGAATAATTTAAAAGTTAGGCACACAGTCCAAGTTAGGTGTCTATACTTTCCATATAATCAATAGAAAGAGAGGAGGAGTGAGACCTCCAGAGAGTGATCAATACATCTTTAAACAGCTTTCTATTAGAAACATGATAAATATATCTCTGGAGATGCTTTTCTCTTTAATGTCATGGAAGAAATTTAGATGAATAGCAGAAATGTCTGATTTTTACTTAAACTGAGGCGAAATGAATATTATTATATATGTTAGCCCTTCATATACAAATGTTAAGTTTCTTCAGAATTTGAACCCTTTTGTTACATCTTCTTATTTTTCCTTCCTTACTGGCCACTGATTATGTTGTTGTACTCTACATTCTTATGTCCCATTTTTCCAAGCTGCTGCCTTTAAGTCATTTTCCTCATTGAATAGTGACATTTGCATAAATAAAAAATTAATTATAAGGGACAAAATTTAATGAAAGGGTTAATCAATCTGGTAAAAAATTACCAGGATAATTTGTTTACTTTTATAACTTTATGTTAAAACCTTAGTTCTTTTATAAACTATTTATGTATTTTTGTGTATGAAATTAAAATCTGTAAATAGAAGTCCCAAGGAGAACACTCAATTACTTGTCTGAGTCCATCCAAGAAGCAGAAATCTTTCAGAGAAAGTCGATATCTACACAAATAAGTTCAACTTCCACTCCAATCAGGAGTTTCAGGAAACACACTTCTTCCTATCAAGGCTTGTATCTACCTGCAGAAAAAATGTCTCTAGAAATCACTCAAAGATAGAAATGAAAATAAACAAAAAAACCCCTTCCTTAAAAGTTTCACCAAGGAAAAAAACAACATACCTTTCACTCAGGTAAATTCAAATATACCAACAAAACATGGGTCTACTTTTGTGTTCCTCATTAAGTATTCAAAGTGCAGCTCAAGTATGCTGCTGGTATATTTGAAATTAGGCTGTGGACATGATGACTTCCAGCAATCATTAAGGATTTCTTTTTTTTTTTTTTATGTTGGCATTTGAACTCTCCATTTATCCTGAAGGAATTAATAGGAAAAAAAATCTTCAGATTATCCTTGACTCTCAAAAGTACATCATGTCAGAAAAGGGGTGAAACTATCAGAAAAAGGGAAATAATTTTAAACGTTGCTAATGCTCAGATTTCAAGATTTTACTTGAAGAATTGATTCAATAAATATAACAAAAAAAATCAGATTATTAATCATTAATGCAAACTACTTCAAATCTTACTGACATTTGTTTTATCTTCTTAAAACAAGAGGTCAATAAAGACAAAAGGACACTGAGAGAATCTCTTTTCACAAATTTTTTGCACCTTCTTTTTGCCTAAGAATGAACTTCAAAGGAACTCATTCAGATTTATATCTCAGATAGCAGAAAAATCATGGTTTGATCTCATGAATTCCATTTAATGCATCACTTTTCAACAGAACTACAGTACTATGCATTAAATGCTTTCAAACTGTTCACAACATGGGTAATTCTTCAAGCCAAATAAAATGCATCTACGAGAGAGAAAACAAGTATTATACAACCTAAGCAAGGAAAATCTTTCTCATGTAGCATCTGCTGGATTACTAAAATTCATTATCTACTGATCTACTATCCAGATGAAAGCAAATAGTTTTTATAGGGGTGTTAACTTCCTCTGTCTTTTCACTACTTCATGTAAGTAGTCTTCAGTACATCCCACTCCAATGACTCATACATACAAGGCATGCAATTTATTTCACATACAACCTTGGGAAGTCAGACTCTTAACACTGGTTCACAGAATCCTTGAGATCTGGAGTGCCATGCTGTTGCTGACATTCAGACGGTCCTGTCCTGATGCATCATAACAGCTTCTCTAGAATGTAATAATTTATAGAATCCCCCATAAAACACCCTCTCCAGTTTAACATTATTAAGATACACAACAGCCTTGTCATGTAGCATTCCCCCTAAATTGGTGTAGAACACTACTTTGTACAAAGGTTTTAGTGATGTCTCCACCTATCCTGTCTTATTGTTCTGTACTAACAATCAGTTTAGTACTGGTAGGTACTGATACACTCAGCTTGCTAACAGTTAAGATGTCAGGAGAGTCAGCTTGCTGCATCTTAATTTTCATTAGGCATTTGAAACCACTATGATACTTGCAGGAAGAGTAATTAATTTACTAGTTTTAAACAATGTTCCTGACAAACTGGTGCTACTTTTGGGTGCTGCTATCATTAATCTATGGATACATTGTACCTGGATCTTCATAATAGAGGTAAATACCTTTACCTTGGTAATAATGTTAAAGACAGCAGAATGTTTATCTTTTTTGGGTTTTTTTTTTATACACTGCATAATTCAAGGATTTCCACATATATCAACATTGTCATTACAAGATTTTTTAAAGGGGAAATTGAATGTTCACATTGTATAGGTGTTATTTATATAAGTGGTACAGCTTTTTCAGTGTGCATTATTAATTCCACATGGACATACACTATAAAATTTCTTTTTTTTTTTTGTTCCAGTAAAAGTACTTTTAGTCTGTCTAAACTTTGCCAGCTGTGAAAAGATCTATACTTTTTGTTAATACTTGGTCTTTCCTACTGATCTATGTCTGAAATCATAACTGACTCAAATGTGTGTTCTTCAGAGGATATTAATTTGAGTTGGTTCAACTGAACTTTTAATCACTGGTACATTCATTGATTTCCATTTTCTCCTTTGTCAGTGAGCTTTCTTGTTCTTCTGAGTACTTTAATGTCATTTTTCATGTAGCTGTAATACAGGTTGCTGCATCAAACAAGGCATGGGCAACAGATAATGGGCCATATAGCAGGATCCACATAGCAAGAGTTAAATGAACTAGCTTGCTATACTTAAACTTATGTATTTTTAACTATGAAATTCAGAAAGTGTTCTGCAGTCAATATTAATGCTCTTTAGGATGCTATTTTACCACTCAACAGTTATTTGAAGCAAAAAACCAAATGCTTAATGTTGTTCAGATAATCTTTGTAAAAGTTTTTTGGCTTCTTATTTCATTTTTTCCTCTATCATGTGTTTTCCAAGAAAATATTACTCTATTTTCAAACCTTGTTTTCATCACTGATCAGCCAACACAAGGCTTTTCACATGTGGCTGATATTGATCGCACATTTTAACATCACTGCTCTCATAATTCTCTTGTTATCCTATGTCTTCCAACTGCATAGGTATCTTAAAATTAGTGCATATTGCAGCTTATGGCACCTACTGCTTTACGTGGCAGGATATATTGCTGCTATTTATTTTACCCAGATTACCATAATATACCCATTTAAAACAATAGATAGCTTCTATCCCAGTCCCTCTGCTATGATTTACTTTCACAATCAGTGCAGTAAGTGTGACCATTCTTCTAAATAATTGTGAAGAACAAAGCCAAGCAAGAACATGTGCTTCAAGCTCTATGACTACGAGTGTTATTTAATTTTATAATCTCACAATATGGGAGGTTTCCTAAGCTATTAATCTTTGGATAATTGGTCACCCATTTTTCATTACCATGTGGTTAAATATTCATTTTTTAACCAATGTTACATGGCTTTAGAGTAAAACTTTACACAGATTACAGCTGAGAACTTGGTTTGTTGCGTTCTTTTTGCTTTTTTTTTTTTTTTACTCAATACCAGCAATCTGTCAAGCTATTTGTTTTCATTTAGACATGTTGGATAGTCATTAAAAGATTATCTTGTGTATTGAATCAATATTGTCTTGCTTGTACAGAACTGGTTAGATTATAAATTATTTACTAAAAGAGAAAACTAAACTTTGTATTCACTTTTGGCTTACCCAAATAAACATGTAGTGTACAAAGGCATACCAGTCCATCAGGAAAGATATAATTTTACAATAGAAAGAAAAATATCCTTTTTTTGTATAATTATGCAAAGAATAAAATTATATTTTTTCTTTATACTGTAAAATAACTGAGATCTCTACATCCAAGACTACCTCTAATGGAAAATAAATTTACTTATATATTTATGCAACTTCATTAAAAGTATTACAATAAGAGGTTCAAATGCTAGTTATTTAAAATAATTCTAGAAAAACTGACTAGAAAAAAAATATGTCATCACATCTGTGGGTTAACTCATTCATAATGATAAAGATGTTTTTAGACCATCTATTTCAAATAAGACTCTATGTGTAAGATATAAAGTAATTCATCGTAAGAACATCTTACATAGGAAAGAAACTATAGGAAGTGTGTCTTCAGTGTTATTAGTAACATCAAAATGCTTTCAGTTATTTTCTGATCTTAAAATACAATTTCAGTGTCTGACCCCATCTATTTATGGAATATGGTCTCCATATAGCATCCTCAAGTATTCAGAACTTGGTAGTCTTCTTACAGGTTGTTGATGTTACTTCTTTTCAGATCTTTTTTTAAATCAATTCCAGACATTTGCCTGCTCTTAATTGATTTCTTTAGTCTTTGAATCAGATCATCTATGAATGGTTGTTCTGAAATGACTATTTAAGGAATAATGAATGAGACATTAAGAAAATGAGGCTTTCATCAACAAATAAACTGTGTAAAGGAGAATAAATGTAACATACTCCACATTACCCTCCAGGCTTCACGTGTTTGAGCAGCATGACAGAGAGCCTTCAATGTCACCACATGGAATGTGACAGATAGCTCTGCATCTCAAAGACCTGTAGTGCTCATTCACCTTCTGGCCTACGTGGCTCAACAGCAAACCGCTTGGCAGCATTTTGGATAGAACTGAGAGTCTGCTCAGAGAGAACAAGGACGCTTGCTAAGTTTCCCAGAGCCCCAGTTGGTGGTTGTGTGGTTAAATATCCTGAACAAGGAATGTTTTGGAGTTCACCCAGCTACATGAAATATCAGGAAAGCCAAAAATATTTAGGTAAAAATGAAAGATAAACACAAGCCTTTACAGAACTGCCAAAATAAATGATATGTCTAAACCAGTTGTCAAAGAAGTACATAAAGAATTTAAAATGTTGCTAATTTATTTACATGATGATTATATCAGAAAATTTGACATTGTCTCAGATTTTGACTTTCCATCCCTGACAAGACCTGGTTTTGAGATTTGAATATACCTTCTCCAACTTGTTGAGAGAACACTCGCTTGTTCAGACAGGTCCTTTTCCAAGGTGTTTCAGAGTGTCTAGGATAGTTTCAAATTAGCTGCTGATGGACTACATCAACATTGACAAAAGAAAATTCCTTTGGGCTTTCCATTTTAAGAGGATGAGGAACTGTAAAGAGGTAAATGAGCATTTAGGAGGACAATGAGGATGGACAAAGGAGCAAAAGGCAAATCACCAAAGTATCTTATCCCAGCTGTTGTGGAGGAGCCTATAAAACAGACAACCAGTCACCAAAAAAGAAATATTCCAACCAAAACTATTTAATACTTTGAAAAGCAAAAGTCAAACCAAAATTACCTAGCACACTGACAAACCAAAGAAAACCATGAGCCTGGATGTCAGGTGGGAATATTGCTACACAGCAGACTTAAGAATTCTTAAGTTTTTGTGAACAATCCTCTATAAGGATGACGGAAAATGTGCACAATCACTCATCTATAAAATCAGGGCTCTCAATCCCAAGGAAGTTATTTTAGGCATGCTGATCCCAGGGGAGACTCCTCAACGGCAACCTGCTGTTTTGAGAAGTACCATCTCAACTCTCCAAAGGGCATTCCACTTAAACCCTAGTTGAGTCTGATGTGTGGTCATTTCTAATTGGCTAGAGGTCCCAGCTTCTGCGGACTGTGTGCCTGGCAACAGGTGCCTTAAATATGTGAAAAAGGTAAGTGCATCAAATAAGGTAATCAGGCTTCAGCAGCTGGATTTTAAGTAAATTAAATGAAACTTTGCAAGTCCTTGTCTTTGTTTAGTCTTTGTCAAGGCTGGTGCATCTAAGACAGTAAAAAAGAATGAAGTTAACATTTATGTATTTTTGGACATTAAATTCACATTTCCATAGTACTACTACTCTTTTTTTTTTTTTTTTAAGTAAATTAAATGAAATAGGAAACAACAATATTTATCAAAATCCGATCCCTTCTTCAGGAATACATAGTCACAAATGGGAAGAAAGAAACAAGCCAGAGTCCCAAAGAATTCAAAATCAGCTCAGTTACATGATATGTAGAGCATTTTGTGAGTTTCTGGGCTTTCTTATCTCATTGAACGTACAATGTCATATGAAATTGCAAAACATGAGAAGATTGAACCAAAAGGTACAAAAGAAGAATTGGGAAAAAGAACTTTTTGTACAAAATAGAGAAGAAATTCAATTTTCAACCTTTCTCTTATCCTTTTATTTGCTCCTATCTTGCACAGCACAAGGAGGTATGCACAAACCCTATAAAACTATTCACATACATTTTAAAATTAAAAATTAATGAATCATAATTGTTCTACAATAATCCACTTTAGAATAAGATTGACACTTCAAAGCTACATTCTGATTAGTTATTTGGTCTTTTGGATTATATTGTAGCTATTCATCAACTTTCAACAATATGTCTTTGGAACATAATCACTAAGAACTCCATGAAAATCCTGTAGCTATGATGGATAAAGTAAATGGATGCAGTAAGAAATAATTGCTTGCTCTGTTTGAATCATTCCTATCTCAGTACTTAGCTTGCAAATAATTCTTTCTTATTTGATTTACATATTTTCACTTTTCTTCTCTATCCTTGAACCTTCAATTCTCTGTGACCCATGACTGGTAAAAACTAAAAGTTTTATACAAATCAACAGAGAGTCTGACTGTACAAGAGTTGTGTCCTTTTTCCTCATACAGGCCAAAGATCACAAAATCACAGAATCACACTCACTGAGCTTGGAAGGAACCTCTGGAGGTCATCTGGTCCAACCATTTTGCCCCAGCAAGAAGTGGAGCCAACTGCACTGCCTTGGACTATATCCAGGCAGCTTTTGAATATTTCCAAGGATGGAGACTCCATAACCCCTCTAAGTAATGTGCCAGTGCTCAATGCTGAAACAGCAAGTATCTTTTGAAACTTTGATAAGCTGCATACATTGAACTGTGCTACAAGGACAGTGTAATTCCCAGAAGTACACTTATTACAAAAAGGCGTACATGTTTTACATAATAGTCCCGTGGATATGAAAAAATAACGTGGAGTCAATTTTCTACAGATGAGATGTGTTAGACTGAGCTTTATATGCAAGATTGCTGTTGTCAACTGTTCTTGGAGAAGGACATAGAACATATGACCTGAGTATCAGATAGTAAGTAGGAACATAAGCAATTAAACTTCCTTTGAAGGAGCAGTTATTTTTAGTAACAAATTATCATGCAGGTTATAAATTTTGTATATTTTCAAGTGGCAATATAAACTTCCTGTAGACTAATAGGGAACTTTGATTAGCAAATTAACATCTCTGGTTAGACTCAGTATTTAGCCAAATGAGTAACTGGAAGTTTAGAAGTATTTATAGGAAAAAAACATTCATTATATCATACAATGCAGACGTCTTCCTCACTGATAATATTGGTGGCTGAGGAAAACCTCTCTTGTGCTTGCCAGCAGAAATGAGGGGGGCAAGGTTACACAAGATTTGGCACCAAACATAAAATATTTACTTTCCTTTCTCTTTTTCTAAAAGGATGTGATAGACAGGTGGAAGAATTAATAGAGAAAAAAAAAAAAAAAAAGAAACTACTTCAAACACAAAGTTTCCAGATCTAAGACGGGTAATACAAGTCAGGAAAACTATGTAGAGCAAAGACAGCAGGATGTGGTAGTGAAATTTTCAGTGACATGATTCTTTGGATTTGCTTCAATTGTAATCTTCATTGCTTAAATTTGTAACTAACAAAAGGATTCGTTTAGTCTATCTCTAGAATCTTACTATGCAGTTTATATGTAATATGATAGCTATCACCTCATTTTTCTAGTCAATATAATAAAACAAACATAAGGAAATATTTAACTTATCCTACTGTAACGTCTAAATTAGGTCAGACAAATCATTCTCTAATAATGTCTTTCTGTGGAAAGTAGAAGCTAAGGTCATTTTAGACATCTATACTGCTAACATAAAAATTTACACTACAGAGTGACACAGTAGAAGTTTTACTAAACAAAACATGTATGCAATACCAGTAGTTCATAAACTACAAGGATGACCTAAGAGACCAGATTCTCTGTTCATAATCCATGTATCTGGAGAATACATCCTGCCTGACTCTAGTGTAGAGTCACATGTCAAATATGTCAAGATCACACACCATCTAAGCCATGCCCTTTTCTGCAAGTCTTGGTAGACAATAGAGAGATCACAGAGACAGTCTGGACAAACTCCGATGTAACAGTACATATTTAATGTGTTGGATTTCTGAACTGGTTATGTAAATTTTCAATGCAGGGTCATTGTTACTTAAGTTCTGTAATGTTAGGAGCTGCACTGTGAGGTAAAGTAGATTACAGTCAGAGGCTTCTTATTATGTAGAGGTTTAAATTAAAAACAGCTGACAAAAGCTACGGATTAATCTTGAGTTAGTAGGACTAAAAGTTTGAGTTTGTTGGCATAATGTAATGTACCAATAACTGAATCAGAAACTGTCTCAGTGCTTTATAATGGCAGCAACAGTTTTGATAGTTGACATTTTTCAAAAGCTGTCAAAGATTTAATTCTTCTCTTCTTTTAATGATACTAAATAGTCAAATGTTCCTCACAGAAGAATGTTAGACTCAATACTGCAGATTTCTGAAATCTAGGCTTTTGTTTCTCAAATAACACTAAAGACCCCCTTCAAGTTACTTATTAGTCTGATAGCAACAAAGATCTGATAATCTTTAATTAATTTCCATATTGTCTAGTCTATGTACAATTACAGTATCACAGTTAATGTTTTATACTATGTATTAAAACTGTGATTCTCATGACTAAATCTTGAAATTCTGTTTTTCTAGCTTTGTTAATTATCCCAGTGCATTATATACTGAATACTGACATTGACAACTATTTTTTTTTCTTTCTTTCTTCTTTTTTTTCTTTTTAAATTACGAGGAAGTAAATATTACTCTAAAACCCAGCTCAAACAAGTATCTAATTCTTCAGCCCATGGCAGCTGCAAGAAGACAGCAGAATTCAGAATCAACAAATCATAAAACATTCTGCTTACGCTTATCTTTTCATTGCTGTAAGTGACAATTCTGCATCATTCATCTGGGTGGGAGGGAGAGTTGATTTGGAATGATGAATAAAAGAGCTTTGTTCAGACCAGGAAATCTGGTATGGTAACTACTTTAAGATTTTCACAATCAAAAAAGAGTCATCAGAAATCCAATTTGGCTTGTATAAACGCCCTGTGAAACACATGTGATGTGTTGGTGTCTTGTAGGGAGTGTTGAGAGAAGGTTATGTTACGTGTATATTTCAGAGGAAAGAAAAATAATATAATGCATCTTGCCTCATCTGAAAACATCATTAAGTACCATTTCTAAGGTACATGAAGCTAAAGCAAGGTTGTACTTCACAATTTATGTAGTATTTTCAATAAGGACATAGAAAAACACCAGTCAATAATTTTAGAATGTGTTTCTAGAATTATTTGCATGCTTGGCCTGAGTTGACTTAAAGGATCTTCTCCAGAAACAGATAATCAACAGTTTTGAAGCATTCAAAACTTGTTAAAATGCTTCCAGGCTTTGTAAACAACCTTTCACCTATGGACATTTTGATCACTGTTCATATATGTCTCTAGGACCACAGGATCATATTATGGAATAATACTTTCAGGTGAGTTTATGGAGTTGTATGCATTTCGACATTTTGTAGAAACATTATGAACTGTATGTCCTTCTTCAATATCGTCATTTTCAGGGCACCATTGTTAATTTTCTAGATTATGCTATCTTCTCTCATGCTTGTAGAAAAATTAAAAATAGTAGAATATTCACAGAGAACAGAAAGCATTACGAAGTCTCCAAATATGGGCATCTCCTCTTTATCTATATTTCTCAACCTGTGGAAAAACTATAGATAAATAAATCAATAAACAATCTGTCAGGTCTCTTTTTTAAAGATTTTATGAAACAGGCATAGCAAATGGCTTGTAAAATGGCTACAACATTAAAACATTTGTTCTAATAGATTTTATGTTTTCCTTGTAGTCTTGACTCTATTAAGATTAGAATTATCCTGTTAGATTTTATTTTCCTTAGCAATATCCAAGATTCTTTTCCATTATGAAACTCTTGCTCTGTGTCGAGTATAAGTTTTAAGCCTTACTAATTTTAATTCTTCCTAAGCAACTTTTGTCACATAATTTTAGATGTGTAAACATTTTTTCTTTCACATCAAATTAATATCAAATGTAGAATGACTCTCATCTTTAGAATTTGGAACTACATTTATTTCAAATAAATACATTTTCCATTGTCTTTCACCATATTTATTGTGATAATTTTCCTTTTACAGGTAATTTCGACTGTATGGAATTTTGGGACACAAAGCATTGTATGTACTTAAAACTGCCTTGTAGTAGTACTTTTGCATCATCATCAGTGAAATATGGATCAGGAGGTCAGGCAGTATATCCTATTTCAGTAGAAATCTATTCATTTTGTGTATTAGACTCACCAACAACCTTATATAGAGGGCAATGTACTTACACTCACATTTTGTTTTGCATTACTTCTGACAAAATGCTTCTTCATGAAATGTAAAATATTAAGAGCCTGCTTTTTCACAAAATGTCTAGTCTACACTGCCATCACATATGCAACATACTGTATCACACTGTAGATATTGAGTGAACAGAAATGAGATGGGTAGGCAAACCAAGTGCTAGAATTTCAGTCTTGGAAAGTTACATTATGAGTTACACTAAAACCTTGTATCTCAGTTTTCTAACTTGCACAGTATGTGTATCAAGATAATGTGTCTTAAAAATAATTTCATGAAATCACAAAGGATGCTTACTCAAAATAGATCTGTTGATTTCTCAGTCAGGAAAGGAACTAAGCACCTCTTAAAAGGGATGTAGGATGGAGAGGATTAAGTGCGTTTTGTCAAGGATTTTACAACAGAAGGCATAAAGTTGTCCTTTTATATCTCCAGTGACATAATAAATTGCTTCACTCTGAGACAAGAAAACAAAAAGAAAACAACCTTTTGATTTTGTAACCATTATAACACAAAATTAGTCATATAAATGAAGCCAGTAGACATAAAACCATTCACTTTTAGATAATTAGGGAATTTTATAGCCTTGAAGCAACTTCCTGTTACAGACAGCACTAATTTAAAAATACAACAAAGTCAAAGAGGCAGTTTTTACATTTCTTCAAGCATAAAGGATTGTCTACGTGTGCATATTATGCTGCCTAATTGTTAGCTAAAAATCTACATATTTATATATATAGGTATTTTGTGTGTGTGTATATATATATATGTACTTACGTATATATTTAGTTCTCCTAAACAGCCTAGTGAGATCACTACTCCACGCAACATGGGTAACTAACAGGAAGAGCTGAAAGCCATTGTGCAGCAGGATATATTTTATATTCATTTATATTCACCATCACAGAAACATGGTGGAATAACTAATGACAGGAGTGCTGCAGTTGGTGGCTATAAGCTCTTCAGAAGGCATAAGTAAGGAAGGAAATATGGTGGTGTGGCTCTGTAGGTTACAGGGGGGTTTGATTGTATAGAGCTCAAGGATTATGATGATAAGCTTGAGTACTTATGGGTAATGATGAGGAGGGAAGACCAACAAGTCAGCTATTCTACTGGGAGTCTGTTATAGACCACCTGGCTGGGATGAACAGTTTGGCAAAGCTTTCTGCAAGGAGCTGGCAAAAGTCTCTCAATGGCCATCCTTTGTTCTTGTGGGGAACTTCAACTTACCAAACATCTGCTGGAAATAAAAGTCAGCGGTGAGGAAAGCTACTCCATCTTTTATCAGCAGTCCTGGTTAACCAGGGGGGTCTCAGATGACCAGAGGCTTGCCAATGTGATGCTCATCTACAAGAAATGTTGGAAGGAGAATTCAGGGAAATACAGGTCTGACAGCCTGACCTCAATACCAGAAAATATTATGGAGTGGTTTATCTCGAATGGACTTACAAAGTAAATGCAGGCCAATCAGAGGATCCAGCCCATCCAGTATGAAGGGCAGGAGGGCAGGTCATGCTTGACCAGTCTGATCTCCTTCTATGACAAGGTGACCCATCTAGTGGATGAAGGAAAGGCTGCGGATGTCATCTACCTAGACTTCAATAAAGCCTTTGACACTATCTCTCACAGTGTTTTCCTAGAGAAGCTGTGTAAAAGACTGGCTAGATAATCAAGCTCACAGAGTTGTGGTGAATGGAGTTGAACACAGCTGGCGGCCACTCACAAGTGGTGTTCCCTACAGGTCAGTGTTGGGGCCAGTGTTGTATAATATCTTTATTCATGATCTGGATTAGGGGACTGAGTGCTCCCTCAGTAAACTTGCAGATGACACCAAATTGCGTGGGTGTATCAATCTTCTTGGCGGGAGGAAGACTCTGCATAGGAATATGAACAGGCTGGATTGATGGGCCAAGACCAATTGTATGAGATTCAACAAGGCCAAGTGCTAGGTTTTGCATTTCAGTCACAACTCTTCAACATTACAGGCTTGGAGAAGTATAGCTGGAAAGATGACTGGGAGTGCTGGTTGACAGCCACCTGAACGTGAGCCAGAAGTGTGCNATCTCTCACAGTGTTTTCCTAGAGAAGCTGTGTAAAAGACTGGCTAGATAATCAAGCTCACAGAGTTGTGGTGAATGGAGTTGAACACAGCTGGTGGCCACTCACAAGTGGTGTTCCCTACAGGTCAGTGTTGGGGCCAGTGTTGTATAATATCTTTATCCATGATCTGGATTAGGGGACTGAGTGCTCCCTCAGTAAACTTGCAGATGACACCAAATTGCGTGGGTGTATCAATCTTCTTGGCGGGAGGAAGACTCTGCATAGGAATATGAACAGGCTGGATTGATGGGCCAAGACCAATTGTATGAGATTCAACAAGGCCAAGTGCTAGGTTTTGCATTTCAGTCACAACTCTTCAACATTACAGGCTTGGAGAAGTATAGCTGGAAAGATGACTGGGAGTGCTGGTTGACAGCCACCTGAACGTGAGCCAGAAGTGTGCTCAGGTGGCCAAGGCAGCAAAAAGCATCCTGGCTTGTATCAAAACTAGCGTGTCCAATGGGAGTAGGGGTGTGACTATGGCCCTGTACAAAGCACTGGTGAGGCCGTACCTCAAATACTGTGTTTAGGTTTGTGCCCCTCACTTAAAAGAAAGACATTGATTTGCTGGAGCATGTCCAGGAAATGACAACCGAGTCGGTGAATAGTCTAGAGAACAAATCTTTTGAGGAGCAGCTGAGGGCACTGGGGTTATTTAGTCAAGAGAAAAGGAGGCTGAGGGGAGACCTTATCAGTTTCTACAATGCTATGAAGTTTTAAAATGGAATCCTTAAGTCCTTCTTTCCAATAATCTCTAAATATAACATGCTACTTGAATTAGAATATTCTATGTTATATTCTATGGTTAAGTAAGCATTATCTTATAGAAATTTAGATCCTAATATTTCTGAATAATTCCATTGCTCAGTTGGAAACAGTCATGATAATTTTTCTATTAATTTTACAATATGATGTGAAATTCTAAAATATTTGTGCTAGATAATCTGAATTTATACGGTAGCCTTGTATGTATAGTAGTGCTTTTAATATAATAGCGCCAAAATATATAAAAATTATTTTTCTCTCAACTTAGAGGGTTTATTTTTAAAGAATATATATAATGAAACTGAATGGATCACAGTAGAAAACAGTTTGAACAGCTGCCTGAGACATAGAGAACTTCAAAGCTTTATGATCCTTGCCCTGTTGAACATGAGAGCAAATTGAAACACTTCAAAAACTACTTAACCTTTGCTACCTCTAGAACTCCAGTAAAAAAACTTTCTCTCACACTTTTTACAGGTACTATTTAGAAAAAAATAGACTAATTCTAAGACCAGCTCAAAAAATAAACTACAAAAAAGAACATAGATCTGAAATTCCTGTTTCACCTTTTCTTTCACAGACATTCCTAGAAATTCATATTTCATTACAAGGCTTTTGTTTAGTTTAAAGAATATCTTGGAAATCACTCCTGCATTTCAGCAAATTAGTTTTAAAAAAAATTTTTTTTTACATGAGTTTTAGGCAGGCGCAACTATTATGCCTCTAAACTTAACAAACTAGGT
Source organism: Piaya cayana (assembly GCA_013389865.1). NCBI lineage: Eukaryota > Metazoa > Chordata > Aves > Cuculiformes > Coccyzidae > Piaya > Piaya cayana. The sequence continues at coordinate 92,789 of WAAB01021766.1, forward strand.
TGAAATTATGCACCTGGTGGACACTTTTGTGGATACAAGATCTGCTTTTACAAAACTTAACATTCACAGCTGCATGTAGCAAGTAATTAATAGTCAGATCAACAACAGGAAGACAACTTTATTTCTTGACAATGATCCTTAGCACTGAATTACATGTACTTCAGTGATAAAGTTGGTAAATTTTCTGCTAGAATAAATATTACCGGTGGATCCACATATATGTAATTAATACTTCAATCAAGCATGAGTAGTTGAATTTAATATATGATAATATGCTGAATTTCATTGGCCTACATTACTTTGAAGACTCATGTTTTTTTCTCTGTGATTGTAGCCTAAAAATAATATAATGCTAATTGCAAGAATGGCAGATATTTTTACCTTCACAAACTATTGAACTCGGTACGATACAGTATTTCATAATATAAACCATCACGAAGTGTGTGGGGTCCTTTATATAAAAGGAAAAAAAATTAAGGTCTGGTACTTTTATGTTTACTTAAACAGGAAAAGAACCCACAGTTTTGTAATAAATTCTACTGATTAATGAACTATATGTTTTATGTTCCAATCAGTATAGAAAAATATAATGCTCGGAAAAAAGCACATTGCTAGTCGCAGTGTGTACTGAGTTATGTGTTGTGTAGAAATTGATCTGTTCCTAGTTTGTTGTTAAAAACAGGGGAAAAAGGAGGAAGAAAGAAAAATACATTTTCCAAATGTTAGCAGCTGAAAAAAAAAAGTGTATATTATTTCAAGGAATTTTAGAATTAAGCCAAAATCAGCCTTTCAGGGTGCTACATTCTCAGTCTATTTTATGTAATGATATGCTGAAATGATAAAATGACTACTAAACTGCAAAACCTGAAAGGGATGCCTGTTAAAGTTTAGATATAAGGCCTTTATTCAATTACTTTTATGGATGGAACTGAGAGTAGAACAGTATAAATCAAAAGTTCACAGTCAGAAAGTAGCCTTCTACTGCAACTGAAGTGACTGAAATCTAGCGGATTATAAGTTTATTTTTATTTGAATAACAATATGATGTTTACAATACATAAGAAATAAATGTGATCTTGCAATTTATGTGCACTATCCCTGTCTATGACTGCTTCCTTTAGTGCTCATTTGTGATCCCAAGCACAATCAATGATTCTGATCTTGACTAAAGAAGATGCTGCTTCATCTTCTTTCAGGATAGAGCACAAACACCCTGGTCCACAGGTTCTGTCCTTACCCTCATGCCTGGGCATATGAGCAGGAGCATTCCTTCTCATAGAACATGAGATAAAGTATGATTCCCATGGTAGCTTTTAGTATTTGGACCCTTCTATTTGAGGGCTGTAACCCTATGGTCTTCTATGGCCTGAGGATCATATTAATATTTTACCATCTTAGCATTCTACACTTAATTTTTTAATTAATATTTGATAGCTAGTTGTATATATACATATATAGTGACAGTTTGCATTTCTTTTGTATTTTTTTTTTCTGTCCTGTGTCTTTTTCATGATTCATATATTCAGAAGACGGACTGTCCTCCAGACTTCATGTTTTCCATTATTTTACCTCATAGTGATGTAAGTTAGGTTGAAATATCTCCTATGTGAAATTGTGCACAACGACCATCCACATAAACTTTGACCATAATTAATTTAGGCAATATGAGGTAATGCTCTCTCTTCTGTACAGCTTGTCTTTTTTTGAGAGGTAAGATATTTTAGTGTTGTTGTTGCTGGATAACAACAATCCCAAGGTAGCTAAAATTATATACTTTAAGTTCAAATTTGAGCTTCTGTTAGGTTTTCCTGATCGTGTGCTCTCGAGTCATGTCATTAGTAAGGACTTCATCATCTATTATCACTGATAGCTCCATTTGAATGTCTTTAGAGTACTCAGTTTTAAAACTAAATATTTTATTCCATTACTCACTAAATTTTTGCTACGAGGGAAAAAAAAATCCCACTGTTTTAAGCTTCATCATGAAAAAATCGTTTTATATATTTTGTAGTCTTTCATCCTCAGTAGTTGCTTGTGTGCAAAGTCATTAAGTAGATTCTCAGTATGTGTAGTAATGTAGACAGATAGCTTTTGGTTATTTTGTCTACATGGGTGCAAAGGGGCTGCCAGTCTCATAGGTCTGGGAAGTTCTGAACCACCGCAGTTGCCAGTTGTGTGTCCTATAGGCAGGATTGAGCATTGTAGCTGAGGGAGACGGGGATAAGGTGCTTGAATTATATCAGGAGACAAAAGTTTTTCTTTAAAACCCTTTTTCCTCAAAGTGAAGCCGTCTGTTAAAATAAAAAAAAAAGATGAGTGAAGATGACTGGTAAAGTATATTACAATTACACTCTGATAAGAGAGTGCAAAAGCAGTTATCTAAACCACAAAATGAACTACTGCTCAAAGTGGAGAACTGAGAAGAGTGATAGATCTGACTTCAAACTCAGAAGGGAGCAAGTCAAGGCAAATTAGCATCAGGCAATGAAGCGATGATTTTGAAGGTGGCAAGGATAAATTAGAAACATACTGCTGAAAAAGAAGCACATTGCTAAGGGAAAAGACTCCAGTTAAGATAATCTTGGTAGTGTTTCAGGCAGGCTGATATTTAGAATGTAAGGAGCTACTTCAAGCCAAGTACTTCAAATACAGTGCAATCAACGGTTTATTTTACCAGCCAAGCCAGATGCACTTTGATAGAAACTTTAAAGCCTCACAAACTTGCTAGAATCTGTCCTGCAGCTGCTGGAGTTTTGAGGAGATAAACAGGCAATTCAAAGGCAGTTAGTTTGGTCAGAAGGTGAAGTGACACTTTAACACACAACCCACGTCAATGTAGGCTTTGTAGTAAAAGAAAATACATGCTTGATTTATTTTTTATTTGAATGGATTCACGATGAACCACTCTGGGTTTTTTTTGGCTATGAGTGCCTTTTTTTTTTTTTTTATTTTTTTTTTAATCATGCCGTGAATACAACTTTATATAGTTAATATTTCAAATGCATTTTCAAAAATAATTTTATTTTTATTCAGGGATGCCCATAACTTCTTGTATTTGATGTGTACTAGGAAGGTCAAACCACCTTTCTGAGTAAAAAGGGCCTGCAGCATCAGCAAGTAGTGCAAAAGGCTCTGAGCCAAGACACTGCTAAGGCAGCAAATGGTAGAGGAGAGAATGCCAAGGAATATAACTTCCTAACAAAGTGCAGCCATCTTTTAAATGATTCTGAATGTGTTAGAGTTGGCAATTCACATACATACAACTATCCAAACTTCCTTTTCCCTTCTGCCTTTCGTTCAGATTGAATGCCCTGTTCTGAATGAAGTGGTCTATTGAACAAGCAATACTAGTCATTGTGTCAACCACAAAGGGAATTTTTACAGGAGTGCTTGAAAAAGAAAGGAACTGTTACAATGACAAGGCAGTAGCAACTAAATATGTAAGGAAAGAAAGGGCAGAGGAAATGAAAGAATGACTGAAACTGAAATTAAGAACTAAGAAGGAACTCTATCAAATTTTGGGTAAATTAATAATACATGGAAAATGTATTGTATTGTACATACAATTGTATTGATCATGATCAATACAAGCTACATAGAAAAAGAAATTAAAAAAAAAAACAAACAAAAAACCCTAGAGTGACCAGAGGTAGAATATTGGGCAGTTTACACTAGAAAAAAAAAATGCTGTTAATTTTTAAGATGCCTACGCACAATCTGTATGTATACGTGAGCTTAAGAGGAAAAAAAAAAAAAAGACCAGTGGTCCTACCTGGCTGCTAAGCTAAATTATGACCAAATTTCATGTGATGTTGTGCATTGGACAGTGTTCCTCAACACTCATACAGACCATTTTACACTTTAGAAGAACTCAGATTTTCTGATTGCTGTAGCCACTTATCAGTTTCTCCCAACTTTTGGTTGCCTAAAGAATAGAAAAATCATCATGATATGTGGCTTAAAACCTCTTTCTGGTATGTGTCTTCTTTATATTCTAAATAATGTAATCTGAATTTTGACTGTAACCTTATCTATAATGTTCTTGGTTTTCATTTCACCTTAATATTGGAATACATAGATAAGAGCATTTTTTGTTATTGTTTTATTGTTTTTTTCCAAGAATGAATCTAACTCTTCTAAGTCATTAAAATATCTATATTTATATTTTAAGGAGATGATGACCATGACATATCTTATTACAGGAAAGCAGCATCTGAGACAAATTAAAACTGAAAAAGGAGCTTTCCACAGTTCACTAGTGGGAATAAGGTTCAGAAAACAATTCAGAATGGTATTATATAAAATTCTAAACACATTAATTTCTTTGGAAAATTCTACTGAAGGGATTTCTGTTAGACTGGAACAGTATGTCAAAGTGGTGACATTTTTTCCTTTAGCTGAGACTGTAAACACTGTTTTATTTCAGATTTTCTTTTAGATGAAAAAAGTATTTAGTACACAAACAGAAAATTATGATACAAATATTCAACTCCAAAAAAATCTAAAATCCTTGGAGGGTTTAAAATTAAAATTAGATAGGTTGATACTTTGTGATCATAGTTTAAAAATGAACAGAAATTTGAAGAAAACACATTTTTATCACTAAAATATGTATGTATAGAAATATTTTTTGGATTAGTGTCTTAATCACAAATTTCTCCTCCCCTTTTTTTGATAAACTTAATTCACCTTGATTATGGTCACGTTATGTTTTAGCATTGATAGAGATCTGAGGCCAAAGTGTCTTCTAAAAAATGAAAATTTCATTTTCATCAAGTTTTAATCATCTACTTTTAGCAGTTTTCTGTTAAAGAGACATGTTATTCATTGTTTTTTATTTTGAAACAACGCACAGATTACTTCCCTGAGGCATGTTTAACATGCTTTCAACAAGGTTCTTGAAGTTCTTACACTGACCTTTCACAAACAAATTAATCTTATTTTCATGTACATTGTTCTACTAAAGATCAAACAGGTTTACAAGATTTTAACATGCAGCTATAAATCATACATGTATTTTTGACTGTCCATTTCTTGATAACATTTGTGGATCTTTTTTTTTATTTTGACATGACACTTAAGCATTTTGTTAATATTTCAATGGATTTTTAATAGGTTTTCATTAGAAAATAGAAAGAACCAAGCACAGCAAAGAGACCAAGAAAGACAATTTGGCAAAAGGGACAAAGGAGGCCAGAAAATCCCAACAGAAGAATGATCTGTTGCAACAGAGTTTGAAAGTCACCCAATTATAGAATATAGGGAAGCTTATTAAAAAAAAAAAAAAGTAAATTAGCTGTGTGGGAGCTGATGTATATTGATCTTGATAATACCCAGTTACAGACAGATCCAGATAAAATCCAGTGTGCCTGACCCATGTGGTGGAAGTTTGTCTAGGGTGCACCAATGTCATATGCCAACTCATTGGCACTACCAGCCTGGAGAGAAGGAAAGACACCAGTGGTGAATGAAACAGCTGGCCAGCTTCAGCAATATGAAGAAAATCTCTCTTCAGCCCTATGGACCTGTGCTTCATCTATGGAAATGCTGTTCAAGCTGTTCAAGATGCTGTCCTGGAAAGCCCCACAACTCAAAGAAGAAGCTGTGGAGAAATTGCCCCTGGATGTCTAGCAGTTCAAAGAAGATATGTCCAATTCCTTGGCTGTACAGACAAGCATCTCAGCTACTAGAAGTAAGACTTCTTTTGCTCAAGAGAGCAGATATAGAGGGTACACATCCCCAGGCATCCTGTTGTTTTACCTGCATGGCCATGGAGAGGACATAAGAAAGCAGGATGGAAAACCTACCTTAGGAGAGGGTACTTCAAAAAAACAAAGGGATATTGGTATAGCTGTCTTGGAGATGAAGGAAATTAAACAAATATCCACCTTGCTTGGTCTGTCAGAGGATTCATCTGTTGTGGGGTTTCTGAGAGTTGAAGAACAACAGGTGTTGATTGCTACCACAGCAGAGCACCAGTAAAAATAGCACACCAACCAAGACTCCTTGATTCCCATTCATAAGCCGATTTGTTGTCTGTAGAGCCAAGAAGTCATCATTAAGACTTACTCACCCTTTAACAGTCCTATATGGCCAGTATAAAAGTCTAATAAAGAGTGGAGACTGACAGTAGGTCATCATGGCCTGAACAAAGTTATGCTGCTCCTGAGTGCTGCCATGCCAGACATACTACAACTTCAATATCAACTGCTGCACCAATCTCGTGGCGAAGGAAATCTTCCTAGCGTCTAGTCTAAATCTGCCCCTCTCCAGTTTATACTGATTGCCCCCAGACCTATCACTACAAGACTTCATAAAAGTCCCTCCACAGTGTTCTTGTATGCCCCCTTCAGGTACTGGATATTGCTGAATGAGAAAAATAGCCAGTAATTCATCTCTATACTGACTTGTAGATTGTGGCAAATGCCCTGTGGGAGTGGCTGCAGCAATGAAAAAAGAAAAACTAGCAGTATAGTGGTAAACACATCCAGGCTGCCCCGTTGTGGCAAGATATTGCTGCCTGGGTAGAGAACTTGGTTGTAAATGTACATCACATAGATGCTCATGTACCCAAGTGTCAGGCCAATGAAGAACATCAAAACAATCAGCAGGGGGATCAGACTTCTAAGATAGATGTGGTTCAGGTAATTTTAAACTAGCAACACAAGGGTGAATTATTTATAGCTTGGTGGGCCAATAACACCTAAGGCTATCAAGGAAGAGATGTAACCTATAGATGAGCTCGTGGTCAAGAACTGGGTATGACCATGGACACATAGATTACCCATGAATGTGAAACATATACTGCAATCAAGCAAGCCAAGAAGTTCGAATGTGTTTGGTATGGAGGACAATGCCTGAAATATAAATATGATGAGGCCTGGCAGGTTGATTATATCACAGTCCCACAAACCTACTAAGGCAAGCATCATGTGTTTACAATGGTGGAAGGAATCACCAGATGGCCGCAGACATATCCTATGCCCCATGTCACAACCTGAGATGCTATCACCCCCTGACAGGTCCATAGCTATTAGTCCCAATCCCCATCCCCCATACAAAAGGAAAAAATGGAAATGAGAGAGAGACTTGTCACTTGGGAAGGAACACTAAACTGCTTTAATAAAATAATAATGATAAAAGGAAGATAGTAGTATTTATAAGTAAAATAATAAAATATATACAAATACACAAAAACAATTCAAACTCTCCAGCTGAATATATGTCACCAAAGATGTAGGGCAGTGGGCAGATAAGGTCCCAGACTGNTTCCTGAATGCACGGATGTATTCAGGGGCAGAGAATGTCCTCACTGAACACTGGTCATTGAAGAAGAGGGCTGGCCTTCATAATCTCTAAGCTTTTATATTGAGCATGACATGTATGACATGGAATACTTTGTTGGTCAGGTTTGGATCATCTGTCCTATATGCCTCTTCAACAGTTCTGGGATGGCATTAATTTACATAGGAATAGGCACAGAGTAGTGACCTCTCTACACATCACTGGCCCATTATCTTGGTGATAACTATCAGTCTGAAGAGTCTCGAGGAAATGTTCTGCATTAGCTCAAACCAGAACAAGATTTAAGAATAGAACATTTCAAGACTGTTATTGTTATACCAAGTCATAAATAATCTAAATAGAAGTTGGCCAGATCTACTACTAGGACTTTATTATAGGATTTTGTTTTTCATTTTGTTTTTGATTTTGTTTTGCTTTGGTGGGGTTTTTTTTTTTAAGTTTTAATGGAGGTTGGTAAAACTTGCCAGTGGATGGTTTTTAGTTCCTCAGCAGTAAATTTTTGAGATATCTTTCTATGAATTACTCTACTTTGAAATAAAACACCTGGTCTCATAGAGATTCTGACATGGTTTAGTTTTTCAGTCATTACAAAACACATTCACTACTGCAGCACTGCTGGGCTTTTGTGTGTCAGTCTCTCAGAAGGATTCACTCTCTTTCTTCCATAAGACCTGAAATGCAGAGAGCTCAGCTGGGAGGCAAATTTGGTTTTACTCACCTTTATTTCCCACAGCTCTGAAAGCTGTTGGTTTCTAAAGCATTCAAATTGACAATTCAGAATATCCTCAGAATAGTTCAGTTGTCTCACACCAGTGATTCCTTCACTTATTCCTGCTTTTCTTCTGGATCTCCCTTTTTCATTATGATAGTAAGATCAGCCTCCTCTCTATGTATATTAATTGGATATATCCTTTACATTTACTATAGTGATTGTTTGTGTGGGTATAAGGAATCCTCTTTAAAATAAATTCTCATTTTTATGTAAGTGGCTGAGCCCTGAAAATTTTTAAGAAGTGTTCTAGTAGCCAATAATCATGAATAAGCCTTTAAAAACTGGAATACTTTCAAATCCTATTCATTCTACTGCCAAAAATCACATTTTAAATGCCTACACTTAGCCTTTATCACACACACAGAGGTATCACTGGAGCAGTGCAAGATGTTATTTCTTATTTAACTGAAAACTGGCATTTCCAATTTTGTTCTTGTTCCAAATCAAATAAAGACTTATTTTTCCAATCATTTCCCATGAAACATATTTTTTGAAAATATCAGAAAATTTTTAAATTCTAATTTTGATGTAGAAAGACAAAATGTTTCCTTCTTTTGATGGTATGACTTCACAGAATTTCATGGCATAAAAGGTTCTTTTTATGCAGTATTAATGGTTTCTATCACTATATGTCATGTAATTCATGGAATCATAGAATGTACTGAATTGGGCAGGACCCACAAGGATCATTGAGTCCAACTCCTGACTCTGCACAGGGTAACTTAAAATTTAAGCCTTATATCTAAGAGCATTTTCTAAATAATTCTTGAACACCAACAAGCTTGTTGCCACAATCACATCCTTGGGGAGTTTGTTCCTGTGTTTCATCATCCTCTCAGTGAAGAATTTTTTCCTTATATCCAATCTGAACATTTCTTGACATAGCCATTCCCCTGTGTTCTATCACCAGGCGTTAAAGAACAGAAATCCACACTTCCCTCTTCACTCCCCCACATCAGGAATTTGTAGACAGCAACAACTCCTTTCAGTCTCTTGTTTTCTACACTGAACAAACCTGATATCCTCAGCTGCTTCTCATCAGTCATGCCCTCTAGTGCTTTCACCATGTTTGCTGCCCTCCTTTGAATACAGGCTGATATTTTTTATATCCTTCTAATATTGTGGAGCCCAAAACTGCACACAGAACTCAAAGTAAGACCACACTAGTGTTGAGCACAGTGGAAATACCTCTTCTTTTGACCAGTTAGCTCTACTGTGTTTACTATATTCCAGGATATAGTAATTGTTTTACTTCAATTTTAGCAGTTCATATTTTATTTTCATTAAACACACATACCAGTGACACAAAAGAAGAGGTTCACCTTAGCTGAATTAGTTGCCTAAAAAAATCTTCATTTAAGTCAACTACATTTCATAGTAACTAGACAGAAACAAACATTTCCAAATGATAGTCCTTTTCAAATATTTATCTTCATCCTATTATGTACCTTCTAAAACTCTCATCGCCAGCAGAAGGCGGTCAACAGTTCTTATATTGTGCTGTCACCTGTTCTTGCCAAGGCATTACCACCTCTCCTACAATCAAATAAACATTCTTACAGTTAACCAGGTTGAAACTGACCCAGGAGGAAAATGTAACAGTATTCTTACTATAAATAGTTGAGGAAAAATCTCTACTTGTTTGTTGTAAAGGAAATAGAAGAAGAAAGATAGTATTTGCACAGAATTTGTGTGCATCATCATTCATGTATAAATAATAAAATTGTAACAAATGGACATCTACAATCTGCATATAAATTGTTTTATTTTTTTATCCAAACATGCTGCAATATGGAAAAAAAAATCACATAATTTACAGTATACAAATACTACTGGCAACATTCTTTGCAAATTGTGTTTTCTCATTCATGCTTGCTTAAAATATAATTTAGTCCCAGATAGCCATATCTCACAAGAATTTCTTATAATTCACAAAAGTGGCATAAAAAGTAGAAATGAACTTATATTTTCACTTAGAGACACAAAGAATTTAAAACTCGTGTTAGAATAGTTTTAAAAAATACAGTAACTGTCCAATATTAATTAATAAACTTTTAGGAACATTGCTTTCTTATTTCATTTTAAAAATCAGTGAGAAAAATTGAATTATTAAGAAAACTGTATGTTTAGAAGTTTCCTCCTTCTCTCTCATTTAGTCTTAAAACCACAATACCCATTAAGTGTCAGATTGCCATTGTATTCTGTCTTATAGGTTCTATTTCTGTAAATCCTTGTGACATATTACACTTGTTAGCAAATTCAGTTTATTTTTCTACTTTTTATAGTAAGTTTACAGGGAACAAAATTAGGTCTAATCTTGCAAATTTATCCAAACTGTTGAAGCATTCTGATCTTCTAGTCACTGTCTATAATTTTTTGCTTTGTTTCCATAACTGATTTTCTCTATTTTTATGCAACCTTGAGCTCACTCTAAGTACTTTCAAATTATAATGTAAATTTACTTTTTTAGGGAAACCTGAAATAAACTAACACAATATGCACGTTAACTTACAATGAGTTCATAAGACTTAGATATCTCAAAATTATACACTGAGATAAATTTAGGTAGGTTTTCTTGAGGACATATCAGGCAAACAGCTGCTCAAGCCTTGGCCAACTTCAAAACTGCAATTAGCTTAAGAGTTAGATCTGTCTGCTCAAGGCTTGTCCTCTCAAGTTTTGTATATCTCTAAGGATGCAGATTATACAACCTCTCCAAGCAGCTCATTTTAATGCTTGGCTATGCTCACTGTGAAGAGTGTTTTCCTTATATCTAACTAGATTTTCTTAACATAAAATATGTACATTCCTTCTTGAGCATTCAATGCACACCTTCCAGGAGAAGATCTCAGCACAAGTGTTTCCTGTACATTATGTTCCTGTCCCCAGACATTTCTTTCACAGACAAACTTGTGCCAGTTTTTCAGTGTCTTCCTTGTAAAGAGAAGTGCAAAGCTGGATGCAGTAGTCCAGATGCATTTTCACAACACTCAGCACAAAGGCATATTATTTTCTGACCAGCTGCAAATATGCCTTTTGATGCAGCACAGTGGATTATTGGCCTTCTTTGTCATGGAGATTACTCTGTGGGCTTATATTTAGCATTTGCCCATCAGGATTCTCTGGTCATTATATAGAATCCTGCCTTGTCTAGCTAACTGGTAATGTTAAGACTGAAGTGGGGAGCATGGGATTATTCCATCCCAAGTTAAAAAAAAAAAAACAAACAACCAAACCCACAAACTTAGAAAATTTTGTCAAACTTCAGGAAATTTGGCTGCAAAGATATTATGACTGGCTCTGAGAATATTGCTAGAATCAAAGTAATTTAAATACATGGCTCTCCCCTCACCCACACAGCCAGACATCTCACCAGTGAAGACCATCAGGCTGCTAAAGCAGCTTTGGTAAACACATGCTGGCTGTTCCCAATCTCCTTTTTTTTCTGTAGGTGTAAATGACTTACAGCAGGATTTGCTTCAAAATCTAACAGGGTAATGAGGTGAAGCTGATTACAATTTCATTCCCCAGATCTTTCCTCCTTCCTTTTCTCTTGAAAATAGAATTTAAATTTCTGTTTTTTCCATTTCACGAGCAGCCCCACAATGTTATCAGCTGTTGTAGATTAGCCCTGATAGGCAACTAAGACCCACACAGATGCTCATTTATTCAACCCAGCTGAATAGGGGAAAGAATCAGAAGGGTAAAAGGGCAAAAACTTGTAGGTTGAGGTGAAGACAGTTTAATAGGTAAAGCAAAATCTGTCCACAAAACCAAAGAAAAATAAAGAACTCATTCACTAGTGCCCATCAACAGGCAGGTGTTAAGCCATTTCCAGAAAAAACAGGTCTTCGTCATGCATAATAGGTACTTGAGAAAACCAACACAGTAACTCTGAATGTCCTTTCTTCTTCCTTCTTCCTTCAGCTTGTTTCACTGAATATGCTATCATATGTTATGAGATATCTCTTTTTATAGCTTTTGTCCTTTGTCACTAGATATTAGATTACCCACTCCACATGTGAGTAGCCCTACGTTTTCCTTGCTTCTTTTCCTGTTGATATACCTCTGCAAGTCCTTCTTGTTGCCCATAATACTCCTCAGTAATTTCAGCTCCAGTTGAGTTTGAGCTTTCCTAACTTTTTTTTTTTTTTTGGATTTTGACATAGGCAGGAGGTTGTTTTCAACAACTCTGGCCAAGCTAGCTTAACATTCTGTACACCAAAATGGACCATTTTTGAACTCTGGGGAGATGAACAGGTTCCTTAAGTTTGACACACATTCTTTAGCTGCTCTGCCCTTCAGAGCAGCTTCTCTTACCAGCAATTTGAGCAAGCAAGTTGATCCAGGTTGCTCTCCTGAATCCACAGCTGTTATGCTTCTATTTCTTTTTGTTGCTTCCTTCAGGATTACAAATTCCACCATCTCAGGTTCTCTCATGAAATTTGCTGTCAGATTTCACATCTCTAAAAACTTCTTCCTTTCAAGTGAGTAGAGTAGATAAAAATGTAATGTGTTGCTAGTAGCAGGCCACAGGCTTTGTGCTGTCACCAATGTAAGCCTCTTTGTCCTGAATAGATATTAGCTTGTTCTGGCTGTAACTAACGACTGTCTAAAAGTCAGGTGACTGCTACCTATTTTATTTTTTTAACTGAGCTTGCTGAAGAACATGTGTGATTTAAAAATTTGAGTAGTCACTGAGCCACACAGGCTCTTTATGTCACTAGTGGCTGAGAGGGTGCTACTGGGTGAGTACCTATCCAGAAAAATGTAACAAATTTTTGTTTGGGTAACAATAAGAAAGGGGAAAATAAGCAGGCTGTACAACTGACCAAGGCATATCCAAGGCAGAGGGGGAGCAAACTTCCGTAGTTAACTTCATGTTCCTCCTAGCAAAGAACTGGAATTTTGGCAACACATCACAACTCTTCCCATCCTTTTTGGGAGACTGGTACTCTCACCTATAGGCTACACAGGGGCTCTGAAAAGCATAGTAACCTTACAACAGAAAAGAGGTAGATATTAAAAAGTTTATGTGGAACAATTTTGACTTTGTTATTAATGAGAGTTTTTTTCTGAATTAATTAGACCATCTGGACTATAAATGTTACTAACATTTTAACTGGATTGATAATAGCATTTGTTGTATTTTTATAGAATCATAGGATTGCCTTTGTTGGAAAAGAGCTGTGAGATCCTCAAGTTTAACCCTTAACCTAGTACTGTCAAACCACCATCAAGCACCATACCTACAGGACTTTTAAACACCTCCGGGGATTATGACTAGACCACTTCCCTGGGCACCTTCTTCCAAGATTTGACAACCACACTGGTGAAGAAATTTTTCCTAATATCCAGTTTAGACCTCCCCTGGAAAAACTTATTAGGTAGTTAAACCTAAATAGTTTGACAGTAAATATTGGGTAGGTATGTCAGTGTGTTCTCTTTTTGCCAATAAGTAAATTTTTAATGAATTGGCCAAAAAAAAATATCCCTAGTTGACTATCCAGAACTTCTATAAAAAAAAATTGTCTCCAGTGCAGTTCAGAAATCTTTTTAATTGTTTATGTCATGCCACATGGTCATTCCAGTAGATAACAGCATAGTTGAAGTAATTCATGAGAACTGAAGCTTGTAAGAACCAGAGCTTATGATTGTGTATCTTCTTTTCAGTATTTAAGAAAGGTTTTGCCCACAAATTCTCAATTTGGCAGTTCATAACGGATACCTACCATGTTTTCTTTTCTGGCCTTTCCTCTTATCTTGGTCCATAAATTCTCAAACAGCCATAATCTGTTCAGTAGCAAACCACTGTGCATTTGTTCTGCACCTTTGCATACAGCACCATCATCTCATTCTGGTCGTTCTTTCCAAAAGCCTATACCATCCAGAACTCCCATCTCAATACATGAGTCTTGTATGGACTCATGTATTAGCAGTTGAGATGGACAATCTGTACTTTGTACATGCTGATACCCAGTATATTTAAGCTTTTAAATATAAGCTGAATCTAAACAAGTAAATGCAGATCTCCTTGGGTATCGCAGGACTGGAGGTTCAAGACTCATAAAAACATGCTTTTAAATGGATTTGTGTGTCTGACATTATAAAATTTAAAAATCTTGGCTATAAATAACTTCTCATCCTTGCCTTTGTGCATTGAGAAGTAAAAGCATTCACAGATCTCCCACAGAAACATGTCATCTTTAGGTTAAGCCACTTAAACTGTGTTATAAATTATTAAATGCTCAGAGAAAAATGTTATCCAGTGCATGGAAAATATCTAACTACACAGACTCTATTTCTTTGATTTTGTGAACCTGACTTTTACTGTCATCATTGGCTGCCAGATGAAACCTACAAATTACTCTTTCACCAGTCTTGAGCATTTAGTAATCTTTGTTTTAAAAGAACTTTTTAAACACATAGGAAAGTCTTACATTACTTTAAATTTTATTGGATAGATCAAACAATCTTTGTTAGTTCAGAACCTTCAGGTCTTTGCCTTTTATATCACTTTCTTCACCGTACCAACTTGTTTGTACAGTGATATCAAAATGGCAAGATCAACATTTTAAACTCAAAACATTTCTCATGTTATGACAGATTGATTAGAGTAAAGATAAGAATAGTGAGAGTGTTCATCTCCACCAGATTTAGAATCCTATGTTGTAGAAATAATCTACATTCAAACTATTTCTCTGGATATTCTTTATCATGAACAAATACCAAAAGAATTCTCTTGAACATTTTGTGTGACCTATATTAGGTATCTATTTTAGGAAAAACAAACAATTCCTTGAAGATACTACAGACTAGAAAGGGAACTGAAGGATAAAAAACTATGAACTAGATGCAGATATTTATACTGCGGTTGACTAGTCTGACCAAGTCACTTCAGGGTTTCTCTCTGATTAATGAAGGTAAAGAAGCAGTGGTATGCTAAGAGAAGTTTATAGACACTGAAAGCCTTCTGGGTCAAACAAACATCCAGGGCACTATAATCTATTCCACAGCCAGTGCAGAGACAACGTCTGAAACAATCAGCTTGGTTCCTGATCTCTGGGGCACTTCCTGTGAAATAAAGCCATATGAGGTACTTGCTATCTGTAGGCTTAGACATGTCAGGACTAGAATTGGCCTGCTACTACAGTCCTTGCAAAGAAACATAACAACTCTTGCCAATGTGTGTCTGTGTTTAAATGTTTCTTGTCTTATCTGACCTATGCTGAGATATCTCCTTGGGACATCTCACATAGTCCTTCTTCTTTGGGTTCAGGCAACTGAATTAAGTTGTAGGGGTGAGGTTCAGTTCAAGAGAAAATACAGGAAGGGAGGTGACTACATGTAGTTTTGGTGATTAAACACCTAAGAATGATTTAGAGAGTACAGTCAATGGAGCTTGTATTGTTGCAATTGTTGTAGCATAGCTTCTAGGAGGATCTGTCCCTAGAAGATCATGGAACAGATTCTCCTAGAAGCTGTGCTAAAGCACATGGAGGACATAGAGGTGATTAATGGCAGCCAGCAGGGCCTCACCAATGGCAAATCCTCTATGACCAACTTAGCGGTTTTCTATGATGGGGTAACCACTGCAGTGGACAAGAGTAAGCCAGCAGATGTGATCTATCTAGACTTCTGTAAAGCCTTTGATATGGTCGCCCACAAGAACCTGTTCTCTGCGTTGGGGAGATATGGATTTGATGGGTGGATGGTATGGTGGATAAGAAACTGGTTGGGTGGCTATATTAACAGAGTAGCAGACAATGTCTCAAAGTCCAGATGGAGTTCTGTGACAAGTGGTGTCCCTCCGGAGTCCGTATCAGGATTGGTGCTGTTTAATATCTTCATCAATGATATTGAATATGAGATCAAGTGCACCCTCAGCAAGGTTGCAGATGACACCTAGCTGAGTGGTGTAGTTGCCACACTGGAAGGACATGATGTCATCCAGAGGGACCTGCACAGGTTGGCGAAGTGGGGCTGTGAGAACCTCATGAGGTTCAACAAGGCCAAGTGCAAGGTCCTACACCTGGGTTGAGGCAATCCGCAATTTCAGTACATGATGGGGGATGACGTCACTGAGAGCTGCCTTGCAGAGAAGGACTTGGGTATGCTGCTCAATGAGAAGCTCAACATGAGCCAGCAGTGTGTGCTCGCAGCCCAGAAGGCCAACCACATCTCGGGCTGCATCAAAAGAAGAAAGGCCAGCAGGTTGAGGGAAGTGATTCATCCCCTTTACTCCTCTCTTGTGAGACCTCATCTGGAGTACTGTGTGCAGTTCCGGAATCCTCAGCATAAGAAGGGTATGGAACTGTTGGAATAGGTCCAGAGGAGGGCTACAAAGATGATCAGAGGGCTGGAGAACTTCCCATATGAAGACAGGCTAAGAAAGTTGAACTTGCTCAGCATGGAGAAGAGAAGGCTCTGAAGAGATCTTATAGCAACCTTCCAGTACCTGAAAGGGGCCTACAAGAAAGTTGGAGATGGGCTGTTCCTAATGGCTTATGGTGATAGGATGAGGGGGAATGTGTAGAAACCAGAGAGGGGCAGATTTAGACTGGAAATTATGAAGAATTTTTTCACTATGAGTGTTGAGACACTGGAACCAGTTGCTGAGGGAAGTTTTGGATGCTCCATCACTGGAGGTGTTCACAGCCAGGTTGGATGGGGACTTCCAACCTAAAGTATTGTATGATTCTGTGATTCTGTGATTCTGTGATTCTGTGATTCTGTGATTCTGATTCAATTCAGCAGTCTCAACATAAGCTTCAGGAGTTGTTTAAGACACACAAAACCATCCATCTTTACTTCAAGATGCTTCTCAGAGTGGATAGAGGTCTACTATGCATCTTCTGTGACAACTTCCAGCCACATGTATATTTTTCAAATACCAGAGTACATCTCAAAAGACCTTGGAAGTCAGGTTTTGGTGAACTGAGCCCAAAATCTCTATTGAAAGTAGTATGAATTCAGACACTTAGCTCACAGTTTTAGCCCTCTGTTAGGTGCATCTTAACTGTAGACTGAATCTCATATTGAACTACTGTGGAATCTGTACACTTCTGAACTGTGCCAGTCCTCATTTCTGCACTGACGCTGTCATCGTGTTGCATTGCTTCATAGATTTGAAAACTTGTGAGAAATACGGCAGAATTCATTAGCATTTCCCATCCCCATTATGGGTAGTATCTCTGAATGGACTATGGCCATACACCATAGCAGGGTTAGACAAAAGAATACTAGTAACATTCCACAAACCATGATCACATATCATAGACAAAAAATTGCTATTATTGTATTACAGTACATTAACTAGTACTTTTCCTTAACATTTGTCTAGTTGCTTTTTGTAACTCTTCTTACTAAAATTCAGTCAAAACTTAAACTGATAATTTTGGCCTGCCTAATGTGCTATAGGAGACATAACAGAATTATAAGTGTACATTTCCCCATTTCCTCTGTTGCCTCAAAGGAAAAATAGAACCTTTGTTTATGTCAGACCTGAGAAAAGGTAAGAACAATGCTTCTGTATCTGCTTCAGTTTTATGCTGCTCAATTAAAAACAAAGTATCTAAGTTGTAGGCTACATGCCTCATGGCACAGGAGAAGCACCTCCATTCAATTTCCAGAAGGTCCACAGAATATACGGGTACTCTTTTCTCATCACCTGTTTTGAAATATCTGACTCTGGAGATTTTTATTATACACTGTAGAAATTAAAAACTAAAACAGAAAAAAAAACCCCACCCATGTTTGTTAGCATAAAACATTGGTAAATTTTTGGTTTGGATCATTGTATCTCTAGCATCCCTGTGAAACAAACTCATTAACAAGATTACTGTTGTACTTTGCTAATTTTACTTGCATCTTCTCAAAAGCAGTGAAAATTAAAACACAGAATAATAGATCATTCCTATTACTGGTCATGTTGCAGGACTTGAATTGTCTCCAGTATCAAAAAATATTTGATAACATATTTTTTTATATTTTGAGAACAAGCAAAATTCTTAAGCCAACCCAGGATAAAAACTGCCAACTATCATTTTTTCTGTTAATATTAGCACATATTAACTAAGGCTGGCTCTCTTGTTCAAGATGTTGTTCAGCTATCAGGGTCAGCAAATGTTTGATTCAGATGAAAAATTTTATGAGCAAGATTTTATTAATGCTCTCTGTTCTACCCTTTTAGTTCCCAAATGCACTAAGTTCCTCCAGGATAATCTAAGGCAAAATTTATTTTTGTCATTAAAGTAACACTAGAAGAAAAGGGGAAAAAAATCCAAATAAACATGTCTGAAAAAACAGAGAGTGCAAAATATTAGCAATATAGAGCAACTGTATCATTGAATGAACACATTCATATACTATTAAAATATGTATATTGTTATATTGTACTTAAGGAAAAACATCAACTGTTGTTTGCAATTAGAGAAATGATCTTTTAAGATTGATCCTAGGGCATCAATTAGTTTGTATGCT
Organism: Piaya cayana; assembly: GCA_013389865.1. NCBI lineage: Eukaryota > Metazoa > Chordata > Aves > Cuculiformes > Coccyzidae > Piaya > Piaya cayana. Next base: position 111,348 of record WAAB01021766.1, read on the forward strand.
TCACAACTAAGAAATAATTTACAGATGAGCTATTTATACATGCAGTTGCATGAGAACTCATGATCTTATGCAGAATCTACTTTGTGGTAGAAGCATGCATTTTTACAGACATTTTATGTTCATGAGTAAAGAGAACTCTGAGCTGAAAGTGATCAATTTAAAATTTATAAAAATCCTCAGAAAGCAAGACAAAATATATCTTGTCAGGTTATAATTATACTATTTCCATGAAAAAAAAAAAAAAAGAATGCTGTTATTTCATCTACAACTTAATCTTACTTGTGTTATCAATATTTTAACACCAATTCCTGGACTGACATCATCTCTATATAGGTACTTACGGGATGTTACTGTCCTATCTATTGGCACTAGAAATGCTGCATAGCCTATTGAATTTGTGTAGGTGGCTATCTCTCTCCACTGGCTACAGATTCTGGATATTAATACTTTAGTAATATCTGTTAAACGTCTTTAATATGATATTTAATTCAAAACCAGTACAAGGTACAAAATTTTGACCTCTGTGGTGCTTAGACCAATGAGGACATGCTGTTAGGACATCTAATAATAAATGTATTCAGTTTAATCTGAAGGAAAAAAAAATGAAACAATTTAGTACAAATGTTATAAAGCCTTTATAAACCCTATTTTTACAAATGCCTAAATTTTGGATATTTTTCTACCACAAAATGGAGCACTGAGTAAAGATATCCTAAGAAGTGAAATTAGACAGTAGGTTTGCATGAGTTAGAACAGAAGTATTTAAGGATGCTAACTCATAACATATAAAAAGTATAGTCAGGTCAACAGGGCACTGTTTAGCCCAGAGCTGATACAGCTCTTATTTCTAGCTTCTTCATAACTAGCTGAGACACTTCTACACAAGAGCCTACACAGTGGACTGGACATACCCATAGGCTGTTTAACCCATGGTAAATTGCATTTACTGAGTAAGTAGCTTGATTTTCAGTGTGACTGAGCCCTTTCAAATAACACTATAGAATTCAAGGAAAATTATAGAAAATTAAGGCATAAATGTAGTTACTTATGGATGTAAAATTCCACAAATTATTCCTCAGAAAATATTGTTATAAATGTGGATGGATGGAGGGTGTTGTTTTCTTGCCTTTTAATTCCAAATGGGATATCATTTTTTTACAACAAAAATCAGTTCACTCTATTCAGAAATTCAGTATCAATATGCCACATAGAAATGTGAAATTACAGGTATATTAACCTCAGAGAAAAAAGTGCTTATATGATTTCTGATACAAGGGTCACATTAATTAGATGATAAACTTGTGCTTAAACTTCATATGTTTAAATTGAAGCTGAGGGTGGGGTGTTTTTTTAAAGTCAAGTGCTGTTATCTTCACATAAAAATGAAGTGATGTGCCCATATTCAAGTTCTCCAGAGACACATCTGTGAAACTAACTTTAAGTATTTAAGTTAGACAAACTGGCTCTGTTCCATCCTTTCTGGGAAGAAGTGATAGATTACTCTTGTAATTTATATTCTAGTCATATGAGTAATGTGATTTTATCATGCAGAAATATATATATACTTTAGCCATTTAGCATTTTTATACTCTGAGAAAATTTGGACTTAAACACTTAACCTGTCATGCATATGTTTTGTCAAATAGTTTATATCATCACAATCAGAAAGACCATATAGATGCTAAAAGAACTTTTTCCAGAGACTTCAATTCAAAGATATACCAGACTGATCTAAATGGAATTGGCCCATATTTAATCATTCATCGGACAACACTTTTGCTTTAACATTAAGATGTAATATATCATAGTATTACCCTGAAAAGGGAAATGAGAGAAAGAGCAAATCAATTAATTGAAGATTCTTTCATTAATTACTAAAACAACTCCTACCAAAACTATTAATCAGAGAAGGATCATACTCTGCTTTTTCAGGTTTTACTGAGACTTTGCTCCTCTGCAGATCAATTTGTACAGGGAACTATATTTATTGCTGCTTTTCATTTCCTTTATATAACATAATTTCCTAATTATTTATTTCTGCTATAATTTCAAACACATTGTCTATTTTTACCACGCTTTCTTTGAAACAGAACACGCAGACATTTATCTATGCTGATTTTCAAATATGTATCAGTTTTAGGTACTACATTGAGAACCTTTGTCCACAGTATTTAACACCATAACTTTGTCAAAAACCTGGGAATAACAGCACAAGACAAAAGTTAGGTATGGAAGACTAAAATATAGACAAGCAAGAGTCTATTAGTTGGATACAAGCATAATTTATAATTTAGATATCTTTAATAGTACCTTTAAATGCTTTTCATAATCAGAATACACAATAGGATACTTTTTCCAAAATCATTATGTCAAATGTTGCATATGTTTTAGGTGCTACTACTAGAAAAATAAATCTAACTAGTCTGAAGGCATGCAGGAAATGCAAACATATTGAAAATAGTTTTAGACTATTTCTAAAATTATTTTCTAGTTTTGTTTTGCAAGTAAATCCAAACTTAAGTTCTGATTTTAATTACAAAAAGGGTCCCAAATGCTTGTACTCAGTAATGAAGTGTCTATCAGGCATCATTTTTCTTGCATAGCAATCCTAAAACATGGATTAGTCTTGTGTTTTGGAAGTTTCCAGTCAGTCACCTTTTGCTGCAACCTTGCAGCCTGCTAGTTGTATCCGCGATTGTTAGTCATCCATTTTCTTGGATCCCTGTTCTGGGACATGTTCCATGCATTCTCTGCATGTTTAGGCCTTTAAAGGGGTTTCTTGTACTTTTTTTTCCCCTGTGAGACAGTTATATACACACTATTTCATAATGAAAAATATTCTTCATGTAATTTTGCTCCTGCTCCTTAATCTTAATTTTCACTCTAGTGTACATATCTATAAATGCTTTGTCAAGAAAGGAATAGGTAACTGAAATTCACCTAGCTTCAGTTGCAGATTTGAAGGAAGATAAGGGGATACATTAAAATAATGATCTGAACTTTTTTCACTGCATCTGAACACTTCTTGCCATTCCCAGGGCAGCTGCTACAACACCACGTGCATCTCCTCCCACTCAGCAGATGTCACTCCCTACACTGTCGTCTAACTGTTTCCAGCAACCCATCACTGAGGAATAAACAGTGTCCCACACTGATATACTCAGGTTGAAATCCATACACCTGGAAGAACATTATTGATTTAAACTTAGTGTGCAACCATACTTCTTTGGAGAGCTGGACAGTAGACATACACACACAGATGCACACATGTAGACACACATCCCCTTGCACATGGAGAGTTAACTTTGAAATCTTAATAGATATATATAAAGAACTCTAGAACAAATTGTAAGAAAACACCAAAATCAAAATCATAGACACCTAGTCTAGTTCTACTGATAATAATTCAAGTCAGACATTATTTACAGTTAAATATCATAAATAGCTTTTGTAAATTATTTCTGTGGTGATAATCCCAAATCCCATTTATTCCTATTCAGAGATGTCTTTTAACTGGATGAACTTGCTAGCATAAACCTGATCATTACTTTGGACTGCTATGGAGCTAAGGAACCAATTCATTTTCCCCTTTCCTGTTCAATTTCTGCACATCAAAATATATTGTTACATTCAAAATAACAGTTCTAATTTATCTAAAAACTAGACAGTCCCAATGTGTTTCTTAAAATCTTGTTTATTCTTCTAGCTGGTTATTCATGATGGAGTCCAGTAATATTTTTTAAATTTGATATACAAGTATACCATTACACGTTTTTAATGCAACTGCTGTATCAGCCTTTCTCCTTCATAGTTTTATCTTAGATACTTTGAGACGATAAACCAGAAAAACTTTTTTCCAGAAATCAACAGACATTCTATGGTACAGTTACTTTTCCTTACAAGGAAAAAGAATATTTTAAGAAAATAGTATAAATTATCTCTTTTTACTTAAATAGCAAGCACTACCAGGATGGAGAGACTGAAAGTACCACTTATTCATTCTGGAACATCTTTGGAACAGCTTCACAAGGTGCAGAATCTTCTCATCCCACAATAGGTGGCTGGTAATGAGATGAGGCCAATTACAGGTTTGAATCCTTTCATGCTGAGAAAAATCTGTGATACATGCAAATTAGAAGAGTGTCTTAATGACAAAATAATTATCTAGAAAAAGTATGAGTGAGAGAAAACTGAAATCACTATTATTTCCTCCTGTATGTATTCCTTAGAAGAAAGCTGTGTCAACTGCAAACGAAGTATACAATGTTAAGAACACCAGAGTAAGCTACAAATGAGCTAGATGTTTACAAGGTTCAGTGCCACACAACAATATCTGCATTACATTGTGTTAGACTATCTGCCTTTCTGACACTGCTTTTTCTCAGATATCTCAGTTGACTACATGAAACCATATTTCTTTGTGGACATACCAGAGATTGTCTATAGTTTTTTGGTTTTTTCTGGTAAGATCAAATTTCATGCTTGACTTCAGTAAAGCCTAGCAAGTTTACAGTGATCTCCTAGTGGTCCCTCAGTTCCTAGACATTAAAGTATGTGAGAACAAAGGCTGTACTAACAAACAAACTTAACTGTTCTGATCCCCAAAGGAAATGGCAAATCAGACTACAAATGAATATTCTAGATACATTTCAAACCTGTTTCCAGAGACTTTGTAGCGGATAATGAACTAAGTCCTTTTGAAGAATACCTGTCTTATTGGCTCATGCTTTTTTGTTTGTTTGTTTTCTTTTCTTTTCATTTTGAGAAGTACAACAAGGATAAAAAGACTATTTCTGGCAGTGTTCAGTTTCTGGACTGATGACAAAAGCAACTGAAGAATGCAAGGCTCTCCTGGGGTGATATGGAAGCCTCACAGCCTGGAATTGCTTCAGTTAAGAGCACGAACACCCCCAAAAGAAGAAACTGAGCTCTCCTCAAAGGCATGTTGAACCACTGAGTCCATGATTCTGGTGGCACAAGTGGCATTGCCAAGGGCCAACAAACACATACTAATTGACTTAGTATCACCTTGCCAAGAGGTGTCAAAAGATTTTCAAAGAGCATAAAACTGATATCTGAAAACCGCTTATTGGGGGAAAGAAAAATTACCATCTTACCTTATGGTAAGAGGTCGATGGGCCTGGGCCTCTCTTCCTACACCAAGAAGAAATACTTTGGTAAGAAATGCACACCTCTGACTCTGTCAGATGCTTCCCCGGGTAAATAATACTAACTCAGTTTTTTTATTGTTACTTGTTTTATGTATGCATGTATATTTATGTTAATTGCTAAGTGGTTCTAATAGTGTTTAAGCACTAAAGCAGTATGTGAATTTATCAAGGCAATCCTGAATTTGTTTTAATCTGTCACTTGAATTAAATTACTTACTGCCTCCAGCACTGCAAAAATTGTCTCTCTGATGGGCTTCCCGGCAAGCGGCTGCCCAGTTTGGGCTGCAAACCNAATTGTCTCTCTGCACACCACACATATTAACTCCATGTGTACCAGTCTCCAAGGAGACTATCACAGGTAGCCAGATCGTGACTTGGTGCAAAAAGACATATAAGCACACACACAAAATCCTTTAGTCATAAATCAACCAAGTCTGAGGCTAGAAATGGATCCAGCTGCACCTGGGCTCATCTCTGAGAAGATGGTAAGAAAGCAAGGGAGTCCATTTTCAACTTTATGACTCCATGGGAAGGTGTCAGAATCCCACCTATTTAACATGACAATATGTGATGAAAGAGAAGTGAAACAATACTGTTTTTCAAAGATTTGGTTGGTAATAGTTTTATGCAAATCGTATGATCAAGAATATTTTGAAGAATTTTTCCAATGCTGTAAAGAAGAAGTCATTGTAATCCTATAGATAAAAATTAGTCACACACATATTCTGCTCACATATCTAAAGGTAATCAGAAAAAAGCTACTGAAGAAAGTACAAGGAAAGCAGGAAGAAACTTCCTCTGACCAAGTTTGTCCTTCTGTTCCATTAAAAAAACCAGTTACTTTTAATTTCAATGCCAATTTCAGTTAACATATTCTTCTTTGTGTTGTAGAAAGTTACTTGTACAGATGTCTACATTTTACTAACTGGTGAGTAATTGATGAATCAGTTCTCACTGACAGCCTGGTAACTTTAGCAACTTTAATTTGATTTTTTTTAAAATTGTCTGTTGATACTAGAACATACATAGAAAAATCAGGTGAATTATGGTTTTGATCTGGAAACTTATAAGAAAAATCACAGACAAAACCTGAGGACAGAAAATCAGGCTTATTGAAGGAGCTGTCATATTCATTCCAACATGTTAAAGCTGTTAAAAATGTAAATTGTGTCCTAATATTTGTCAGATGAGTTAGGACAATAGTAGTTCCATTATACAAAATTCTGGTGACATCACTTCTGAAATATGTGCTCTGATCGTTCATATTGAAAGAAGATTATCTTAAACTGACAGATGGAAGAAGAGCTTCTGTGATGACGAGGGAAATTGGAAGTCTGTTATATGACGAAAGACTAGAAGCACTGGGATTGGTTAGCCTAGCGGTACAAAAGCATGATATAGATAATGTTGCTATCTATAAATTCAATAGAGGGTACAGACTATGTAAGGTGAAAGATAATATTGGTACAAGAATAAATGTGTATAATGAGTACGTTTTGCCTGAAATCGAGGAGTAGCTATTAGTCCTATCCAGTGACTATGGGCACCCAACTTTTACAATGAGTAATGGAGGGGAAAACAAAGCGTTAAAAATCCAAATATAACTTTAAAATGGATCTTCATAATTTGCTTAACAATTTGATCCCTATAAAGAAACTTATTATTAAAAAACCCTATAAAGAAACCTATGTATTACATGGACAATAAATAGGTTGCACGTGTTGCAAGACAAAAATAGTTTGGAAAATATGTTGAATATAGATGTGAATAATTTTAATTATCTGTTCAAATAGCTACAATTGTGAGTCTGAATAGAATCAACCAAAGAAATTCCTATATAATCAGTTGAAATCCAGGGAATAACAAGTCCTACTATCTCTCCTGGATTGAAATAACTCACTTTTTTTTAAAGGAATTCTTTAAGAAGAGATTGAGTGATGTGATTCAGATGCCTTAATACAGATATCTAGTTTTGTTTTAGTGACATTCTTTGACAGATCTTCCAGTTCAGTGCTGATATCTCAGATGTCTTGTGTGTCTATGACAGATGGACTTGAACCCTTAACTGCAGCATTTTCATATGGTTCTTGGAACAATGACTATGTGATTAACAAATGAATACTCAACGGCTTTCCAAGACTCAGTTATCAAGAAGCAAAGAATATTTGGGATACAAAACATCTCATGCATACCTTTTTTATAGCATGGAATTTCACTACAAGTCAGACACTTTATTCCATTTAGCCAGCCTAAGTGAGCCGTCTTTGAGCTACCCTGCTAGGCAGTGTAGCTACATGGTGATGTTCTCCCCTTGAGCTGGGAAGCCTCTCAAGGTTGATCCTAGAGAGAGAGAGAGACCTTTTACCAAAAGCAGATATTTGGTAAATGACTGATATTGCACATAACTTTGTAGTATGGTACCATTGATTTTGTCTTGGTAACTTTGATTTGTGACTTGGTAACTTTGATGTTGCCTTGGTAGTTTTGAATGATTCAAATAATTGTGCTGTACAGCAGTAGTGTGAACCTTGCAACTGAACTATGTTCAGCACGTATTTACACCACCGTATTAAGGTCATTTTTACTAATGCCTTTGACGATGATTTTTTAAGCAATCTAAATCAGCAACTGCGATAGTGTCTTAAATGACTACCTGGAAACTAGGTTGGAATACATGAAGATGCTTAAAAGTCCGTGGTATGTTTAGGTAAATAAAGATGACATGAAAAGAAAAAAACTCAATATATCTTTCACTCAGTTGAATCCCGCACAACACTGGATGCAGCTGCCTACACATACATCAACAAAGTACTGTTTGCAGCCCTCCAGGGAAAAGGAAAATAAACTGCTTCCATTTTCAAAAAGTGTAGAAAGGCAACTACTAACCTGACAGCCTCACCTCTGGTCCTGGGGAGATCATGGGACAAATCCTCCCAGAAGCTATGATAAAGCACTTGGAGGACAGGGATCTGACATCAGACAGCCAACATAGGTTCACAAAAGGCAAGTCTTGCCTGACCAACCTAGTGGCCTGCTATGACTGAGTGACTATACCCATGGACAAGATAAGAGCTATGGGTATAGTTTATCTGGAATTCTGTAAGGTCTTTGACAGGTCCTCTTACAAAATCCTTCTCTCTAAATTGAAGAGGGATGGATTTGATGGGTGAAACATTCACTGGATGAGGAATTGTTTGGATGGTTGCATCTAAAGGGTACTGCTCAATGGCTCGATGTCCAGATGGTGATCAGTGACAAGTTCTGTCCCTCAGGGGTTCTTAATGCGACAAGTACAGTTTAATATCTTCATCAATGACATAGATAGTAGGATTGAGTGCACTCTCAGCAAGCTTGTAGGCGGCACTAAACTGAGTGGTAGTGTCGATTCTCTTTCAGCACAGGATGCTATACAGAGGGAACTGGAAAAGCTTGAGAAGTGGGTCCATGTGAACCTCATGAGGTTCAACAAAATCAACCGCAAGGTCCTGCACCCATGTTGAGGCAACCTCTGGTATCAATACAGGCTGGGGGATTAAGTGATTGAGAGCAGCCCTGAAGAGAAGGATTTGGGTGTACCAGTGGATGAAAAGCTGGACATGAATCAACAATGTGTGCTCACAACCTAGAAAGCAAACCATATGCTATTCTACATCAAAAGAAGCTTAGTCATTATGTCAAGGGAGGTGGTTCTTCCCTGCTACTCAACTATGATGAGACCCCATCTAGAGCACTGTGGCCATCTCTGGAGTCCTCAGAACAGGAAAGATATGGACATGTTGGAGCAGGTCGAAATGATGGACACAAGAATAATCAGAGGGATGGCACACATCTCCTATGAAGAAAGGTTATGAGAATTGAGGTTGTTCAGCCTCTGAAAGAGACAGTTCTGCAGACAACTTATTATAGCCTGTCAATACTTAGAAGGAACTTGTAAGAAAGGTAATGAGAAACTTTACTGCAGAGCCTGTTGTGATAGGTCAAGGAGTAACGGTTTTAAACTAAAAGAGGGTAGATTTTGACCAGATACAGGGGAGAAATTTTTTTACAGTGTGGATGGTGAAACACTGAAATAGATTGCCTAGACAGGTAGTAGATGCCACATTCCTGGAAATATTCAAGATCAGGCTGGACAAGGGTCTGAGCATCCTGATCTAGTTGAAGATGCCCCTGCTTATTGCAGGAAGTTCGAACTAGATGAGCTTTAAAGGTCCCTTCCAACTCAAACAATTCTGTGATTCTATGTTCATCCATCATATTTCACTTGCGCAACAGCTGCAACAGAAATGCATGGGTCTCATGCAGGATGTTCTTACTTCTAGCAATCTGAATTAAGGTCTCCATTAGAATTGAGATACAAATTTATGAAAATCCCTTTCTTAAGTACGGTGTCATTGAAACTCTTTGCAAATGTGGCAAGCATTAAGTAGTGTGCCCAGCCAGAAACATAGATACACTGTCTACAAAGTTGGTTTAATCTTATTTTGAGCTCAAAAAATTGTATTAATATGCCTCCAAGCACACATAAAATGCTATAGTTCAATTTATATTTGAGTTCCAAAACATTTTTTATTTTTTACTTTTGGAAAACACCAAGACAGCATTTATTATGGAATCGTGGAATCATAGAACCACCAGGTTGGAAAGTCCCCTTTGATCACAGAGTCCACCCATTCCTATTTGCCATTAAACCGTGTCCCTGAGCTTGTCTCTTATCATCTCTAGTACATACCAGAGACTGTCATGAACATGTAAAGATCAAGCAGGACTCAGTTCCTCATCAGAAAGCACTTATCCCATATTCATATAAAGTCTTAGTAGACCAATATATGTAAAAATAATATTACACTAACTTCCTTTTAGCTTTAAAAAACTGGTAAATAAATGCTTAACCTCATTTCCAGAGTTTTTCCTGACTTGTGCTGTTAGGTAGACAGATATAGATGTGATGATTATTTAGATCTTCTCAAAGTTAATTAATATTTTTCTAGTTAGTTAAAAAACCCAAAACCCACACACAAAGAACATAATCTCTGTTCCGTCTGTTTCAATCTTTAAAGTCCATGCTGACCCATAACAAAAAACAGCTAACCATTCTTTCCATTCCACAACAGAAAGTAAATTTTCTAGTCAGAAAATAGGAATGAAGCTTCTGTAATGAACTATCCTAAGTGATTCCTGAAAGCATTATATGCTTTCTGATGTGTGTTCACTGAGGCGTTTTCTGGGAAAGTGCAATAACATCTGAAAAAATGTGAAAATTGTGAAGGGTTTTTTTTTTTAGGAAATTAAGTTTAAAAGGTTTGGGATTTTTTTTTTAGAATAAAAGACTCTCTTCTCATATTCCCCTAGAGGGATCATCATCACATTCACCCCAGGGTATTGAAGGAGCTGGCAGATGTACTGGCCAAACCCCTTTCCATCATCCACCAACAGTCCTGGAAGACTGGGGAAGTTCCACTGGACTGGAGGCTGGCTGATGTTGTGCCCATCTATAAGAAGGGGCACAGGGAGGATCCAGGGAACTACAGGCCTGTCAGTCTGACCTCAGTGCCAGGGAAAGTCATGGAGCAAGTGATCTTGAGTGCTTTCACAAAGCACTTGCAAGAGAACCAGGTGATCAGGCCCAGCCAACATGGGTTTACAAAAGGCAGGTCCTGCCAAACCAACCTGATTGCCTTCTATGACACAGTGA
>WAAB01021766.1:122695-183169 GCA_013389865.1 Piaya cayana
TATGAGGAGCGGCTGAGAGAGCTGGGGTTGTTTATCCTGGAGAAGAGGAGGCTGAGAGGGGACCTCATTGCTCTCTACAACTACCTGAGAGGAGGCTGTAGAGAGGAGGGTGATGTCCTGTTCTCCCAAGTCACAGGGGACAGGACAAGAGGGAATGACCTCAAGCTCTGCCAGGGGAGATTTAGGCTAGACATCAGGAGGAAGTTTTTCACAGAAAGGGTCATTGGGCATTGGAACAGGTTGCCCAGGGAGGTGGTTGATTCACCTTCCCTGGAGGTGTTTAAGTTACGAGTGGACGAGGTCCTGAGGGACATGGTTTAGTGTTTTGTGGGAATGGTTGGACTCAATGATCCAATGGGTCTCTTCCAACCTGGTGACTCTATGATTCCATGATTCTACAAAAAAAAATCATTGATTTGCATATACCAACATCTTCAAAATCTTGCTACACATTATCTTGTTATAAAAATGTAATAAACTGAAATATTTGATAGAAAAGCCTAAATGTAGACAACTTCATTAAAACACATTCATCTAACAAAACTTGACAGCCTGGTATTGGGTTAAGATAACAGAAGATTTACAGATAATCAGCACTTGCTGCTGGCAGACAGAATATTCTGCAGCATCTGAAACAGTACTAGATGACTGTGCAGAGGGAACAGAGACAAACTCCTGGTATCTAACTTAAGATGAGATGAATTGTTGTCTAGGCAACACTGGCAGCGCTGATTAGATTACCATTGACTATAGTCTAAACTCAGACACCTGGCTGACATCAAGACTGCTAGGCATAGACAGATAAGCAGTTACTTCTGAGGTGAATCCCACCCCTTAGGCTTATTTAATTTAAGATCAAGCAATTGAAAAAGGATTCCTGCTTCTTTGGCTAGAGTTTCCATCCATAATCTTAACCTATGTTTAGAAATACTTTAGAGAATTTCATCTTTGAAATAGCTGGCATGGAATTGCAAGGAATTCCTGGAGCCATAAACATTTACTTTATAAATATTTTTACTATATTTTTACTAAATACATCTCTGAGAAAGAGGGTTTTAAGGATACAAATGAAGAACAGATGGATTTAAGTTATCAATTGGAATCATGATTTAAAAAATAATTTTCATCTTAGTTTTCTAGTTCCTTTCCTACACAAAATATGAGTTTCATTAACAAGTAATCATTTAGGTAATCAATGAAGCAAAGATCCTACTCTATATTTTCTGCTTATTTTTATTAGATATATAGGAGCTCCTTAAACCTCTTGAAAACTAGGGAAATTAGTAAATAAGAAATCAGTATATTTGCCTTTTAAAAAACTTTTTATTATAAGGGAGAATTAAGTATTACTTAATAGGCTGTTTATTTTCTTGTGCAAAATCACCTCTCTCAGACTTCTGGTCACACTTCTTTCGATGCAGCCCAGGATGCAGCTGGCTTTCTAGGCTGCAGACATCACCTGCTCATGTTGAGATTCTCATCCACCACCACCTTCAAGTCCTCCTTTCAGGTTTCCTCTCATTCCCTTCATCCTCCAGCCTGTATTGATATCTGTCATTGCCCTGATTCAGGTGCAGGACCTTACACTCTCACTTGGTGAGCTTCATGAGGTTTTCATGGGCTCACTCCTCAAGTGTGCCCAGGTCCCTCTGGATACCTATCCCTCCATCTAGCTATTCACTGCATCATTCACCCAGCTTCATGGTCTTTTGATGGTTGAATTCATGATCAGAATTCGCACAACACAGCTATTTTACTTTCATGTACAAACCACTTTTTCCTCATAGTGTGGGAAACAGCAACATTAGTATTGTTCTACATTTAACCTTCCCAATTACTTGTCTTATCCCTTGCACTGATTTAATTGTAGAACTTACATCCTGAAATAGCCAGACACCTAGAAGGAAAAGCAAATTCCTTTATCTTTTTCTTTTACCAATCTCCCAGCTAGAATCTCAGCGAGAATCCTCAGCCCAGTAGGAAAATATTGTTCCTGCCCTTTGATGTATCTACAATGCTAGTCCCATAGAGCTAGTAAGTATTTGGTTGCCTTATGAAAAGAGAAAATAATTATAAACACATTTTTAGTGATGCTTTCATCTAGGGACAAAAACCACTAAGCATTAAGATAGTACTCTTCTTATGTGTGTCTTGTTACTTCTTTAACAGCCGAAGTCCATTCTGTTCCTAAGTATTGTATGACTCCAGCACATGCCCTCATAGTAACAGTGAGACTGTCAAAGGCACAAGTGAATGGTTTTGGATACCTAAAATCTGCTTTTATGATAACACTTCATAAAAAATGAGTTCTTTTTTTTCAGCTACTTGTAGAATTTATCCAAGCAAAAAACCACAGGATCCCTCTTCCTTTCAGCAGCGAAGTTAAAGTCTGAATGAGTCGTAATACATTTGCAGTCAGAGAAGTGAAATGAGTACTTCCACTGCAGAATCCTTGACAGAAACTGAAGTTTGACAGATAAGAAAAGTCAGATATATGATTGTTTATACATGCTTATTTCTCAGTTCCCATCCAGATGATGCAAGTCATATAGCATAGAACTCTGGAGCATAACCAGAATAATTGAAGAATGTTCTGAAGGTGACACATTGTCTTACTCTTTTGTTCCATTGCCAGGAAGTACCTAGTATATCTTTTGACAAATTAAGAATGTTCACACAATGTGCTTGTGCGTGTATATGTATATCCTTACTGAGATTTGCTGAAAGCTGTTCTTTTTCATATCAGAATGATAATGAGGCACAATTTCCTGTAAAAATATAGAAAGAGAAACACACGTGATACTTAGTCAGACATTCAAATGGGATTCCCCCCTCCCCTGCTTTATCACTGCATTGAGCGTATGTGACAAAATTTTAGTAGCAAGGGTGCTGCAGGGGTGGCCTCTGTGAGAAGAGGTTGGAGCTGCCCCATGCCAGGAACAGACAGTTCCTGATAGCTGTACAATGAACTGCAGACTGTGTAAAGACCCATGCTGGGGCAGAAAAAATTTATGAAGAGGAAGGAGAGGTAGAGAGGAGCTGATATGGCTATGTAACACTCAGTTGTCCATCCCACCTTCAGCACCCTGGGGAGGCTGGGTAGAGGAGTCAGGAGAGAAGTACTGAAGCTGAGTCTGGGGAAGCAAGCTCGAGGGAGAAGTGTTGTTTTAAATTTTTATCTGTGTTTCTCATTACCTGAACCTATTTTACATTTCAATAAATTAAATTGAATTATATCTTTCCCAAGTTGAGTTTGGTTTTGTGATGGTAAGTAGTAAGCTATGTCCCTGTCATTATATTGTCTCATGGTCTTTTTCTTCCTATTTTTCTCCCTTTGTCCTGTTGAGAAGGGAAAGTGAGAAAAAGGCTGGGTTCTTAAAGAATGATAATCACAAACAATCTATTTTTCTCAGTTTCTTATCCAACAAGTGTTTGAGTTGGAATGATATTACAAGTATGACATTTTCATATTCAAATTATATTCAGATTCACATTACAGAGATTTGAAGTATTTTTTTCAAAGCCAAGATAATTAATTTTAACATCAGATCTTAACATTTTAAAATGTTATGACCCCTTCCAAAGAATTCTTAGTAATGTTTGCAGAGTTAACCTCACAGTTAAGTACAGCATATCTATACAAATATAACATTGTAGATGAACTTATCAGTTAGAAAAAAGGCGTAATGGGTCTCACCCAGAAGCTACACTTTCAAGACTACTCATGTTTTGAATCCCAGTCAACATCATTACAGTATGATGCATCATACTTCATTTTCACACCAGGTTGCTCACACTCCTCAGATATGAACTACATTGCCTCTCCTACTGAGTGTCTTCTGGTCTGTTTATGTGTATCCCTTCTGCCAGTCAGAAAACAGGGGTTTGTATGCCATTAAGTCAGACAGTACTCTGGACACAGGAAGATGAGATACACCTCCTAAATTGTCATAATATATATAATTATGTCTAAAAAATAATCTCATTCAGAGAACTGTTATGTCTGGTAAAAGTCAAAATAGAAGAGCACCTACACTAAAAAAAAAAATCAATAGGCTCTATACTGAAAATTCCTATGAGATCTCAAGAAGAGCTGTCTTGTATGGTAATTTTTGAAAATCTGGCCTTTTCATTTCAGTGTTTGTATGGAAGCTTCTGGTTGATGAACAGTATAAAGACATGGTTTTTCACATTGGATGTTTAAATATGAATTTTTAAGCACTTAGACTTGACAATTTTAGCTTCAACTACAACTCTTTATAATCCCAGGGTGCCTTTTTCTGATGGCTCCTCTAGCAGAGTTGTTCTTGAATAGCTGTCTGCATTTAAGCTTCAAAAGAGGTTACTTTATCACTTTTAAAACATTGTGACAGATCCTTAAATGTTTTAACATTTTCAGGGAAATATTTCTAAGGTATTTTCTGACAATTGACTGTATTTAAATATTTATCTATATTTTGTCCGGTGTTGTTTAAATGAAAAAAAAAAATCTTCTACTAATAAAGGCAAGTATGAGCTATCAGCATTGAAAACAGTACACCTGGATATGGGAATAACTCTGCAAAACCATCAGTAAAACTTAAAGAATAACAATGTTCGCTATCTCTGTGTCTTGTTCAGATTGTACAAGCAAGAAATGAGGATTTATTCATAAGCAATTTAGTGTATAATTTGCCTTTTGGCCCAGTATGGCAGTCTTTTTATTTAAGAAAAAAACTAACGTGGAATTTAATGAAGTTAATCTAATTTGATGATATGGAAATGGAGATTTGTTATGTATAAAGTATTTCTAAATTAATGGTTGCTTTTATATTAACTGAAGTCATTAATATAAAGGTACCAAAAGTCAATATTTACCCACTGACAATTCAGACTTTTCCTTCTGGTGTGTGTATTAGGTGTGTGTAATTCTCACACCCCTAAAGATTTAAATACGGCAGCTTTTCTTCTTTATTTTGTGAAAGAACGTTGAAGAGTTAATTCATAGCAAATCAAAGCTCCAAGTCTTTCCTCTAGCACAGTAAAACCTAAGGATTTTAAGCAGAGTATTGGAAAAAAAAGGTCTTGAACACAAACATGAAGGGACAGCTGGCTTTCAATGATATTCCTCACCCCAGATGCAGAGGATTAAAAAATTTAACATCCTTGGAACTCCTCAGTCTCTCTTGACTTTATCTTGCATTTCCCTCTTTATTTGTGTTCTGTTGGAAGTATGAGGACAGTTTGATGTGAGGTGGAAGTGCAGGTGTTTAGTGCAGCATTTTGTGACTTCACCAAAAAGACAACAGTTTCAAAGAACTTACACTTCTTTCTTCCATTTAGAGAGTGGAGGAGGGAAAGCAAACCAACAAGCAAACAAAACCCCTCCTACTGCAGACTCAGTCATGTAAGACAGGGAAGTTACACTTACTTTCTCCGCACTAGAAGAAATGCCAGAGATAAATTCAACTGCCTATGCAAAGACTACAATCATCATTCTAGATTCTTTGAGATATGCACAACCAGGTAACAGAACCCTAAATTCTTTATCATATTTTTAAACTCTGGGGTGCCAATGAAAATGTTAATTTGGGCTTACCACCTATGCCTAAGTAAATCCTTGCAAAGGCACCAGTGCATAGAACTTTTATCCTATTTTCAAATATATTCACTCCAGGAATTTCTGAGTTTTCTTTATTTGTACATAAATGGAAAGTCTATGTATCACTGTGCTCTCTTGAAAAAGAAGTAATTTCTCTGTTGTTAGAACAAAACTTCTGTAGGCAAATGCAGCATAATGCTATTCTGATGAATATTTAAATTTCAAAGGTATAACACAAAAAAATAAACAATACAGTCAAGAAAAAAGAGAAGGAGGCTACAATACATGTGGTTTTGTGTGTGTTTGCATCCGTATGAAGTAGGTAGTGCTGATTATCTTCAGCTACAAATGCAAAAATGAATGATATGTAATTGTAATATGTAGTGAAAGGCACTGGTAAATCAATTAAACAGTAATGCATTCTTTGGAAATAAGCCAGTTGTTGATAATAATTCATTGCAGCTATTTTGGATTCAGCTCTTTCCAGAACTGGTATAATACATCAAAACAAGGATCATCATAAGTGAAAAAGTAAAACATTGTATTATTCTTAGGAGTTCTTGGCCAAGTACTTCCTCCTTTTGGATGAATAGTGCTTATTTCAGTGTAGAAGTTTAAGTATGTCTAGCAAGATTATTTCAGTAGAATATTTTTACAGTTTCAGTGCGTTAACCTTGGCTAACACCCAAACACCAACCCAGGCACTCACTTCCCTTCGTGAGACAAGGGCAGAAAATATTATGAAAAAGCTTGATGAGATAAAGATAGAAATATTACTTATCAAATACTGGGGAAAATGATTTTTTGTGTGTGTGATTTAAAATAGATTTGAGTAGGGAAAATGAAAGACAAATATAAAACCAACACATTTTTTCCCTGCTCTCCCAAGCATGATTTCACACCTTCGTTCCAGACACTTCTACACTTCCCCTGAGCAGCACGGTAGAGGGTAGGGGGAAATAGATATGTGTGTCTCCTCTCTGCCACTCCTTCTTTCTCACACTTTTTCCTTGTCTTGGCATGTTGTTTCTCATGGGCTGTAGCCAGTCTTTCTGGAAAAAATCCTGCGCTGTAGTTTGTAACCTTGCAGGCTGTAGTTCCTTTAGGAAATATCCATATGCTCCAGCTTGGGTTTTCTCCTTCTCCTCATCTTCCTCCTCCTCCTTTTACAATTACAAAGCAAAACATATTACTCTTTCACAGTGACAGAACACACAAATATAAATATTTATATGATGAAATGGTATATAACTTTTAACAACTCTGCCATACAATAAGTCCATTTTGAAATATTTATTTTTCCATATAAATAAAACATGATGAAACAAAATTAAAAGGCAAAAAAGAAAGTGCACTGAGTAGTTTAATAACCATAAACAAAGTATATAACAAAAAATTGACCAAAGTCTTCTTTCCTCTGAAAAACTCAGTAGCACTGTTGATATTTAATGTTCTGTTGATGGCTTTCTAGCTGCACTAGAACTATTAATATTACGGCAAGTTGTAGCTCTGTAGCCTTAGACGTTATATTCAAAGCTCATTTTCAGTTGTCACTGAAACATGGCTTTTCAGAAAACTGATTTACTTCATTTTCTAAAATACTGTTAGCAAGGAAGTTCTGACGTAATTAAGTAAACAACATTAAAATCTTCACATAAAAGTGATTATTTCATTGTTGAATATTATGCTGATGAATGCAGACTAATGTCATTTGCTACACTTACCGTTGTTTTCTGAACATTCTTTTTCAGCATGTAAACCAATAGGACTGTGATTGCTTCACAACAGAACTAACGGAAAGTTATTTCACACTTTGGTCAGAAACTGACAGACTATGCACTCCACTCCATCTTGAGAAACCAAGGACGAGTATTCAAAAAATTAAAATACAGTCCTCCTTCTGGCTCCAAATCCTTTCCTTCCTTAGATTCCAGAATATTAAGCAGAAAGTAAGCCACGATGCTTTGTATTGTTCCACGCGCTGAAGAAAAATGGTACATTTTAGCTATAGGGATAAAACTCCTGTGGTGGCCTCAATGCCATGCCTAGATGCTGTACACAAGGAAGATGTTATACCTGAAATTTATTAACAGAAAAAGTGACAAGCTTTTGGTGGGTCTAAAGTGGGATTACAACGTGCAGTAAGTAAAGCTCTCCAAAATAACAGTATTACTGTCTTTCTGCTAGAGGTGCTTAAAAATCTTAAACTGACAAGTTTGAAAACTGATCCCAACCTCAGCTGTTCACTTTTTGTGTAATTCCTAATTAAGGCACTATGGTGCAGAATTTGCCTGTATTCTTTCTTCTTCTACCTTGAAGTATATTGCATGAATACACATACACATGCATTTATTTCATACTGCTACCTGCCCCCAGAAGTCCTCAGCACCAGAAGAGTCCAAGCAGGGTTAGTCCAGGTCTCTCTCAGGTAAATGGGATGGCTTTGACCAGCTGGAGCTTGCTGAAGCTGGAGGGAGACAGCTGAAGCTAGTTCCCCAACCCTCACGTGACTGTTGCCCACAGGGTGGGAGCTGCTGCTTACTGGAGGGCAACAGCCTGACATACTTTGTGGTGGGGAAAACAACAGCCCTTTGTGTCATGAAGTGGGAGGGCATCATCTGCCTCCGCCATGGGGCACTCAAGGTGGAAAGCAACACTCCTGATGAAGCTTAGTACCAGACAGAAATCCATGACATCAGTTTGTGGTAGTGATGACTTCTCTCTGGAAACAAGAAGAGTAGAAGTATCAATGAGGATGAAGGAGCAATAAAAACTTTGTGTGATGACTCATGTAATTATGTTAAACTGTTTCCTTTATACATGTTAGAATATGATTTTATAGTGTATTAGATTTCCTGAGGCCAGTGGTTGATGTTGAGGTATAAATACAAGCAGACTTGTTCCATTTGAGCTAAGTGTAGAGTCAAAAACCAGGAGTGAGCAGAGAAAGACTTTCCCAGTTACTACTTGCAGATTATTTCTGGCAAGGTGGCAATGCAACTACTTCCAGATACAGTCACAAAATAAGTGGATAGAAAGGTTGTTGTTGGTTTGGGGTTTTTTTTCAAAAACTCCATGAACTTGCTATTTTCTTTCTGAAATGAGGTTGTCAGAGAAGAAATTGGAAACTGTGATGGTTCTGCTGCTTATCTGTTACCTGATCTTTCCTCTTGAGAGATTAGATCATGTTCCAGTTAAACTAAAAGGAAAATCAAAATACCAGACACTTTCCAGCAAAAGATTTGTAACCCCCAAACTTATATTTCACATATTGCCATTGTTCCTAGCTTGGAAGACCCTGCTGTTAAAGCTTAGAATCTTAGTAAATAGAATTTGAAGAATCACACAACAGCTTTCAGAATTGTGGGTTGGCCTTAAACCACATTACTTTTTGATTGGCTTTAATTCCCCTTTTTTCCCCAAATATTTTTGCTTTGAACCATCTAGTCAACATGCCATATTTAATTCTACTTTATGGTCTATCATTAAATATTCCTTTTCTCTGGAAAATATAAGCTTTCCTTTTATTCCTTTTTTTCTCTTTTTTTCCTCTTTTTTCCTTCTCCTATTTCCTATTTATTTCAGTTCTCTCTTTGATAATGAATCTGATCCTGGAAGTTATGTCAAGACATAACAATGACAGGGATATCATAGAATCACAGAATCACTATATTGGAAAAGACCCACAGGACTATTGAGTCCAGCCATTCTTATCAAACACTAAACCATGTCCCTCAGCATCTCAACCACCCATCCTTTAAATGCCTCCAGGGAAGGTGATTCAACCACCTCCCTGGGCAGTCTGTTCCAGTACCCAGTGACCCTTTCTGAGAAAAAATTTTCCTGATGTCAAGCCTGAACCTCCCCATTGGAGTTTGAAGCCATTCCCTCTTGTCCCCTGTCACTTGGGAAAAGAGGCCAGCACCCTCCCCTCCACAACCTCCTGTCAAGTAGTTGTAGAGAGCAATGAGGTCTCCTCTCAGCCTCCTCTTCTCCAGGCTAAACAACCCCAGCCATCTCAGCTGTTCCTCATAAGGCCTTTCCCCAGCCCCTTCACCAGCTTCATTGCTCTTCTCTGGACACGCTCCAGAGCCAAAACATCCTTCTCATGGGCCCATATGATTAGGGACAACCAACATAACTTCACAAAGACCATATCATCCCTGATTATCCTGTTGTATTGAGTGCATCAGCAGACAAGGGAAGAGCAACTGATGTCATCTACTTGGATTTCTGTAAGGCCTTTGGTACAGTTTCCTTGTTGTTAAATTTTTTGAATTACAAAAAAATAAATTTATTATTATGAAGCTCTTTAATAGACATGTAAAAAGACTGAATTCTCTAAGTTTCATCCTAAAGTTTACGAAGGGTATAATGAAATATAGTATTTACATTGGGAAGAGTAAAAGACTATGTAGAATAATGTAGGAAGGGAGAAAATTTTGCTATGTAACATGAAGTGTGTCTGAATTAGCTTTTTGTATTAACTTATATTATGATGATAAAAGAAATGTTTAAAAAATTTAGAAGGTATTTATTTTAACAGGAAGCTTGTAGTTCTTCTGCAGAGATGAGTAAAAAAATAAAAATAATTTGGTTTATATTTAAATAGATCTAAATGCCTCACCAAAAGTCATTAGAAGTCTTAAATAACATTCTTAAAGATCCTTGCAGACTAATACAAGAAAGAGCAAGTCATTACCCAGAGGAATTAATAAAGACTCTATAAATGTGCATGAATGCTGTCACAATATTGAAGCATTCAGCATTTACAAAAAAAATAGTTTCAGTGGAAGCAAGAAAGATACAAACACCAAACTTGAGGAGTAATCTTTCTTTCTTTTAAAAATTTGTTTCATAATGCTAGAGAACAGAGAAGAAAAGAAAAGCATTCACATGGAAGTTTTGTTGTTGCTAATTTATATTGTCACTGAAATCAACAACAAAAAGATAATTCAGTGGGTTTGCATTTTCATTCTAGAGAAAAATGTAGTAGTTTGTTTAAAATGATATAAGCTGAAAGCAATGCTATTCTAAACATAACATCTCTTCACTGTTTAAACATCAACTTGATTTTATAATTGATGATGCTTATTGAGCTCTAAATCAATAATTCCACCTGGTGTCTCAGTTGCACTAATGGTTTCAATAGCAATGACAGATGTACAAAAAATCCTGTATTTCCATACAAAAAAATAGTTAGAATATATCCAAGAGGACTGACATTCTACATATCTTAAAAATCATTTTATAGTAAAAAGAAACCCAAACCAAAACCCAACACCCCCCCAAAATAAAAATATTTAGAAGACAAAAATGGCAATAAGTGCCTTTTCTGTCATCTAAATGATGTAGTATTACTCAGACATGTAATAAACCTGTGTAAAGAAGAATAGAACAATATAAGTGGTACCCACATTAACTGTCTTAAGGTTAATAATCAATTCATTCATAAAAGTTCTGCTATAGTTCTAGAACAACAAACTGAAAGAATTTTTTACATTCCTTTGTTCTAAGTTAGGAATAGCAGACAGCTATCTCATAAAATGGCTTTAAATAAAATCAATGCATTGTTATGAAAAATGAATGGAAACAAGCTAAAGATATGATTTATGAATGAAGGGAGATTTTTCTACATATTCTATATTTTTTAACTAGAAAAGATAGGAAGAATTATTGTCTTCAAAAATAGTCATGTAACTTGGTTAGTTGGTTGCTTGCCTGCACAAAAGTTGCAGCAAATGTCCCGAGTAGAATAGTTTGATGTCACATAAAAAATATATAAAACTAGCATCAGTATCAAAAGTCTATTAATCTAGGTGAATATATATGTAAATATTAAAAGTTTGGTCAGACATGTAGTTCCACTCCCCTGCTATGGGTAGGGACATCCCACTAGATCAGGCTGCCCAAAGCCCCATCCAGTCTAGCCTTGACCATGGCTGAGGCACCCACAGCTTCCCTTGACAACATGCTCCACTGTCTCACCATTCTCATGGTGAAGAAATTCTTCATAATGTCTAGTCTAAATCTGCCCCTCTCCAGTCTGTTCCCCCTAGTCCTTTTGCCACAAGCCTTTATGAATTGTCCTTCTCCAACTTTCCTGTAGATCTATTTCATGTACTAGAAGGTCACTGTAATATCTCCTCAGAGCCTTCTCTTCTCCAGGCTGAACAAGACCCTCTCAGCCTGTCCTCATATGGAAGGTGCTCCAGCCCTCTCATCAACGTTGTAGCCCTCCTCTGGACCTATTCCAACAGCTTCATATCCTTCTTATGCTGAGGATTACAGAACTGGACACAGTACTCCAGATGAGGTGTCACAACAGAGGAGTAAAGGGGCAGAATCACCTCCCTTGATCTGCTGGCCACCATTCTTTTGATGCAGCCCAGGATATGGTTGGCTTTCTTGGCTATGAGGTCACATTTCTGGCTCATGTTGAGCTTCTCATCAACCAGCTCACCCAAGTCCTTCTCTGCAGAGTAATTCTCAATCATGTAATCCCCCATTGTTTACTGAAAGTGGGGCAGCCTCTTCCAGTGCTTGATTACGCTTTCTGTGAAGACTTTTTTCCTACTGTCCAATTTAAACTTCCTCTGATGCAGCTTCATGCCATTCCCTCTTGTCCTATCACCTATCACTTGGGAGAAGAGACCAACACCCATGTCTCTGCAACCTCCTTTTAGGAAGTTGTAGAGAGCAAGAAGGTCCCCTCTCAAACTCCCTTCTCCAGGCTAAACAACCCCAACTTCCTCAGTCACTCCTTGTAAGACTTGTTTTCAAGCCCCTTCACCAGTTTTGGTTTGCTTCTCTGGACACACTCCAGGACCTCAATGTCTTCCTTACGGTTAGGGGACCAAAACTGAACACAGTATTGGAGGTGCTGAGTACAGGGGGAGAATTATTTCCCTGGTCCTGTTGGCCACACTGTTTCTGATACAAGGCAAGAGACTATTTGCCTTCTTGGCCACCTGAGCACACTGCTGACTCACATTCAGCTGGCTGTTGACCAACACCCCCAGGTCTTAATCTGCTAGGTACTTTCAAGCCATTCTTCCCCAAGCCTGTAGAGCCAGGCAAGGTTGTTTTGCCCCAAGTGCAGGACTTGGCACTTGGCCTTGTTAAACCACATTCCATTGGCCTCAGGCCATCCATCCAGGCTATTCAGATCACTTGTTAGACCTGCCTTACCCTGCAACACATTGACACTTCCTCCTAGTTTAGTGTCATTGCAGGTGACACTAAAATGTCACCATATTACTTTGATGCATTTTTTTTTAAATTTTTTAGTTTGTTTATAATCTGTTTTAGGAAAGGTAGTTTTAGGGAATGTATCCGTAAGATACTCTCCAGAGTAATTTTGAAGTAGTTGTTATGCAAGTGTTCATTTTATCGCATGCTGATCAGCTAAATTGAAAAGACTTAATAAAAATTATTTCTTTCAGATTCCTTGACTTTGATCACTAAAGGTCATGGTGAAACATTCCCCAAAAGGGAGAAATCGTGTCCTTGTATGGTTGGACTGTATTCCTGTCTTATGCCTCAAAGGCAGACACCTGTGCAAGGCAGTTGTGGTCTAGCACATGTGTGTGATTAAGTATCCTGAAGATTTATATTCACCCTATAAAGCAGAAAGTGAGGGTAGACATCTAAACACTATCCCTAAATTTAAAACCACTCAAACACAGTACGTGGGTAGTATTGTAGGAAGAGGCTTCTGTACTCCCAAGGAGAGAAGAAAAAGGGAGAGAGATGGAAAAAAAGGGTGTCTGTGATGACATCTTTCTGCAGTAGCTGTCCTGATCATTTTGTGGCATACTTTGTGATTTCACAGCATTACTAGTTTGGGATTCATCTAGGAACTAGAAAAAAATACTTCTTTTTGTCTTATTGTCAACAGACTTACAATACAATGTACACATAAAACTATTTAGTTGGAAATCTTGATTAAAATTCTTTTTTACCATAGCATAAAGCCAAGAAATGACAAAGGAATAGAAGAGACTGAAAAAAAAGCAACCTAGCACACAAGTGAAAAGTTTGATGAGAAAGAAGAGCATTACTACTAGAGCAACAATCTGCCGTGTGCACAGTTTCTTAACTTTAAATGCAGCTTTATCATTTTAGTGGGTGAGGGAGGTTCCCAGCTGTAGTATTTTTATTTCTAAATCGTAAACGTAGGCTTCCAGCACTGAAGCTGTTCTTTCTTGGTACTAAATCTGTTCCATTGAAAGGATATGAAACTGGTTCACCGTATTCTAATAAAACAGGTGGATTTAGGCAGTGAAAAATTATAATGTAATAGAGAACAATTATTGCTGAAAAGAAAAAGAATGGATATGTTACCATAATAGTAATTAAAAGAACTGAACATCTAGTGTGTTAAGAATGAACTGAAGAGACTAAACTGGAGTTTAATCTCATAAGAGGTGAAATGAAAGGCAGAAACAATCACAAACCACAAGGTTGGAAAGGGCTGTGGGTGATTGCACCTGATCCACATAGATATGTACATGAAGTTTTGATATTTCTGTCTAGAAAACTCCATGAAAAATGCATATCCATGTCATTCATGCATGTGCTGGACAACTCCCAGAACAATGAGTCTGAAATAGAGGACATGTTATAATTGTAAGACATTCTGAAGGACTGCAAGTCAGTTCTGCAGGTCATGCAATAAATCAAAAGGGCATCAGAGTCACCATGCCTGAGCAAAACAAATTCACTGGGAATTTATAGTACAGTAATTGCATCCCTGATGCATCAACACATTGAGCGTATTGACTCTGTGCTATGCTATTAAACAACATGCACACAACAGCTATTCTTTTCTCAAGTTTCCAGCTGTAACAGAACCCAATCAGTAGTCTACAGAGTAGACTCAGAAATCCCAACCATAGGTTTTATAGTTAGTATACCAAAGCAACAGTCTGAAATTTCCTTTGAAATAAGAATGTTTTAAACAGAGCACAGCAATAGAATATTACATAGAATTTAAGGTAATTGCCGTTATTTTTACTGGCTTAGGAGATATTATGCATAAAAAGACTTCTGTAATGGTGAAGGAGCTTTAGTGCAAATGAGGATATATTATTTTATTTTTCGGAGCTGGGCCAATCTACAATATAAACGTGGGTACATCTTTTCCTACTGATGTATCCTTCAAAGGTAAGTGCATAGTGTCCTCATATGTGAAGGCCTCATATTGTCTTCAGAATTTATTCTTCAAGCACATTGTCTCCTGCCATTATACCTTGAAACTATCCAGAGATAATTTCAAGGTTCAGCCTCCCTCTTACAGGTAATGCAGACATAACTAGGTGTGGAAAGATAGTATATTACATGCAGATATGCCCTCCAAAAAGAAAATAGGGACATAGCCAGAAGAAATAGGTCTAAATACAATACATACGTAAGACACCTGAAAAAGATCCTAGGAATATTAGCATCTTCAAACACTCAGATCAAACAGTACAGATACTTAAGTTTTATATTTCCTGATATGCCTGAAATTATTCTTCCTTGCAATCAGGTCAGTTTTCATTGTGGGCTAGGAAGGCCAATATCCCTTCCAAAAAAACAAGAGGAATGGTCAGTTATAGCGAAATTTCATCTAGAATAGTATCCCATGCCTGAAACTAGCCAATATAGAAGCCTAAAGGAGAGTAAATACATAACTATTTACTTCCTTGCTATCCACCAACTACTTCCAGAGATTAATGACTTAGACGTCTTATTAAAGATATAGTATCTGACTACAGTATATATTGCCTAATTTTAGATGTCCCCAATCTATATATGTGACTATATCTGAGCTGATGTCCTTATTCAGCCTCAGTAGTCCAAAGAGAGGAACAGAAACTCTGTGGGCAGGTTAAAGAAGCCACAGAGATTGAGATTACTTTCTCAGATTTAGATTACTTCTTCAGAATCCACAGTTGAATTTTGAACCAGTGTAAATATCTGATATCACAAATATCTTGCACACAGTTCTGTTACTTAGCTGTGTTCTATGAAATGTGTTGTTTTGTCTGTTTTTAACTCACCTGTTTAATTTGATATCTACCAGTTTTTCTATTTTAGCTTGCACTATAAGACCATATCTTGCTTAATGATATCTCTATTGTAAGACACAATTATCTTCTATATATGGAAAAGGTGAACTGCATTTTTCGCTCTCCTTCAGCCCCCCAAAAATTTCTGTCAGTGATATTCAATAATAGGTTGAACATTTCTTTTTCTTATATTGATACCGTGTCACCTTTCTCAAAGTTTCCATGGCCCTAAACAGAGATTATCAATCTGTTGTTAAACTGCAGTAGACATGACACCCATATCTTTCACAGAATCACAGAATCACAGAATCACCGGGTTGGAAGAGACCCATCGGATCATCGAGTCCAACCACTCCCACAAAACACTAAACCATGTCCCTCAGGACCTTGCCCACTCGTAACTTAAACACCTCCAGGGAAGGCAAATCAACCACCTCCCTGGGCAGCATATTCCAGTGCCTAATGACCCTTTCCNTGATTTGTAATAAATCTGTTGGATAATGTTCTTGGAATGCCACCTACTTAGGAGGCAAAACCATTTATGATTTGAGTACTAAATTCCATTGAAAGGTACATGTTCTGAATATATAATATGATGCTGAAGCTCCTTAGTAAGGTGTGTAATTTCATGTCTTAATCAAGGATATGTACTACATTCCAGAAGCACCAAAAAAGTGGCAGGTTTCAGTACTCTGGATCCCAAATTATCCTTCAATGTGCTACAACAGCTCCAGAAGTTACACTAGGTTAATGTAAACCAGCAAAGACAGGCAGGCCCAAGGATAGGTATGCACAAGGTCCTGTTTCAAAAATATGTGAGCCGGCTATACACAAAGCATCTCACTTATGGGTGCAGGAAAGGTAGACTTTGTTACCTTTGTCACTTCATTGTAGCTGTCTGTTGCCTAGAGAAGCTGTGGATGACCCATTCCTGGAAGAGCTCAAGGCCATGTTGGACATGGCTTTGAACAACCTGTTCTAGTGAAAGGTGTCCTTGCTCGCGGCAGGGGGATTTGGAACTAGATGATCTTTAAGGTCCCTTCCAAGACAAACCATTCTACAATTCTATGAATCTATATGTGCAACATCAAATAGCAGGCATTTGTGATATTCTAGAAAACATCTGGGAAAATTCTTAGATGTTTTGTGCTTAAAAGATTTTGATTTTCTTATCATTGAAAGTCTCAGTAAATTTAGTTGATTCTCAAGATATGAGAGAAAAAAAATCACCTTTCACAACATAGCCTGTAATATTCTCCTAACCTGCTGAAAGTTGAATAGAACATTAACACTTTGGTCATAAAAGGTATATGTCAAGAAGACATGCAAAATCACATGCTGGCCATCTTCTGGGTCTACAGTTTAGGATAAGTGATTGTCAGAGTTATTCCTTTCTTCTATCTTGTAGATATGATGAAGTGTATAAAAAGTATATATGTGTGTGTGTGTGCATAGAAGCCTGCCTTGTGTGAATAGTCTGTGAAAAAATAACAAGGTAATATTGGAAATTGAAATGATAACAGATTTTTTTAGAAGAGAGCAAATCATAACCACAGATGGAACCTGTACCATTTTTTAAAGCATTACGTTTGAACTAAAAGACAGCTTTTACTTGTAAGATGCAAGCCAAGTTGCCTTGCCAGGCCAAGTATTTTTAATCATGTAATCTGCTAGAAGAAAGAAATAGTTTCCTCTAGTCCTTCTCTCCCTCTATATTATAAATAAAAGTTGAAGAAAATAGACCTTGATTTTGATCATTTATCTGCTATTGAAATTTTTTTTATAATTCAAAATATTTTAAAGGCAAAAATAATCCTGCTAATTTTTAAAAAGTTTATTTTCTCAGCATAACAATTTAACCCATTATGCACATGGACCACCTTCATTTTGACTACTGAACATACTTACAGAACCATAAACTTTGTCATTGTTCTTACAGAGAAATAGATACATGTAGATTTACTGTTATGAAGAACAGTGTTGATACTGTAAAATTATCTTGAGTATTCTGTAGCAAGATGTAGTATTCTTTGTAAATTTAATTCCTTTTACAAAATAATAAGAGTTCTTTAAGACCATATATGTAATTTTACTATATTCTGCACAACAGTCTTATTCTAATAAATTCTTAAATAGGTAACTCTTTTGAGTTTGTTTATTCTTATAAAATCACTAATATCTTTTTTAAAATGATTGAATGGGTTTTTGGTTTTTTTTCAGCAAGTTAGCTTTTATCCTCCTGCATAACTGTCATTTTTATTCTCTAGCAATGAGTGAGTACACAGTGTATCCCTTGAACACCTTTTAGAGAGGGTTTCTGTGTTTGTTTTTACTATTAGCTTTACTGTGAATCCTAAAAGGATGATGGGCAACTGTTTTTGTCAATATATGGGAGGTTCGCTACAGAACATACGACTCATTACTAAGTGTAAATCGTGTTATGTTGGGCTATGTAAGAACTTAGGCTTCTAGTGGTTCTTTATTTTCTCAGTCTGTTTCATGTCCTGTCATGATGGAATATTTTGGAACACAAACCCAAATGGCCTGGTCTATCTGTCTGTGATCTGTCTCAGCAAAGTATGCACCTCATTCAGACTTTATTTCTTTTCTGTCACAGATGGAAAGACCAGGCTATATAGATATTTTGCAAAAGCTTATGGGTCAGAATAAAACACCAAGGCAGCAAAAGGAGCCTTGTGGTTGGTGTATACTACAGGCCACCACCTGATCAAGAAGAGCCTAACAATTGATTGATGGGAATGGTTGGACTCGATGATCCGGTGGGTCTATTCCAACCTGGTGATTCTATGATTCTTCCTTCAGCTACAGGAAGCTCCATGTTCACAAACTCTAATCCTACTCGGGGACTTCAATCACCCTGACATACACTAGAAAAGTATCACGGCAAGCTGTAGGCAATTCAGGACACAGTTCAGTGGATAAAGAATTGTTTGGATGGCTGCGTTAAGAAAGTAGTGGTCAACAACTTGATGTCCAGATGGAGGTCCATGACAAGTGATGTCCCCCAGGGATCTGTAGTGGGACCAGTTCTGTTTAATGTCTTCATCAATGATATAGACAGCAAGGTCGAGTGCACCCTCAGCAACAGACAGACAACAGCAAGCTGAGTGGTGCCCTTGTCACACTGGAAGGATGGAATGTCACCCAGAGGGACCTGGACAAGCTGGAGAAGTGGGCCTCTGTGAACCTGAAGAGGTTCAACAAACCTAAGTGCAGGATCAGTGCAATCTGCAGTTTCAGTACAGGCTGCTACATGATGTTATTGAGAGCAGCCCTGCAGAAAAGGACTTGGGGTTGCTGGTGCACAAGAACCTCAACATGAGCCAGAAATGCGCGCTCACAGCCCAGAAGGTAAATGTATCCTGACCTGCATCCAAAGAAGCCTAGCCAGCTGATCCAGGGAGGTGATTCTGCACCTCTATTCCACTCCTGTGAGACTGCACTTGGTGTACTGTGTCCAGTTCTGGAATCTCCAGCATAAGAAGATTACGGAACTTTTGGAGTGGATCCATAGGAGGGATGCAAAGATGATCAGAGGGCTGGAGCACCTCCCATATAAGGACAGGCTGAGAGAGTTGAGCTTGTTCAGCCTGGAGAAGAGAAGGCCCAGGGTAAACCTTATAGGACCTTTCCAGTACCTGAAGGGGGTGTACAAGAAAGCTGTGGAAGAACTTTTTACAAGGGCATGTAGTAATAAGACTAGAGGGAATGGAGATGGGAAGATTTAGACTAGGTACTAGGAAGAAATGCTTCACAATCAGGGTGGTAGAACAGGTTGCCCAAGGAAGCTGTGGATGCCCCATCCCTTATGGCGTTCAAGGCCAGGTTGGATGAAGCCTCGAGCAGCATGATCTAGTGGGAAGTGTCCCTGCCCATCACAGGAGGGATTTGAACTAGATGATCTTTAAGGTCCCTTCCAACCCAAAGCATTCTATCATTCTATGATTCAAATTTAGAGGCAAAATATAAATGAAGAGAAAAAATTCTAACAATAATGTTGATAGAACTGTAGAATTTAAGCAGAATCCAAAAGTCTTAGAACATCATCATGGCTACATTTCATAAACAAACTTTTTGCCATTTCCACTGATTGCAAATTTCCTTTTCGTGTTATCTGTTCATTAGCACTTCATATTACACTTGTCATCATCCCGTCCAGCTATTCCAGAAGATACCCGTTCTAGATCTGTTTGTTACCTATGGAAAAAAATATTGTTTCCACAAAGGGGAATTTCACTTTTCTCTAAAATGTATAAAATTAAGAAAGACACTGATGATTAACAAACAGGAAGGCCAGTCAAGCCACCAATAGAGATTTAAGTAATTTCTGTTAATATATTTTCACCAGTTTTTACCAGCCATGTATTATTGCTGCTTACCAGAGTATGGACAGCTACTTACTGCAGCGTAACTTCTTTCACTCCACAAAATCTGTTCTAAATTCCTATGTATTTGCCTATATGTCACTGTTGTGACACTCAGAAAGAAAAAAAAAAGAAATTAAAACAGAATGGGGCAGCATATAAACATTTTTTCTGTAATTTCAAGAGATTTCCTGTCCTTGCAGAAATTTGATTTTTTTTTCAGAAAATGCAAAATAGTGGTAAGAAATATCTTCTCCATAACATGTTCCTTTGTCTAAGCATGGTTTTATTTCTTCAGTGAAAAACATATTCCATAATATATGCTGGATGCCCAGTGTCAAACCACTTCCCACAGTAGTGGTTCTGGAGACACAGAAATAAAAATAAGTCATAGAGGCTAAATTGGGGGATCTGGGACCACTTTTCAGCTGCTGATCTTTTATTGTGAGAACCAAGTGTGCACTGTGTTACACCCTCCTTGGATTCAACTTGAAGGGAAATCAAAAGTACATACCAATCGGAAGTGTGATGTGTACTGACAGTTTTCCCCATCTGGGGGATCAGGGACAAGGATTGTAGTAGAGTATGCTTGATCCACAGTTAATATGTAACCAAAGAGTTGAAAAACCCGAGTTACTTTCTCTGAAGAATGAATAAAAGCTATGAAATCCTCTACCTTATGAATGATACTGCTAAAGAATCTTGCACCAGAAGAAGCAGTACATTCCAGAAAGAAAATAATAATTTCCAGTTGCTGGGTAATTACACTAAAGTGTGTAGATATACAAATAAATAAATCACAGAATCACAGAATCACTAGATTGGAAAAGACCCACTGTATCATCGAGTCCAACCATTCCTATCAAACACTAAACCATGCCCCTCAGCACCTCATCCACGCATCTTTTAAATACCTCCAGGGATGGTGACTCAACCACCTCCCTGGAAAGCCTGTTCGAGTACTCAATGACCCTTTCTGTGAAAAATCTTTTTCTGATGTCAAGCCTGAACCTTCCTTGATGGAGCCTGAGGCCATTTCCCCTTGTCCTGTCCCCTGCCACCTGGGAGAAGAGTCCAGCTCCCTCCTCTCCACAACCTCCTTTCAGGTAGTNGGACCTGCTGGTCGCACCGTTTCTGATACAAGCCAGGATGCCATTGGCCTTCTTGGCCACCTGGGCACACTGCTGGCTCATGTTCAGTCGGCTGTCAATCAACACCCCCAGGTCCCTCTCCTCCTGGCAGCTTTCTAAACAGTCTGCTCCTAGTCTGTAGCACTGCCTAGGGTTCTTAGGGTTCTTAGGTAAATGCACCATAGCATCTTTTTTAAGAATACAGATACTCAAAACATCAACTTGCTCTTAATGTGAACTATCCAATGTTATGACTCACTTTATGATTCATGCAGTGCTCATTATGTAAAGTTGTTTATATTCTTTTCCAACCTTTGTTTCTTTTTTGCAGGCTTTTATTTGGCCTCGATCCTTAAAAAAATATTTGATATTTTATTTTGTTAGACATTCTAGATGGGTGTACCTAATAAAAGTAACACACTAAACCTCCCTTTGTCTGTTTCTTTATGTAGTAACTGGCTTATTCAAAATAAATGCAGAGATGTTGTACTGACCCTGTAGCTGTCAGCTCATAAGAAAACCACCTAATAATTTTTCAATGGTACAATCCATTAATTTTATATGACAACTACAGTCCTGGATTGTACAGTTACTCAGCTTCAAAAAGAGAATATGGCAGCAGCTTCTCCTAAAATAACTTCTATTCTAATGGTTATTTCCCAGAACTGAAGGAACGTGAATTTCCCTTAGGTTTTCAAGAAAAAACAGAATCCAGGTTTCAAATTTCTGAGCACAGGACCCTATCAGCTTTCTTTTATTTAACTGGAGGATACTAACTCTAGCTAACCTTGGTAAATACACTCTTTCAGTTCAGTGCCTACTGAAGGATACTCGTCAGTATCGAACATTTCTTTTGGCTAGCTCTAGGCAGCGCTTCATTAAGCACACAGGCATTTTGGGTTTATGTTTTGGATTAGTCTAACTTAATGCACATCCAGGTGCATGTAGCTTACAAGGTGTCATGCATCTCTCATTCTCACATACTAAGTCAAGGTTAGTTATCCTCTTAAGGAAAAAGATAAAATCACTATTTCCAAAGAAGAAATTATTCCATCCTACAATCAATATCCATAATAATTCAGAGAAACCAGGCTTTGTAAGAACTTTTTCCAATTCTATCCATCTAAAGTTAACTGAAACAAACTCTTTGGTTTCAGTAGTTTAGTATTTATTTTAGGAATTATCATGTCTAGTTTGTATGATCCAGATTTTGAATGCAACCATAACCATTCTCAAATGTTAAACCAAAAATAATATGAAGGCAATAATGAAGGAATAATGATAAGCGAGATCTAGTATGATTTCAGTTATATGACATGCACACTGAGTAACAAAGGAATATGTGAGAGAGATGATTTAAGTAGCTGCTTATTCATAACCTCAGACCAATAGGGTGATAGTTGTAAGACAATCCTCCAATCTTTAAAATTCCTATAGTTTTCAGAGTGTTCAGTACCCATTTTTCTATGCTCATTTTTTCTTGTTGTTAGTTTTGGCTTCTAAATTGCAATATTATTAGTGTCCAATTGACTACATTTAAATACCTCTCTCATGGATTAATCAAGGTAAAAGTGGCTTCTATTTGCTTAATTGCTACTTTCCTAACTAAATACTGAATCTCTGGTGTCTTATCTCTATTTTATTTAGCATGTTGGCCTTGTCCTCATTTTACATTGTCTTACAATTATTTATGGTATTCATCAACAGTAATTAAGGGCCTGATCGAATCTGGATCTCTTTGCTTCAAAATCATTGTGGCTTTTCATTAAAAGAGATGGCCAAGAAAGAGAAAAAATCCAATATGTGATTTTCTTATCTAAGCAAAATGAAATCTCAACAGACAAAATGCTTTTACTTTGTCTTTATTATAGCACAGAGATATAAATTTTCTTTCAAACAACAAATGCGGATTTTATACATCAAGTAGATATTTTACTTAGGCTGGTAAGCCTAATGGATTACTTCATTGGAGATTTATACATGCGAAATAGAACGCAGCTTTTATTTCAGCTATTACCATGGCTCATAATTACCTTTGTCATAAAGTAAGTCTTGACAAAGTCCTAAGCTAATATACATTTTTCACTGCTCAATGGTAACTTAAACACATAGGTACAAAACCTAAAAGCCTGATCTTGTATTGTATGACATCAGTTACAGCTTTAGGCTGCTTAAATAGTGCTACAAAACACATAAAAAAAAAAAAAGAAATAAAATTCAATATATTTTATGTGCAGATAAATTAGGGAATAGTGGAAAAAAGAGCTTGTTTGGGCTTTATGCTTATAGTTAAGAAAGCTTGTTTTATATATATTTATGTATATATACAAATCATATTTTGATTCAGCTTTTTTATCTTGTTAATTCTTTTGTTTCAAACCAATGCTCTTGTTATATGTATTCCTGCAATATTTCAATGAAGTCATTGTAATATCTTCAAGTACAGAAAGTAGTAGTTTCCCCACAACAAATATCCTGCCTTTTTCATTTTCTTATGATAAGTCATTGTGCTCTGATGTGGAGTCCTCATTGGTGTAAGCAATAATAGATTACAATTCTTTTGGTCTATTCCATTTAACAGAATTTCCCTATCATAGTTAGATGGTTCTATTTATTTTTTTCTGTCTGTCTTTAAGACTGACATTTTAGTTTTATTCCAAATGTTATCTGACAACTTTTTCATTAGAAGAAAAGAAAAAAAAATCCTGTACAGCAGTTTTCTGAGTCAATTACAGTTTTGCAAGTAAATCTCAATGGGAAAACATCTGTTTTACCAGTATGCAATCTGTTGCTATTACTCATATTGGAAAAGTTTTTGTCCATTGCAGACAGTGAGAAGAAAAAGGAAAGCAAATATGTAGAAAAATAGTAGATATTTTATTTGATTTTCTGACCATGATGAGGGAGGATCCAGGAAAATGCATTCGCAATGGTGACCGTAGATGATTTTTCGTTTAGTTCTGAAGCAATCATTAACTTTGCTCTTCCTGGCTGGTCTGTGTATGGAGTGTGGTAAACTCTCAGAATAATCTCAAATGATTATTTTTGTGTCCAGCACTGTCCTTTTTCCTGTCTTTTTTTATTTTTTGTTTGTTTTTATTTTTCTCATGTCCTACTGAATGTACTTCCTGATTTACATAATTTCTTTTAAACTTGCTCTAGCATTATTTTCTAAAGTTAATTTCTGTTCATAGGAATTTAAAGGAGACTTCCATGGCAACAGTTTTGTTCTACCAGTAGCAGAACAATTTCTCTCTTTTTTCTTATTACTGCAACAATATCTCTGACGTATCAGACAAGCAGAAGAGATTAACAGACTACCACTGTGGTTATTCATGAAGAAAAACAATGAAAGTAAAAATAAGTGGTTTTATTAATTAACTTATTTTTTTAATAATATTTCTTTCAGGCTGATTTTTTTCTCTCCAGAAACAATATAAGAAAGAATTTTTGCAAGTTCTAGGCATTTTAAACCATACTTCAATACCTTTTACTCCTTTGGCGGTCACACTTCCTATTCACCAGTGAAGAGAGCTTAGGTAGGCTTGTAAGTTCTGCCTGCATGCAGTGGAATTTTTTCTTTGTGAAAAGAAGAAAGTTAGCAAAGAAATAATTTAGTCTGTCATATTTAGAGGTATACAATTAGCTATTTAATCCTGAGATAGTTGTCTTAAAGTACAGCCTTAAGAACACAGTATATCTCATTCTGTCTAACTATGATAAATTAAAACAGTCACTCCTATAAGATATCTTCTTTCTTCAATTCCTATAAAGAATAATGAATTGCCTACTTAAGACATCTGTATCTTAAGTGCTTGAGTTAATAATATAAAATCAAGAGTAGGATTTTTTTTTTAAATTGTAATCACAGGTATTCCTCTGCTGAAAGGTCCATGGAATTTCAAAATTATAGAAGAAAAAGGAAATTTTAGAAAAGGGATATCTGTACATCACATCCTTTTTATTTTGGATTGATATAATATTTACTAATGAAAAAATAACTTAGTGTTGGGATTCAGTTTTAAAATTATTCACTTCCTGTACTGCTTGAGACATAATTGATCAGCTATGATATGTCTTTTGAATTGGTATATATGACACAGGGCACAAATGAGATCCATTCCTTTCTGAAATGAAAACTGGATGAAGGTGGAACAACTTTGAGCATGTAAAACAGCATTAGATATATATGTTTAGACATCTGGGTGGGATTCAGCTTGCCATAACTTTATGTGTTTACAATAAGGGTGTCTTTATGTGAACTACTTGCTTAAACTCCCATTATGTCAAACAGAGATTAAGGGAAGAAATCACCTGTAAGGACTTACTATCTTTTTAGATGTTCTGATATATATGAAAAATACCTGTCGACTTGTGTGACACCTTGCTGACAGAGGCTTTAAGAAGAAGCCATGCCCTCTGGAGTGGCAGGATTATAATCTAGAATACCTGAAATGGCACTGAAAATGTATAGCATTTCAATAAACTATTGCTGTATATGTGCATGTGTATATATGCATGTGTATATATTTGTATATACATTCATATGTGTAGAAAACCTCACATTAGACTATTCTAATAAAATCTCATGAAAAAGCAAGGGTTTAAAATAATATCCTTGTGAGTATACATTCCTGTGTGTGCATGGGAATAAGAAAAAATTAAAGTGTATGCAAATTAAAAAAGGGGGGAAAGCCCCATGGTAGCTCAAATTTACATGAGGGACTAATCTTACACTTAATTTTCCCTTTTTTTCTTCTACATTTGAACAGATGTAATACATAATTTTTTGGTGTAGGATCCATGTTTCTGTAAATTACTAGTTATATCCATGGGTAATACACAACTAATAAATTACAGGCCCCATAGACCTAAACAGGAAGCAATCATATTACTGACTATGAAATTCTTAAAGGAATGTGGATACAAGATAGCTGTCATGAAATTCTTTGTCACATTCTGAAAGGTCATTAGGGCCTAAGCTTACATAAAAGAAAAGGCCCAGAAATCCTTTTGGAGACTTGTAGACTGTTGACATGATTTTGAAATGCTCAGTGTGTCAAAAAAAACCTATTACATCCTTTGCAAATAATGCAAAGACCTTGGTAAAATGTATTGACTGACCTCTTTTACTTTGAAGTCACAGACTCTTTCCTCAGGGTGAATGGACTTGTTATTTATTTTTTCTTGTAAGACATATTGGCAACAAATATTAATTCATCAGGAACAGGCCACTGATACTGATGTAAGAATGGAACACAAATCTTTCCTTCCATCACTCTGTGAAGTGTGTGTTTATGTGTATATCTATATAAGACTAAGTATTCTCACTTTCTAAATGCATTTTAGCAATATTTCCAACATCAGGTTAACTTTATTGGAACTTCATACTATGTAAAACACATCTTTCAGTGCCAAGACTCAACACATCTCATGGCTTTATCTGAGACCTTTGTGATGACAACAGCTTTCCTTGGTTTCAATAGAACTGACCTGCCTAAGCTGTAAGATTAGTCACCTAGGTTCCCTTTATAGTCACTATAAGTACATAAAACCATCTAAAAGAGCATTTATCCAACTAAATTTTGCTCCAAAGGTTGATCTCCATTCTGTCTCCTTCTAGCAGCTTTATTAAAAAAAATCCTTATGGAAATTCATCAATAAAAATGGCAGCAACATCTATAACTTCTAAATACTGTTGTCCTGGTAGCACCATTAAATGCTCAGTTTA
The DNA here is from genome assembly GCA_013389865.1 of Piaya cayana. Lineage (NCBI taxonomy): Eukaryota > Metazoa > Chordata > Aves > Cuculiformes > Coccyzidae > Piaya > Piaya cayana. The sequence continues at coordinate 149,578 of WAAB01021766.1, forward strand.
GACATCTTCCCATGCCGCAGATGCTTACACAGATTAAATCGCTGATTAACAAAATTATTTGGTTTTTACACTAAAAGTAAAGGCACAAGTTCTAAAAGATCTTTAAGTACATGCCTCATTTCTTATTCATGTTAAAAATAGAATTCAAAAATCTTAACTCTCTTTCTGTACTGGCACATAGATGAAGGATACTATTTTGAAAAAAAACCCCACTTAATAGTGACATACCACTAAGAGTAAAACAACATTCGTAGTAAAATCTTCTGATATTCTGGAATTCTTCAAGCTAGTGTATCAATGTTATCCACAACAAAGCTTCATAGTGGGTTTTTTTCTCTTCTTTCTCCTTCAGTTATTTCTGCTCCAGTAACAGAATAGATTTTTATAAGTAGGACTTTTGAAATTATTTATTTTCATTTTTTTGATAGCTACTCACATTGTTTAGTGCTACACTGATAGCACTAAGAGAACTACAAAGTTCTAGAGAACAGAACAAGTGAGAAAAAACTTCAGAATGACAGATACATGCAACAGTGAATAATTTCTTTGTCAACTTAGGTTGTAAAATAAATGTTTGCATATAAAAATGAATCATTACATATTAATGCTACAAAGCTATTCTGCTTTGTGACAGTAGGGCACAGTGAAGTTATCACTGTCTACTATTCAGTTCATATAAGAATCCTATGATTCTTTTACAGCAGCAGATATATTTGGAAAAATAATGCAGGGGATTCCTTTAAAGGAGGTTATAGATGTGGTAGTTCTAAGTTCCATCTTTTTGAGAGGACTGGGTTTGATTTTCTGTTATTGGTTGATTAAATTGCCATGCAAGCTAAAAGAACAAAGTAGAGAACCAAAACAAAGGTCACCAGTATACAAGTCACACAAAGGTAGCAATAGACAGACTCCCCAGGAAAAGTAAGAATGGTAAAAACATATTTGAAAATCCCACAGAAAAGTTCTTCTACTTTCCTGACATTTTCAGCTAAGAAGATTTCTTGAGATGGATTATGTTTTGCACAATATGTCCCCTCACTCTTGAGGTGTTTTTGTTCAAGATGGTCTTTTTGAGCACATGTAAATTTTTTTGCATCCATGAGGAATTTGTCTTGAAGAATTCACAGGATTACTGTTAACTGACTAAAGGATCTTTTTTTTTTTTATGAATTTAAATGACAACATTCTTTCCTAAAGATTTGTAGAAGTTTCTTTATGATTTATTTCTTTGGTATATAGATGTATGCTATTTTGCTTCCTGTCATCGTGGAGCCATTTCTGAGAAAACTTACTGCAGCTCAGAAAGAATAGTATATTCATTTACTGGAACATCTCAGTGACAGCCTTTGTCACTACTGCTTCAGGATCTCTGTTTCAGAATATAGTTTAAGGATGAAGCTGAAACGGAATTTTTGTTCATTGTGTGGAGAATTCTTCTATTTTAGTTTTTATTTATTCATTGGTTGTGCATTTTTGATGACTTTTCCAGAGAACATTTAAAATCCTCAATATGATCATCAACTGCTACCAGAATGGTTAGATTTTTTTCTACTGGGATACTCTCACAGCTTTGGCTGGCAGAGATACTCAGAATATATCCTCCTATGCATTCTGAGTCAGAAAATTTTCTCACATATGGCTCAGCAGAGCCTTAATTTAAAAGTGAATAAGCTGCCAGAAAAGTGTACTCAGTAAGAAAACAGATCTGAAACAGATTGGAAAAATTATCTTAAGTGATCTTTAGAACAAGTTGTTAGAGAACCCATCACTACAAGTTTCTATCCAGGCTGAGCTTTGATAAGAACTGATCCTTGAACCCAGCACTAAATGTTCTATTGCTTGTTAACTTAATATTCTGTTGTTCTATGTCAACTCCAATTAAGTGCTTTTTGCATTGAATTTTACCTTATTAAAACATATTACTGCGATGCTTCAAGATTTACAGTCCAGATTTACACTGAATTTTTAGGCATCTAATTCTCATTATTTTTAACAGTATGCAGATTTCTTATGCTGATTATCCATGCTTCATTAAAGTACTTCATAGAAATCACCGATATCTTGTTTTTGAAGGATTAAACTTTTCTTTTGATGCAGAAAACTATGTACCAATATTATCCATGATTGTGTGATGGTTGTTATGATTTCAATTTAATGGACATCATTTTCCTTCTGTACTCGGCACTGGTGAGACCTCTCCTTGAATCCTGTGTTCAGTTCTTGGCCCCTCAGCACAAGAAGGATGTTGAGGCTCTGGAGCCTCTCCAGAAAAGAATGACAAAGCTGGTGAAGGGGCTGGAGAACAAGTCTTAAGAGGAGCAACTGAGAGAGCTGGGGTTGTTTAGCCTGGAGAAGAGGAGGCTGAGGGGGGACATCATTGCTCTCTACAACTACTTGACAGGAGGTTGTGGAGAGGAGGGAGCTGGCAAGGGGCAGGACAAGAGGGAATGACCTCAAGCTCTACCAGGGGAGTTCAGGCTGGATATTAGGAAAAAAATTTTCATGGAAAGGTTCTTTGGACACTGGAACATGCTGCCCAGAGAGGTGGTTCCTCTTCACCTCCAGGTGAAGGTGTTTAAAGGACTTCTCTGGAGGTGTTAAAAGGACAGGTGGTTGAGGTACTGAGGAGTATGGTTTAGAGATTGATAGGAGTGGTTGGACTCAGTGATCCTGTGGGTCTTTTCCAACCTCGTGATTCTATGATTCTATGATTAAATAGAGTAAAAATATTTAATGTTAGTCATAAAGATGCTTTAAGAAGTTTAGAGGGATAGATGAACTGTAAAATGTGAATATTAGGCTTGGATTATGCTTCTTAGTTAAGTTACTGATAACTGCTGGCCATCTTGACACAAAAGCAGTGTCTTCACTTCAGGTTCATAAAAAGCCAAAATATGGTCCTTAGTTCCTCTAGTATACAAAAGGTATAATAAAAAATCCTACTGATAGAAATTTGGTTTGAATTTAAAACAAAAAAATCTATTATTTTCATGTTGATTATAAATATTTCTGTTTCTTCCTTTACTTTTGGGTCCATTTGTCCTAATGGATATTAACAATTACAACATCTATGATCCTCTGCAACAGTGGCCTTCAGTCTCCTCTAGCTGACAGAATTCTACAAAATTTTTACTCTATTCTTTATAAAAAGATAAACCTATTCACAGTTGGACTAGTGGATTGCTCTTCTTGTCTCACAGACTCCTATATACTTTGCAAGTCCTTACAGGTCCATGTATCACTATTTTAAAAAGCTTTATTCATACTGTCCGTAAACAGATTAACTTAATAACTCAGTCCCATTCAGTACCAAAATTTCTGTTGCTCTTTCTATGTCTAGGGATATAGAATGTAATTTAATCCCTTTTGTCTGAGTCGCAGTTTGGGATATGGGCCTGAATTCACCATCTGCACCTTCTATTTATTAGCTATTTACACATGCACTTCCCATCACCATCTAGGCTTTGGGCATAGCAGCATTCTCATTTAATTTCTCATAGGATAATAAAGTAGTAAAGCAAAAAAGTAGTCTTGGCAAAGAATTGCCTTAAAGGCAAAAAATATTTCTATTTATATTAAGCAAGAGCTAAACTTACCTGAAAATAAATGAAGATCCCAAGATATCCTTTTCTAGTATGTGATACCTTTGATGATTTATGTTCTGTGTGAGTTGGCCTGTGCCAGGTGCAGCGCATAAACAAGTGACCCAAGTTTTTGGAAGTGCTCCCTGTTTTCCATTGTCCAATGTTTTCAGGCCTCTATGCAGATTCTATCAAAAGTTGCAAATGCCCTGAAATGGCACGTAATTAGGCAATTAAATCCTGACGCTTTTTTAAGCACAAAAGGTTAGACATAAAAGATTAACAGCAGCTAACAGGGACAATGAGTGACATGCTTGAGAGGGAGGATCATCAGAATCATATTTGTGTCTAGGGGGCTGGGAAGATGCTGATGAAAAAATGTTTTGTTACTTTGATCATCTATGTAGGTTCCTACACAAGCAAAAGCTTTAATTTGGATTTCATTGCACTGCATTGTTTTGTCTTCTGTTGTATTCTGTAATATTTTACTTCCTTCTGTAGTTTCAGTCTTTCCTTTCATTCTTATATTCAGTCCCAAATGATAATTTATCTTCAGAGAAAACAGAAACAAACAGCTTCTTATACAACTAATAAAATGTGGAATTATTTGACACGATTTGGTTTGGAGGCAGTACTTTACTATTAACAAGAAGAAAAAAATATATATATAAAATTTAATCTGACACGCAGAAGATATCTTAACCAAGAACACAGGTTTTGGAAAAATCAAGGGAGTAGATCCAAAACTGCAATCTGAAAACACTGTACTCATGTGCTGTATAGTTTTCTGGTTTTCTAACTTCCATATGTAGTTCTTGGGATAAGCAGAAAGCAGATATTTGAGCACATTTCAGCAGTCTGGAAGTAGTCTTGGCATTCAGTCACTGTGTCAAAGAATCTCTCATGTTTTTAATCCCATTTCCATTTAACAAAAAAATATCCAAACCATTCTTGGAGCAGAGTAAAGAATTCAGAATTAGCATTGTGCAATGTATAATATGAATTCATTGTAGGCCTGTGATGTTTTCAGTGTGACAGATGAGAGTTGGTTTATATTCTTTCCTGAAGAATGTACAGCTGAGCACTGCCTGCACTGGTGTCCGAAGATATATCTAAAAAACCCACTACCGTATTTTTATTTTACTCCCTACTGGAAGATCCCATTAATCCACCCAAGTAGATAAAGAAATAAACAGAAGAAATCTACCTTAAAAGGATAACAAATCTTTGAGGGGTGAATGAAGGAAATCTTGCAATGTTCTCTACTAGTGAGGTCTTCTACAGCTTTACACCGTGCCCTAATTTCAGGAATATTTCCATTTAAATATTTATTTCATTTAAAAACCCCACAATATTACACTTTCTATAACCTCTTTCTGTAAGGAGCAACTCTGAGTAACTCTCTGTATATATTATGAAGTATGTGGATACTTTACTCATGGCTCAAATTTTAACTTTGGGGATCATCTATCTAATCATTAGGTGTTGCAGCAGGTAAATTTTGATACCTAAGCCTTATCTGGCTCTTTTTCTCCAACAGATAAGAAAAGAGTCCCTTTCAGAAGTATAGTTGGTCTTTAGAATGCTGGTAGAACTTTCTGATACAGTCTCCTATTAATAGGAAATATTTTTTTTTAAATCAGCTGAAAGATTATCGTCAGATTTATTCCATTTACTGCTTTTTACTTTTTTTAAAGTAAAAAAATAACAAGGCAAAAAGAAACAGAAACTTGTTGCTGAACAAGTACCAAATTGATACTCCCACATAATGTTATGATAATTATATGGTGGAAAATTGTCCTGGGATATGTATTTATCTTGTACTCTTATAGTGAAATGAACTTCTTATGCTGTTATGTGCTCAGAAATTCCTTCATCATGATGCTTAACTGGATCATGAGAGCTTAATAGCTTAATCATAACCAATCTTAACCATACGAAACATTTAAGTTATGTTTATCAAATCTAACTAAAAAAGAACATTTTTTAATGTCATCATGATTAATAAGAAGAAAGTCCAGGTCAGTGATAACAAGCACAGTTTTCCTCTGATATTTATTATATTATCTGATGTCTTTCCACCTGATCTGAATGTCAGGTGTCAATTTTTGCTGCCCAGCTTTCAAGTTTAGTGGACATTAACACCAACTGTCAGTCTTGTCACACTGCCAGCAAGAACGTCATGGACAATATAAATATTTGAATCAGTTTTACTGCATTTCTAGTAATCTTTTAAAATGGTCCCTGAAGGCTGAAGAAAAGACACTGTGTGAGAAAATCCATACTGTTAAATGTCATGTTAATCCAGGCATGACCAGTAGAAGATACCCATATGGAACATCCTGGTACCTTTTGGGAGTAATACAGTGATATAATGTTGCAGATATTAAGGAATGGGAGGAAAAGCAAACAAAGAAATGAATAAACCAAACCAAACAAAAAGCTACCAAACTCAAGTTAAACTTAAAAAACCAGTTTTGAAATAATTGAGATTATGTAACTGCCTAGAAAGCGCAGTTGTTGCTGTATTCAAATTAAAACTTAGAAAAGAAGTGAAGATGGGAAATAAAAAGCAGTTTAGACAGTGGATAGCAGAGCCAGAGGTAAAAATCTGTACAAATGCCTGTGGAACTCACCAAAAGGCCCAGATGTTATTGCTAGAAAAATATCCTCCAGAGGCAGACAAATAAATCCAGTGACGGCTAAGTAAAACGAAGTAGACAACATGAAACAAACAAGCAAACCAACAAACAAAACAAATAAAACAAATAAAACAAGATGGTTTTGTGCTTCTTTTTAAATATGTACGGCAGTGAAGTTCCCAGCGTGAATCCCAAATGCCATTTGTGACCCTTCAAGTCAATCCTGTAAAACAAAAAAAAAAGTAAATGTGCCTAATTTAAGGATATTTATTGAGAATTACCATGTCTCCTTTGCAACATTTAGGCAAAATATTTTATTCTATCCAGCTGTTCAGAAATAAGATAGGAAGAGGGGCAAGGGACTTAGACTTCTCCAACTGTTTTTCAACAGCCCTGTTGGATTTCCAGAAGTATCCATGCTATAATGAGAGTTCTCCCTTACTGCAGCACTGCTGGCACAATACATTGCAAGGCAGGGAGGGGGAAAAGAAAGAAAGAAAGAAAAAATATATATTCTTGTTATGCTAGAATTCTTTTTACTTGTCAGACTGTGGAAAGCATGTTGAAACCACAGCTCAGCCTGGGGAAAGGACTAATAAAAGTCCCCCACAGAAGGAAGACCAAGAGAGAGAATCCCCTCGTCCTCCTAATAAGTCATCTCAAATTTTTTATTCCAGTCCTCAAGCAAACTAGAAGGATGAAGGAAAAAAATAAGTCTAACCTCTACTTTCAGGAGTTACTTCACACATCATTTATTCTTATTCCTTCTAGATGCCCCTCTACACTAGGTAAAAAGATGAAAGTAAAGGAACCATTTATGTTGACTGAGAGATCTTGTGTGATGGCTTTTACTCCCCTTAGTCTGTTCAGGCTGTTCAGGTAGTGTGTACAAACTTACTATACATAGCTCTTGTGACATTTTAGAAGTTAGAACTCTCCTTTTAGGAGTTTCTTTACAGCAATTTTGAAGACAATATCTCTTCTTCTTGTCCTGGATTGAAACAGATTACTTAGATGGTGAAATATTAGTGTAGCATGAAGTCTGGAAGCTTCTTGGAAATAGATTTGGATGGACAAGATGTTTGGATGGAAAAAAAGATACCTGAGGATTTAATCTTCATCTTTAAAGATTTTTTAAAAAATTATAACTAATTATTATTTTGGTTTTCCTTAATGATCCATTTTCTGTCATGTTAAATACAAGATAATATTGGGATCAATGAATACCACATGGATTTTCTAGCCATCTTAAAACATAAGCCATGGATACCCAATCACTGAAACTTATAAATGAGTGAACTTGAAAAGATCACAGGTAACTATCAATTGCAAAGAGTATTTTATGTGTCAATGTCTATAAAATTGTCATAATGTCATAATACCGCAGTTATAAATTCTCTCAAGTATTGTTATAATGGCATTTTCCTCTGTTTTGATTAAAGATATGCTTCTGCCACCAGCTGAACATTTCTTTGCTAACAAGCTGATGTTCTTCTCTTCCATTTAGTAAATAATCAAACATGTAAACACTGAAGATAAAACAGCGAGTTTTGTAACCCAGCATTTCTACAGAAAGAAGTATCTGCAAAAGGAAAGCTTACTAATATATACACTTATTGGTTTAGTCAATGAATGAATGATCGCATTTTTTTCTGATTCTGGATCAATAGATTTTAAAATATCTACCTTAGATATTTTCAGGAATTTTTGTTCTTATTCCTTATTTTTGTATGTTTTTGATCAACCAGGCCTTTTGTAATTTCTTTTAAAACAATTCGAGTGATAGCAGCCATATATATATCATGTGACATTGATCATTAAACTGTTTGCTATTGCAGATCTATTGCAAGGAATATGTCAGTCAATTTAACTAGAAGTTTGCCAAATTAAATGCAAAATTATACGGTGTCCTGGTGAGGGCAGCAAAACACTCAACATACATGCTTTTAATAAGCCACTTGCTGTTCTATGAAAACTAATTCTGAAATTACAAGTGCTAAGAAAGGTTGCTATGATGCTACATTTTTTTCCACTTTACTCATCACTGTCTGATAGAGTTTTCTAATATTAATAATGAATCCTATTCTTAGAAATTTTTCTTCAAACTTGGATCCCAAATTAAAACAAGTCCACAGATGAAGAGAGAAGTTTAAACTGGAAACCATTTTCAATATTAACCTTAAAGGACAGTGAAAAAGATAGAAGAAAGTTTATGTATTTTTCCTTCTTATGACTTGATATACCTTAGAAAATAACAAACAAACAAAAAAATCCCAAACTCTAAGTTGAATCAGTTATCTTCTAAAAAAGATATTTGATATTATATTTGATGATATACAGTAAGTGCTAAATTATTTGAAAAATAGTTATGATTGCCTAATATCACTGGAAAATATAAAATGAGGAAGAATATAAAAAGTAAATCTCAATAGCTAAGTAACTGGAAATAAAATGGAAATAAGTAGAGAAATTTACTCATCTGACTTCAATGATGAAGATTCTTCTTTTTAGTGACTCTTTCAATAACCGCAACTCATGCCTTTTCATTTGTGGTGAAAATAACTATCCAAAATAGAAGACGGTAACCGACCTGATAAATACAGTTAGTCTTATGTGAGACTAAAATGAATAGTTACTCTTATTTTTCTTGAAACAATAATAGAAGAAAAAAAAAGGATCTATATACCCAATCTCTGTAAACATCTATCCGTTTTGCCCATATGCTGCTAACTTTGGCTTCTTTTTTGTCTGATTTATGTCAGAATCTGAAATACGTATTATGTAAAAAAGGTTTACATGATAAGTTTCTGTCAAATGGAAAAATAATGTTGTGATTCACACTGAGCGGTAAGCAAGTAGCAATTTTAGAGGAAATGCGGACTGCAATTATTGTTAAGCATATTTGTTAGGTATATGTTTGGAATTATTCTCAAAATTCAGTCTGAAACTAACCTTGAGTATTAATTGCACTTTATGTTTCAAATCTGTCTTTTGCTCTGTATGATGTAAAAGTTTTCATTTTGTACAATGTGTATTTTGTTTAGAAGAAAATGAAAGCATTTCAGACTTTAAAAGAGCTGTTTTTAAAGATACTATTGTGAAGCATTGCTTTCACAAATTACAGAAAGTAGGACACCATTTAAAATAATACATGGTTATTCAGTTCTTAAAATTTAGGTGTGTATGGGATTAGGATACTTCTCTCTTCTCCTTTTTTTTAGTTTATCTAACACTACAGAAATTAGTGTTATATAACTCTCCTGAGGCTATTTTATGTAGGTGTGGAGATGAATAATCAAAACATATTTTTAAAGGTGTACAAGTGTAAAATAAATCTTGATACATCCTGTGTTCTTTCAAATTGACTTTTCAAATACTACAGAAAACACTTTTTAAGGACTTTCATAGTGTTTGAAGAATTAACATTATATATAAAAATTAATAAATAAATAACCAGATATAAAAAAGATCAAGTTTTGACCTTGTTATTCATATGGGCCAATCTACAGGCTTTCAAATAAGTGTCAGGTAAACTATTACAGATAAGTTGTTCCTCATCTTATATAAAAAATGTTTTTCTGACTGTTTTTCTAATCACTTAATGATGTTACTGAAATCTTTAATTGTGGGGGTTTCAGGAAAAAAAAACCCCAGAAATTCTGAAATTATAAAATCTATCTATCCTAAAATATGGGTGTTTTTTAAAATATGTGAAGAAAAAGAGTACAAGATGTCATGAGCAAGGTTGAATAACCTCACACAAGGGCGAAGTTCTTGGAGAAAGTCACAGTTTCCTCCTGTTTGTACTATGACAGCTGCTGGATATCCTTTCATCCCCATTAACTGAAAAGCAAACAAATGGTTTTCATTCAGGATAACTTATGCATTAGAATTTCTCTGTGGAAAAATTGACGAACAGAGTAGAGGATTTTTTTGAGGTGGTGCTGCTGTGTGGAAAGTTTCAGAGAGGTGAAGGTACTAAAGGGATTAAGATGTGTCAAGAAGGGACAAAAACTTTGTTGGGGATTTTTGCAGTTGTAGTCTTCAGGCAGATGACACTGGTGTGAGGAAGCAGGGAAAGAAAAACAAAAATGGAAAGAAAGGGAAATTCTGCTAATGAAAGCAATATTTCTCTTTGTGAGAAGTAATAAATCTCCTTCCACCTTCCAATGCTTTCTTTTCTTTTCCCCGCCATGAGGTTCAGCGGTCAAGAATGCCAGTGCTTTCTGATTTTTGAAGGAGATAAAAAAAAAGAAGAAAGGTAAAAGAAAATCAGTCATCATGGAACCTAAGAGAAAAAATATTTTTATTATTCCCACCCAATATAATAGAGGGAGTGAAAAGTATAAAAGCAAAAAAAAAGAGTCTCTAAAATCCTGAGAGGAAACATCTTCCTTCCTTCCTTACCTACGTTACCTACCTCTTAGCCTTAACAATTCTGGAGGGAGCTTAGGCAGGCCAAGCTGGTATCATGTTGATACATACATCTTAATTAATAAGCATAAGAAATGCCTTTACAGTTATGAGAATTATATGTACTGCTATTCTATTTCTTCTTCCGGAATGAAATTTTTATTTTCCAAGACTTTTGGAACTACTTCAGGATGATAAATACAGTGAGAGTAGGCCAAAGTCCTAACCCTATAATTCACGCTAGGTGGTTTTTTTTTTTCTCTATTTCCCTCTGCCAAGGTTAATCTGAGTATGCTCTATTAGGCAGAACTGGAGATAAAAGCAAGAGCATAACAATTACTGATCTGTGTCCTGTATTACGCTAACCAGCCTTGTGAATGACAATGGTACACACTGCTCTTGAAATCTGTCAGACAAGGTAGTTGTTGCTACAGCAAAATGAAAAAAATAAAGATGCACCAGGTATATAAATCCTTTTATTAAAATAATCTGCACATTTCTTTACTTCATCTTCACCAAATAATATGATGTCTATATTTAGGTTTTCATTAGCTTCCTTGGGGAAGTAAATATTCCTTCAACTAATTTGATTAATCTCTGCTTTTTTTCTACCTACTTTCTCACTGTACTTTTTAATAAAATATCCCCAGCTTAATTTTGATCGGATTGCATATTTTACACTTCAGTAACTTGCTAATAATAAGGTATGTCTTTCTTTCACCCAATACTCCTATACTTGAGATGGTAAGAGGAGGTCTTATAGGTCTGCTTGCTAGCATTTGCAGAGAAACATAAGGATTTGTAACTTTAAATCTTACTATGTGAATAAGAAATTGCTTGCATTTTCTTAACTTTTTATTTATTTTCTTTTTTTTCTGTATAAGTATGTATTGATATGCATCTGAGACAGAGAAAATGCATCCACACACTAGCACGTAAAAAAGTGTACAGAAGAAAGTGTAATTAAACACTTAGATATGAGCTTTATACAGAATAGCTTTGGATTTAACAATGGAAATATCTTTGCTGAAAATCACCTACTAAGTGTCCAAATTATATTGGGTGAATATTTTTACAGAATCAGAAGGAAGAAGAGAGCTAGATCATAAAATATAAACAGAGATATGCATAGGTGCTATGTTACCTAGCAACATGGGGACTAATCTGTTATTTACTCCATTTCTCCAAACTTACTATAGTACATGGGGGGAAAATGACACACATTAGGTGTACTGAGTCCTTAATCTCTGGTTCAGCAGGTCCAGAAAGAAATGGAAAATGTGTATTTGTATATGTGGCTCTGAAAAAATATTATGAAAGGTTTATCTCCCTGCACATGGCAAATGCCAGTCCCTATTATTAGCTAGTACCTCATAGGAGTAAGAAATGTGTTGAAATCAACAGATTACAAGAACAAGAAAACAAAAGCCAAAATAAAAATAATTTAAAACCTTACAATCCCAATTATTGTAATTAAAGCAAGTAATTTAATTCAGGTGCTACAATTTGACAGCATTGGATAATACTGTCCTTTATTCAGTCTTAGATATGAAGACTATCATAAAGCATAAATTTGTGTGAAAAGCTGTTAATGTGCTTAAATGTTTACCTGCTTGGAGGGGGATTTTAACACAAAAGGGTTAGAAAAAAAATGCAGGAGAGTCTTAACACTTACAATTAGGCAAAAGTGGTAAATCNGGGCAAAGGATGTTTACTACATTTCTTTCTTTCATAGATACAGATATCTATTTTTTTCATCCATAGCTCTGACACCATACAGTTTTCTTTCTAGCTGAAGATCAATCACTAACCAGTAAAAAAGAGAGTACGAAAAGGTTATGATCCACAATATTTCCAAATAAAACCTTTTCTGTTACTTGGCTGGAGTACACTTGATGTGCTGTTTCAGGAAATTCCTGATCCAAATGTGCCCATGTGCCTGTGTCTGTGCGTACCTTCTGGATACCAGATTGTTTTTCATGCTGAAAAAAAGATCAATTGCTCTCTTATATTGGATCTCCAAAGGATATTAATGTGTGTTTTCAGGCTTTCAGAGAATCTTGGGAACTCTCTAATCTTAAACAAACTGGAAAACTCCACAGGCAGGTGTCTGATGAACTGTAGAAATTACCATAAACAGAGAAATCCCCATAACTTTCTTTGTGTATGGGTCGATATTTGTGTTTAGGACCCGAGCTGCCATCCATGTGAGCCTTCTGTTTAGGACTCTTGATTTCTACTGCCGAACAGAACAGTCTAGAATGTTGCTTGTTCTCCCTTAGATACCATGTGGCACTGCATACCAATTTATGTGTCTTTTCTGGTTCTTGATTCAGGTATGTTTAATCCATACAGGGGTTAAAATGTAATAGCTAAACTAGGCTATATTAGAGGTTCTTTTAGTTGTCTGAAAGGCATTGTGGCAATCGCTACTTATTGCGTACAATCAGTCAATCTGAACATTCTAATCTGAAACTCAAGATGCATGATTAGGCCCATGTGTTCCAGAAAACACTAGGCTCACTAATAGTGAAGACTACTTGAGCAATAACTTGTCAACCCTGAGAAAGGAAAACAACTCAGCATCAAGAAGTTTGCAGAAACTTAAATAGGACATCAGAGCATCTTTGACAAGTTGGTAGATGAATGATACTGAACACGACAAGTAAATGGGACATTCTTGGGACCAGCATAAAACCAGCCCAAGTAACAGGAAAAAATGTTTAACTCTCTCATGGGAAAAAAAAAAAAGTATATATTTATATAAATAATCTCAATTCAAGTTAAAAGGCAAAAATACTTAATATTTCTTTTCCAAAACAAACCAGAATGCTTTTCTGCATTTGTAATCTTTTGTATTATTTTAATTCATGTGTGTGTTTCTATCTACAATTCAAAGTAAAATAATGTTAGAATGAAAATTAAATCTTTTCATTGTGAAAGGTCAAACTAGGATTTAAGAACTCTTCTCTTCAAACACCTTTCCATTTCCTTTAAATTAAATACTGTCAGTATTAAAAAGACTAGTTACTTATTTTTGTTGTTAAATTGGCATTTTCTTATGGAATTCCTTTAGATATTTTGTTTCTCAACAAGATACAGTCATGAGACACTGAGCCTCTGGCTGTGCCCTACCCTTCCCAGGAGACTTCTGGAAACTACATCATCTGACTTTCATCAATGTTGTTTTCTCGTGAGTGCAAGCCCTAAGTATTCTACAATCAGCAAAAATGAATGAAACTACAAAAGATGGTTATTACATGCATCATAGGCCTTCACTGACTTACCTTTTAACCATAGTGCCTTTCCTGCTCCTTTTCTTCTTTTCCTGTTTTAACATCTTACCTCCCTCATCAGTACAAAAACAAGTGAGTTAATCCTACCAGGTAGTGAATATCTTTGATTCGTATTAAATTGAGGAGAATGAGATCACACAGCAAATCTCCTAAACTCCTGAAATGACACTGAGGTGTAGCGTTCTTCGGAGTGTCGGGCATTTATGTAGCTGAAGTTGCACAGCTTGGTTTACTGGTAGTCAAGTTTCCAGTTAAGACAGGCTCAAGAAACAGTATCAGAAAGATCTTACTTTGCTACTTATCTTCCCCTCCACCAATACCTGCAACCAAGTCAATTTATGAGTGAAAAAAAAGAAGACTAAGTGCCAGTGCTTTGGTTCTTCCTTTCTGCAGTGGAGTCCAGTAAACCAGAGAATGAAGCCTTCCAGCATTTTTTTGTATTAATAAAAAAAACAAGCTAGCTTCACTGTGTCTAAGATAAGACACATATTCTAGTCTTACAAAATTTTTCTTAACTACCTTTGATCCTTTAGTTATTTTTTTTAATTAATAACAGTGTTTTACGCATTCTGTTTCCTTTTTCATAAGCATTATGGATTACAGCTGCAAATATGCCTTCTGTAGAGTGCTACTAATTGGCATCCCACAAGAAACTAAGAAGCAGCTTAGCAAAAGCAATCAAAATTCCTATAATCCAGGATGTAGAAGGGAAAATAGCACCCCCAAAAATACACTTAAGAATCCACAGAGGCAATTACAGAAAATGGCAATAAAAAGCAACAATGATGTGTATCTTTATCACTGTAATAGGGCTAAATTTTCATCAGCTGTTCTGCTACATTTTTAATTTTTTCAACTAATTGTAAATTCTTACTACAATAGAAGGACAGACTGTTTTGGAAGGTCATTTTCATTTAGAAAATTGCAAAGAGACTATTGTGTGGAGTGGATTGCTAATTAAAAACAACTGAAAATTATATTCAATTCTCAGGAATTATGAAATTAAAACAGAAAATAGTCTCTGATTATTTTAGATAAACTGAAAAGCAAAGAACTAACCAGTTATACAGTATTGCAGTCAATTCATACGATATCATGATAAATTATTGTTTCAATATTTCACATAAGGATCAACTGGCAATTTTTTTTTCCAATGGTACAATTTTATTAAGTAACATTTGCTATAGTCATGGGAAAAAATAAAATTCAATACTGTCTAAGAGAGTAGTGGTAGAAGTTGGGAGGAGATAAGTCTGTATTCCACCCTGGCCAGAGAAGAGAAGAAAATCTTTTGTAGATATTGCATTCTTACAACTACTGTTACCAATATTNAGTCTGCAAAAAAAAAAAAAAAATCTGGTGGGGTTTCTGCTGAGAATAGTAGGACCTGAAGTAAAACAAACAAGCAAAAAACCCCAAAACAATAAAACGTTTCCTCTATGTAATTTCCATTATGCCCTAGAGGGCTGAGGATGTGGAAATGTATAGTCTAACATAAGCTGATTTAACTGCTGAAGTATCATCACTAACCTGAACCAGCCCTTACTCTTTCTGATTTTGTGTAAGCAGAGGTGTGCTATTTGAGTTACAATGGCTCTTACTCAGAGATCTAAAATATCCAGTTTGTGGGCATCCAAAGATTATGTGTTGCCATAAGGACAGAACATCAAGCATCACCACTGTATGTCCTATATGTCTTTCATTGGTGCAATTAAAAGGTTGTTGCTGTTTGTTGGACTTACCACCACTAAGGCTAGTGACTATCAAGGAATCATTGAAAAATAGAATCACAGAATAGTTTGGGTTGGAAAGGACCTTAAAGATCACTTAGTTCCAAACCCCACTATGATGGCTAGGGACACCTCCCACTAGATCAGGCTGCCCAAGGCCCCATCCAGCCTGGCCTTGAACACCAAGATGGAACATCCACAACTTCCCTGGGCAGTCTGTTCCAGTGCCTCACCACTCTCATTGTGAAGGACTGAAAAGTCCCTCTCCAGCTTTCTTGTATGACCCTTTCAGGTACTGGAAGGTTGCTATAAGTTCTACTCAAAGCCTTCTCTTCTCCAGGTTGAACAACCTCAGCTTCCAGCCCTCCAATCATTCTTGTAGCCCTGCCCTGGACCTGTTCCAACAGCTCCATATCCTTCTTATTTTGAGGAGTCCAGAAATGGACACAATACTTCAGATGAGGTCTCACAAGAGAGGAATAGAGGGGCAGAATCACCTCCCTTGACCTGCTAGCCATCCTTCTTTTGACGCAGCCCAGGATACGGTTGGTCTTCTGAGCTGCGAGTGCACAGTGTTGACTCATGTCTTCTTACTGAACAGCACACCCAAGTACTTCTCTGCAGGGCTGCTCTCAATCACACCATACTCCAGCCTGTATTGAAACAGTGGATTGCCCCGATCCAGATGTAGGGCCTTGCATTTGGTCTTGTTGAACCTCATGGAGCTCACACAGGCCCACTTCTTCAAGTTGTCCAGGTCCCTCTGGATGGTATCCTCTCCTTCTGATGTGGCAGCTGCACCACTCATCTTGGTGTCATCTACAAACTTGATGAATGTGCACTCAATCTTGCTGTGTATATCACTGATGAAGATATTAAACAGTACTGGTCCTTGTATGTCGCCCTAAGGGACACCGCTTGTCACAGATCTCCGTCTAGACATCGAGCTGTTGACCACTACTCTCTCAATATGACCACACAATTTCATATGCACTGAATAGTCCACCCATCAAATCCTTATCTTTCCAGCTTAGAGAGGAGGATGTTGTGGGGGATCTTGTCAAAGGCTTTACAGAAATTCAGATAGATTACATACATTGGTTTTCCTGTGTCCACTGAAGTGGTTATCACATCATAGAAAGCCACTATTAAAAAATTTACTTTGGACTGGTTTAGCTGTCAGACAATCATGCATATACAATCTTTCATACTTTTTCAAACAAATCAAACTGCCAGATTAAAAAGTTAAATAATCTCAAGTCCTTATTCATATGCCAGAAATTAACTTCATGTATTTACTTCAAGTAGAGCAGTAGAGACTTGTCTCCATTAAAATTTGATGGCAATAGAGCTGATGTCCATTTTTATCTCATTTCTAGCTATATGAAAAATACAGTCTTTTGGACATTTAGACTTTAGTTTAAGACAAAATTGAAGGATTATTATTTATGCTTTTTAAATTTTTTAGTCATCACATTTTTCATTCTTATGAATTTGTACGTATAAGTTGCTTGAAAAAATAATATATAAAACATACACAAACATGCATATGTATACAAATGAAAATCTGTCAGTTGCTCTATGGCCTGCTAACAAATATTTTTTTTGGTTGCTCTCTTCCTTAAGCAGCAGAGTATCTTCCATTCTACTGTGCCAAAATCCTTCCCTCATTCATTAATCCACCTTTACTTATATTTTGAATCCAACAGGATGCACAGAATATCGTACTAGAAATAATGAAGATGAGAGAAAAAAAGAAAACTCAGTCTTCCAGACTTCTTGGATGAATGTCATTTTTAACTGTCCTGTTTGAGAATCTCCTAAACATCATAGTGCATATCTTACATTTGATGATTCAAAGTTAGTTAATACTTCTGCAATGGGCTGTCTAATTTTTCAAAGCCTGAAAACATTACTGCATTCTTCTTGTGTAGTGTATATAAAAGATTTCAAAGCACCTATGATTTCTTAGGATGGATTTCATTACAGTTTAAAGTAAGGTCCATTAATAAATATAATACTATTAAACATGTCTGTTGGTTCAGAGAAGTTTAATGAAAAAAATTAAAATTAAAAAGAAAAACAAATTATGTTATTTCAGGCTAAATACCTTCCTTCACTCTTCTGTTCTATTTCACTAATTTTATCTTTTTAGGCTTTTTAGTTTAGGTCATGGCTATCAAGGCACATCCATCACCAAGAGTTCTAAAGCCATTTGCTGTCTTCCTATAGTGGACTAATTTATCCCTCTTATTTGTACAAGGTCATACACTAGCATTGAAGGAGATAGGATCTCCTAACATTGAAGCTGTCTTTAAAGGATCAAGCCTCCAGAATGCTACTGGGCTGCAAAATGTTAAACAAAATTCATAGGAGTTCTAAATTCTATTTTGATGACATTGAGACGTATTATACTGCTTGTTTCTTGTAAGTGCTAAACTCTTGTAACTTATTTATTGATAACTGCCAAGTTTTTTTTATTACATCTGATGAGGTAATGTTGTTCAGCTTTGTTATATATGTATTTATTTTAACAACAGGCATCATAGAATCATAGAAACACCAGGTCGGAAGAGACCCACCAGATCATTGAGTCCAACCATTCCCATTAATCTCTAAACCCTGCCCCTCAATACCTCATCCACGCACACCTTAATCACCTCCAGGGAAGGCGAGTCAACCACCTCCCTGGGCAGACTGTTCCATTGCCTAATCACCATTTCAGTGAAGAATTTTTTCTTTATGTCGAGCCTGAACATCCCCTGGTGGAGCTTGACACCATTCCCTCTTGTCCTGTCACTTGGAAGATGAGGCCAACTCCCTACTCTCCACAGCCTCCCTTCAAGTAGTTGTAGAGAGCAATAAGGTCTCCCCTCAGCCTCCTCTTCTCCAGACATTCTTTCCAATGATGGTACCAGCTTCAGTAGTGCCCCATCCCTCTGCACTGCAGCAGCTTTGCCTAGACAAATCAAAGTTGTTCCACATCTGTTATCAAACTGAGAGGAAGACAGGCCTTCTTCTATACAAATAAACAGACAGGATTCTTATATTGCTAGCAAACATTTACTGTTATTATTTACATGTGTATTATTCCCAGGCAACATTGGTGCTAAGAAGTCATTTGAAAGTGTATTCCTTTTAAACCTAAGAAGTCATTTGAAAGTATAATTCTTTTACACATTTTTGTCTTAAAAAATAATTTTTTATTAATCGGCTAAGGTAGTGAATACTGTAGATTTGTAGTACAGAAAGAAAATGGCATTAGTATCAGCAAAACACTAGTTATTTCTAGTATTATTCCAACAGTCACTCTCATTCTTGACCTAAAGACACTACTGTTTAAGCTATACCTCAGTTGCTTTACATGTGGGTGAGCAATACAACGATTCATTTATTTAAAATCTCATTGGATTAATATTCCTGTCCTAAAACACGCACAATATTTTTTATAATGCTATTGTTTTGGCTTCCTTCCTTCCTTCACTCATTCTCTCCTTGTCTTTTTTTTTCTCTTGCTTTCTCTCACTAAAATTCTTACTTTCTCTCCATAACAGAGAGAGTAATTCCCACCCAACCAAAGTCTCCTTATGAATTAATTTCTAGGTCATTTTTTATACTATCAGTATTGGTTTAGGATTTGGTTGCAATAAATGCATAAAAAGGAAGAGAAGAAGCAGTTAGTTTGGGGTTATAGGAGAAGTTATAATGAACAATATTATAATAGATTATCTTTATATATGAAATCAAAAAAGAGAACAGTGTAGGACAACAGCATGTTCTTAAATACAGTACCAGGTGATCAGAAAACAAATACCAAATTAACAATTTATGAAATAAGCACACAAAGGTCAGAATGTATTCTGCATTTTTCTCAGAAAAGTGCTGGTTTGGTAATTTTACTGGTTTTAATTTTCAGACAGAGGATGGTACCACAAAGCCCTACAGACCTTTCTTTGTATTCTGCAGAAATTCAGAGAAAAAACCCAAAAATATAATTCTGTATTGATTTGACACTGCAAAATATTGACGATCTCCATTTTACCAAGAATTCACTCGGAATTGTGGAAGTTCCAATTCTTTTGGGACAAGTTTCCATTTTAAAAAAGAAATATTTTTAAAAATTTGTAAACTATTAGAAGAAATGACTGTTGCTTTGTGCTTTTTTTTTTTCTACTTACAGCACTTGCATTTGTAAATGGATGTATGGCATATTCGATCTATGGTTGTGTACGTTTATTGAAGCATAATGGGTGGATAAGATTATCAGCTTTAAACTTTTAGCAGCAATGAGTCTATACTGTTTTTGATATCAAGACAGCTTGTCTAGAGAGTCCTAAGGCTACTCAAGTGGTTTATAAAGAAAATATATATTATTGCCCTAAACTACACACAAAAAATCACAAAACACTTAAAAAATGTCAGTATAATAAACATCACTTATCTTTTCCTGGTTTAAAGACAGGGGGTGTGAGCATGAGTATCTGTTTTACCTCAAGTGATCTTTAACTTGTGGGAGCAGTCAAGCTTGGTTGTTTGTTCTTTGTTTCTCATTCTGACATATGCAAGTGGTAAAGCTTAGACTAAGGGCACTTGACTATAAAGATCATTATTTTTTAACAATATTTAATTTTTATGGGTTATTTTTAAGATTCTTCAAGTTCTAGAACATTCACATTTATGGTGGAGATGATCTAATGTGGTTCAGTAACAGATCCTCGTTTTCATTTTTTTATGTCTTTACCAAATTTAAACTACTAAGCTGATATTTGTTATCACCTAGTCGGAATGGGTATTTGGAAAATAAAAGTTTAAGTTGAAATAGTTTAGTGGTTTATCTCACTGTGATATCTTGTTAAATTATATTTAAGAATACATTAAAAAAAAAGTTGCCAAGGAGGTCTTCTTGAGCAATGTTTTGCCTTTTAATTTCTTTCTGAAACCTTGACAGCTTCTAAGCTATAACAAAATCCTATTATATCTACTGAGCTAGGTGATGATAGCTAAATTATTTATAGTTTTGAATTGCACACAAGTAGAACAGAAGACTATAATCAACCATATTGGACAAATTGTCCACCTAACCCTATCCTATTTCTCACAGTGATCAGTATTAATTAAGGTGGTTTGCTGCAGCACCAGAAAGGTGTAGCCTGACAGGTTAAAGAAACAATTGAAAGTGTGGCCTACATTTCATAACCTTTACTTTGTGTGAACAATTTGCTTTCGAGATTTTTTGTTGTTGCTACTGCTTAATCAGATTATACATTGGAAGCTTCTACATAAATTAACCAAAAGTTTGGCATTTTAGTTGTTTATCTTTTCATTAATAATTTGTAATTAATAAAAAAGGACATATTCATCACATAAACAGCAGCTAGAATCTCCTAGCAACAATTCCACTAAGATGTAATTTTTTCTTTTCCTTTTTTTAATCACTGCTATTTTAAATATTCTTGACTCTGAAGAGTGTCTGAATTCAAATGCTCCTTCATCATAAGATTGTGATCTTAAGAGGTTGATTTCATTTATGTCAACAAGATGATGATAAGTTATAAAATAGATAACATTCAATATGTTTGTAATAAACAGTGTATGGATGAAAATTGTAAATTTGATGAGCTTTTGTAATAATTAGGAAAATTGCTTCCCAAGCTTAATTTTCTTATGAGTCAAGACTCAGAAAAATAAAGCTACCAATATACATTATATAATCAATAGCACTCAGCTTTTATGACAGTCATCAACATAGCATTCTTTCCTTTCATCCCTCATTTCTCTCTGATATGTTGGTAGAGATGTAAAAGAGAAAATAAGTGAACAGCCTCCTGTAATATTGAAATGTAAGAAACAACAATGTAACATTCCTCTTATATATTTGTCCTTTCAAAGGAAATTTTGAAGACTTGACATGATGACTTTTCTTCTGCTTATTCTACTTTGAAATATAATTTCCTCCTTTTTTATTCACTGTTTGACTAGAGTCAGATGACAACTTTCTGTTCATCTATTCTTTAAGTACAGTAATGAACTAAAACATTTCAACTGTTCATTCTGTTCAAAAATGAGGGAAAAAACAGACTTTAAAAAAATTGTGTATATGTTTTTTTTCAGTTAAATATTATTTCTTATAAACATCCCTTTAATGTCAGAGTTAATCACTTGAGTGGGATTAGCTAATTAGTACCCTGAAAGTCAGTTGGCTTAAATATAAACAAAAAAAAAGGAAATTGTAAGGGTCTTTTAATAAAGTGTCACAAAAAATCAATTTTACATGTTTTGTATTTATTTTAGTACAAGTTGAAGGGCTAAGTTCTTTCCAAGAACTGTAACAATGCCTACGTGGGTATCTCAGACTAGATGCTAACAGTTAAAGCTGCCATCAGACTGCTGAAGTGTTCTATCATAAATGTCCTTCAGTTTCACATTTAAAACCTAAAAACAACAAAATATTTTATTTAAATTATTTAAATATTTAATTAAATCCCAAACCTTTTTAATGTCTTGCCATTCTTCTCTCAAACAAAAAGGCAGAAACCATATTCATTAAGAAAAAACAAAAAAAAGTTGTAATCCAAAAATCAATCTTTTTATATCCCAGCAGTAATCTAAAAAAAAAAAAAAGATCAATTTTTCAGAGAAATGTAGCTCTGCACTTTAATCTTTTTAGATTTTCAGAAATCCACCAAAAAAGGGAGTTGTTAGTCTGAGTCCTTAGACAAAAAGCCGTATATTTTCAGCTGATCTCTTCATTGCTTTGTTTCGGTTTAGCCTTACCTTTACTTGACCTTCTACAGTTAGAGTGAAAGCACACAATTTATCGAGTCAGTCCTCAATAACTTGAACTTTCATGATGAGTGTTATGGAGAAGGAAAATGAAGACGAGTGTCAGAGAGAAGTGAAGAGGGTCC
The DNA here is from genome assembly GCA_013389865.1 of Piaya cayana. Classification (NCBI taxonomy): domain Eukaryota; kingdom Metazoa; phylum Chordata; class Aves; order Cuculiformes; family Coccyzidae; genus Piaya; species Piaya cayana. Next base: position 172,148 of record WAAB01021766.1, read on the forward strand.
TTCAGCACTGACCCTGCCTGCCCTCCTACAGGTATTTCCCACTTGTGGCCCTAGAGTCCTTCAGCAATCTGTTACATTCCTTAAGAGAAAGAAGCACAACTATGTTTTAGTGATGCTACTCACAACCAGATGCAATAAAAATATGGAAGTGTAGCTTTCCTGCTGCTGGAAGGGTAAAATTTGATTATGGTATGCTCGTGCTGCTTTCACTTAAATGCTTTTTGTCCAAGAATGGATGGAACACTCTTACACAGGTTCAGCAGATCCCTGGCAGCATGAACCATTCTGCATGCGTGCAGCATAGAGGGTTTATGATGTCTATTGATTCATCCAAAGCTCACTTGTGTGGTTCTACAGTACAAATGCTGCTCCTTGTACCCCAAAAAATTATCTGTTCAAAAGCCAAACACATGAATCCCAGATCATGAGCATCCTACAGGACCATATAATGCAGACCTGGACCATATAATGTAGCATGTGATATTTTTTGTTTCTACTTATAAATACTGAAACTCTAGGATGTATATAAAGGTAAAACTATAAAATTGAGTATTATTTGAATTGTGGAGTAAACAATTCTGGTTTTCCTCAATCTCTCCCACTGCTAGAAAGGCCTTTGTATGTGACAGCATGTTGTGGTTTGGGCTAAATTAGAGTCAGTTTCCAGCTTCAGCTCAATCTCATCTAAGTAACTTCATTATTTTAAAATTAACTCCATCATTTGTCTTTTTTTTTAGACAGAATTCTCTCTAGAAGTGATAACAGGGGACATTGGTATGCAGAAAGGCCAATGCTTATACTTATTCCTACAGTAACCAAGGACATCCTTGAGCTGGTGAAAAAAAAAGACAGGGAGGGGTGGACAATACAGGTGACCCTGAATACCTGGAATATTCCATCTGATGTACACCATAAAATTGAGAGATCATGAGGGTCTCTCTCTTCTACAATGGCCGATATCCAGTGAGGACCTCATCTGTCTGTTTGCTCCTGATCACATTCCTGATCCAGTTCCCAAGTCCAGCTCCCTCCTAGCCTTGGACCCATTTCTTTGTGTCTCCTCTACAGTATTTATAGTAACGTTGAGTCATTTGAGGGGTGGGATAAAGGCACAACCTCATATATTTGTATATACTTTATTACTTTCTAATATTTTTTTTCATTATTACTGTTGTTATTATTTCATTAAATCTGTAGTTTTAGTTTCTAACCTGTAAGTCTTTTTCTTCTCACTTTCCTTTCTCCTTTCCCACGGGGGTTGAGAGTGTGGGATTTGGGACTCCAGCTGCTTAGTTTTAGCTGCCAAAACTGGCTGAGCCGGGGCTAAACTGCTACAGGGTAAGAAAGGAACTTCCCTCAAAGGAGAGAGAGAGAGTAAAAGCCTACTTAGTAAACACTGGCCCAATTCTTAGGCCAAGTATTAACAGCAAATCTGAAGTAAACTATTTTCAAGTAACTTCTGCAGAAGTTATGATACATTTGTGAATGTTAAATGTCTACGTAGCTTACAAATTAGCTTATGAAGTAAATATTTGTGTTTCTTAAACAGAAGTATTGCTCACAAAGTAGAGAGGCCTGTTGCACTCATAAAGTTGAAACAGATTCAGGAGGGCATATTTGGTATCTGTTTGGCTAATCTAAACATAAGCACACAGCAACATAACAAATATTCATGAGATTGTACAATTTGTGATGCTATTAATGGTATTACCAGTAACAAAGTCTGAGTACTTAGTCACAGCTAACTGTACATGTAACAGTAATATTTAAGTGCAAGAGGCAGAAGAAGACTTTCGTGATGTGACTGCAAAACCAAGTTACAATGAAAATCTTGTACAAAGCATAAACTCAGCATGGTGTTAACAATGGATATAGAACACACAGGAAACATGCCTGGGAAAATTAACAAGTCCTGCTCCTGGAAATAAGATTATCTGGGTTGGGAGCAGATGATATTCATCCTTTCTTTTGAGAAGTCTGTGAGAATGGTAAAAATGCCATGGATTTATGAGAAAAAAAGAGGAAAAAAGATGACTCTTGATTTTGGCCCCAGCTTACTTCATCAAAGACATCTCAGAATTGATGTTCAAAACTACCTACAGCCATCCTGTTGACTACAGGGCATTAACTCTGTGGTATTGAACACACGCAGGTAATGTAGAAGATGGTTCATTTGAATATGTAGTAATTATAACTAATAATGTGCAAGAACTTACCATTAGAAAACCTTTGCTGTTAATTAATGACAGTATAGTAAAACTCTGCTTTGATGCTGGCCTGATTTCTGTCTTTTAAACACTCCTATCACAGTCGCATCCACCTTCCTGATATATACGTACATCTATATCTATACACATATACTAAGTTGCAAGAGTCTCATGTGAAATTGCATTATAGATTCTGTGTATTTTACATAATAATTTAAAGAGAGTAAAGTCCAGATACATACCTGCTAGGGTTTTGTCAGGGCTGAATCACAGACATCGGTATGCATCCATTCCCTCTGGGTATAGGGAACCTTACTTAGTCACCTCAGCTGCAATGGTGATTTGAGCCTCTCATCAACTCAGGAAGAACAGAATTATTTGTGGACAGCGATATGAACTGGATCAATAAAATGATCTTGGTTAAATAAAAAAGCCTCAAGAAGTTAAAATTAATGGCTGGAGGCTAGTGAATGCAGTAGGGGACTTCTCAGATCAGCTTTGCCAATGGAGAGAAAACAAACTACATCCTGAGTCACCACTGCAATACTCTAGCTTTACATCAGAATACTTCATTTGAAATCATTTGGGATGTTGTGATGTAAAATCAAGTAGCACAACAATTAATTGGGTCACCAACCTCTTCTCCTTTATGTCTCTAAAATGTTATTTAATTAAAACTAAAAAGCCATCTGGGATTGGTCCCAGGGTATGGTTTTTAGGCACCGCATAAATAGGAAGATGGTATTATTTTATTGTTAAGTGTTTCATCTATTCAGTCTTCCCACAGTTTCCTGACACCCAGCAATTTTCCTTTTAATGTTCAGACACCACTGGATGCCCTCCTAATGGATAGTTTCAGAAAGCTTTTCAGAAATTTTCTATCAGAAAATTCCAGTTCAATTTAATCAAAGAAAGATAAATTTGACAAAATATTATTTTGAAGGAAAAACAAAAATATGGAAGGCAATGAAAATGTCAAATTCTGATTTCTTGTCAAATTCTTATGTCAATTTCTGACTGTCTTATTTCAAAATATGCTTTTCTTTTTATATCAGAAAACAAAAATAACAAAACCAGAACAAAACATTTCACATTTTAGTGAAATGAAATTACTTGTTCCAGGCTTCCAATTTGAACTACACTGAAAATTATTAACTTGATTTACATCTTTACCTTGTTAGTTGTTTTTTTGTTTTCATTTGAACAAAAAAGGAATATATAGACTTTCAGAAAACAAAACCACTTACTCACACTTCTCATGTTTACAAAGGATTTTTAAATAAATTTGTTTGAAACATTTCTAAAGTAAGATGTACTTCGTGTTTTATATGGTTTATTATTTGTCTTTGAAATTTCTGCATTTTTTTAAGTCTGAAGTCTGAGTCAGGAGAAGACTGAAGAAAGAAAACAATCGTTTTCTCCAGCTAAAATAATTCAATTACAGTGAATTAAGATGTGAATTAATAAGAAAACCAAGGTTTGGTATTACTGTCACACCACATAACTACATTAGGCCTCCAGAAAGAAAATGACTGGCATATGAAATCTTTGATGCAGAAAATCAAGCCTGAGAGAGAAGGGGAAGGAGACAGGAAGCCTTTAGCTTTTCTTTTGGAACAGGCTTATTCCTATAAATCAGTAGTTCTGCGTGTCTAAAATACTGGGGAAGAAGGCAGGGCTGGGCCTTCCGAGACTTACATCTATTTCTAGCACTATCAGTGGCTTGATACATGACCTTCCCAAGGTCAATGCTTCTGTTTTCTGATCCTTGAGCAAATAAAATTGTACTGAATCCCATTGTAAAAGCCTCTGATATAGGCTGATATAAAGAGGAAGAAATAGGTATTACTCTTACATAACATTTGACTTATAATATAGTACCCCTGACTAAGAATGATAACTACTTCAGTCATCATGTTTGTTCATGACGGATTTCAAGGCACCTTTGGGCTGTATAATTCATTCCACTTCCTCAGACTGGGAAAATGAGGCATGGGAAAGAGAAATGAGTTGCCCAGGTTCATTGCAGCAACCTATTGGTGGAACCAGGAATAGGGTGGGTCTTTGCCTCAGTGATGTTCTGTACTTTGTGAAGCATTTCCCTCTCCACTATAGTTAAAGTCAGTGAGACATAAAATCTTAGCTATCTTTGTCCATTTAAATGACCCTTATGTTGCTCTGAGAATGAGACAATAATAATAATGTTTGATAATTATTATATAATAATTATTGAAAATAATTATTGAAAATACATTATAGACTTATTGTTAAAGCTGATGTGATTCAATGAGACTACTTCTATAAGCAACAGATTGAAAGTTTCAGCATTTTTTTCTTTTTTTTCTTTTTTCTTTTTTTTTTTTTTGTTTAGAAAGATACTTTTCAATGCCTTGTGTAGATCTAAATGACACTGATTTGTGTTGCAGGAGTTAACTCATGCTCTCCCTCTCTTAATGTATGAATTTTCATAAAAGGATGAAAGCAATTTTTAACTAACTTTCAATTTTACAAATGCACTTTACTAAACTACCTCAGTCATAGAGTCATATAATCCCTAGGTGGGAAAAGACCTTTGAGATTATCAAGCCCGACAGTATTTGTCCACTACTAAATCATATTCTTAAGCACTTCATCTACCCATCTTTTAAATACCTCCAGAGTTGGTGACTCAGCCACCTACCTGGGCAGCCTATTCCTTGATATCCCTATTGTTGAAGAATTTTTTCCCTAATGTGCAATCTGAACCTCCCCTGGCACAGCTTGAGGCCATTCAGTCATTTCAATATGCTTCAGAGTGGCCAGCTATTTCAACCTTCTGCTTGTTTGCAGTCTCTAATGTTTCATGAAAGAGTGGAATAAGCAAGCAATCAAACTACAGAAAAGGTTACAATAGTAGAAGTACAGAACTATAACGTGCATTGATCAGACTACACAGGAGTTGAGTCTTGCAGGTTGTTGAGAATTGTTGTAACAAGTGCTTAAAATGATAACTCTGGAATCTGTCAAAAAAAACGCCAAACTTGTGCTGAGGTAGAATATGATGCAAATGTTATCTATCACCTGTTATTAAGGGCTATAAAATTATACTAGTACTTTCCCTGCTATAGCTGACCAAAAGAACAAATATTTCTCACAGTTCCAGGTAATTTCACTGTAATACTTTTTGCCAGCCTAAATGTATGTCTTTTATCATTAAAGGAAAAAAAAAACAACAAAAACTGTAGTTCAGTGCTGCATTGCTGCAATGCCAGACTTAGGAAGCAGAATCCTGTAATGAAATTCCAGTCACCAAGTTAGGCAACCAATCATATCACATACTACAATGGGAAAGACAGAGAATCAGGCTTTCACATCAGGATAGGAAGCATTTACAATACAGTTCAGAGGATTTTTCAGTGAAATGCTGCAGTGGAATCTCAGTTCATGTTCCGTGGTCAGGGCTGCAGCAAAACCAACTCCCTCCACCTGCGCTCCACAACTTGAAACTCTCTCCTGAAAACAGGTAGCCCTCTTCTGTTGTATCATACTTTAAAGTAAAAGAGAGTGTGTGTATCTGCATGTTTTGAGATGAGAGGAGCAAAAGAAGGTGGGTGACTCAGCTCCCTATATTTCTTTTTCTAACCAACAGCACAGTGAGCAGAATATGCTTTCCACTTGGAGACACAGGGTCAACTCACTGCTAAGCTGGAAGAGGCTCATGTCTGTCCTTTGGCCTCCCTGCAGTACCCTCATAATGCAAAAGCATGCTGCTCCAGCACACTATGCTGGAGACTATAGACTGCAGTCAAAGGAAGGGGTTAAGCGAAAGGAACAGGAAGAGAAACATAAAACATAAACATCTCTGTGAATTCAGTTCTTTATCAAAGAGGTATTCTAGATACTCTCACCAGTAAGAACAGTAGTTCTGGGATTCAGTCCTGTCCTCAGAACTGCTCAGGTATTTTAATGCAAGCAATCACAGTGGAAACTGGATCAGAAACTCAGATCAATACATATAGTTAATATAAGAAATTCTGTCCAGGACCTTAGTCTAACCCACTTGCTAAATACACCTCTTGCTTCTGCATCATCAGAATTTCAAAGTGAAATGACTGCATGGTTTTTATGGCAGGCTACACCCAGACTGGATGCAAAATATGTCAACCTTTATAACTGCTATTTGCTTTTCTGGCATCTACTGTCTGAAGCCTTTAAGATTAACCTTATGACTTAGTCAAGTTAATGTTTCCAACACAAAATTATTGCAAGGTGTAACAAATACATATACTGGAGAAACAATGTCTAGGAGTTTTACTTACTGGTTCCACAGCCTAAACATCTGATGCATGAAGTCTACTAAGTCAAGCTCATTTTCATATGAAAGCAAGCAAGTCCTCCAGGGCTCTGCACACTCTGGTGGGTGTTGTAAGTAGTATCCTGTAAACTCATGCTCTTCCACTGCATTTCCCCGGTTCAAGAGATCTCAAAATTATCTTTTCTTGTAAGGTAGAACAGCTGCAGCAAGAGGGATGGTAGCCTGGTGGTTGAGGGTGAGAGCCAAGATGTGGGCTGGTTCCTACACTGTGAAAGACCGAGAATTTTTATTTTCTCAACCTAAGCCAGTCTCCTACCCACTATATAGAAGGAGGCAAACTGCTTCTCTAACTTCCTTTCCTTTCTTTTTCTTTCTTTTTTTTTTTAAATCATCATCATCCACTACTGCATCATATTGCAAAACTTCATCTGGTGAACACATTACAGGGAGATTTGAAACACACTCACATTCACTGCCCTCAGGAATATTAAGAAAAAACAAACAAACAAACCTTCAGAAACTTTGTTAGGTCTACACGCCATTTAGGTAGAAATTCAGCAGTTCTGTGAAGACTGGACTGTGAAACATACTAGAAAATTCTGGGATGAGATCCCCTCCCATCCTTAGTTAAATCAGAAAATCTGAAATGGTTTAAAGTCACTGTATACACCAGGGAACACAGTTTCTGCAGGAGTTACATCGACATATAAAGACAACTATGTCAACTTTCTCAGCATAGACAAAGCCTGAACAAAGATATGATTTCAAGTGAAATACTGATCCCGTGACTTTTCTATTTGCTGAGTCTGTCATAATGTGTAGGACACACACATATGTACATAAATGTGTTTGTGTATGTGTCCTACACATTATGACAGACTCAGCAAATACATATATGTATATAAATGTATGTGTGTTTGTGTGTCTACACACACAGAGGATCATGTGTGAATACCTTTATTGTGATTAAACCTCCCAGGGAGTTAATGAAGATGATTTTATAATGCATAGCACATGTATTACAAGAAGGGTATCTCCAGTAATAAATTTTTGTTCTGTAGAAATTCTGCAGATTCTCTGAGTTCTTTGCTGGATCTATAATATTAGATGGAGTAATTGGTTTTTGAACATGTTCCAATATAGCACAAATACATCCTTAGTCAGTGTTACTTACACAGTCATAGTAACAGGAAGATGGGAGATTATCAACTGGGAAAATGTAAAGGCAGTCCAGTACCTTTTCCTATTTCAAGGCATTTTCTATATTAGGAGTAAACCCATTCCTATTCAAAAACCAGCTGTGATGCCCAAGACATTTTACTAGTGTTTGGTTAAATATGGGACTTCACAGCCAGAAGGAAGTTATAAGTAGGCAGCTCATTGTCTAAAGTTTCTAGAAGTTGCAGAAGCAAACAGCATGTAAAAGACATCAGATTAGAAAAGGAGTGGAGAACAATAGACTTGAGTGCTCGTTTCCCTATCTGATCTACTGGATAATTTGGACGGGATAATATGAGCTCTGATTATTCAAGCTGTATATAGATTGTAATCTGGAACGCATATACTGAATTTTAAAGATCCAGATTTGCTGAGTTTCAGTACTGCATGATCTCTCACTTTACATTTTAAACAAAATAATTTAAAAAATCAGCCAAAGAGATTCTGGGCAACCTGATTCAGGAGTATTTCGTTAAAGCACTTAAATGCAGGCCTCTTTTTCTAAGATACATGCTTCAAAACTTAATTAAAGAAGATGAGGAAATCCAGAAAATTTGTTTTATGGCACTAAGTAATGATCCTGGTCCTGACATACCTTTTCTGTGTAACCTGACTTAGAGAACTCAAACTTCAGATATCAAATCTAAAATGGATGATGTCTCTTTTTTTCCCTTTCTGACTTGTCTTCTAGATGCTAAACATTGCATGACTGATGCTCTCTCAAGATATATGAGACATAGATCTCTCAGCACAGTTCTAAAGCACACAGCTGAAAACACAATGGGTTCCTTATCTAAACACTCTTTTGGAAGTTACATAGCATCCATAAACACTCCAACATGTTCTTGCAGATCCTTATCTTTCCTTGCTTTTTTCACTTTGAAATTGCAGAGCCCTAGATGCCTTCTATTAGTTCTCACCTCTCAGAAGATCCTTTGGAAGAAGCAATTTGTCCTTCATGCTTTGACAACATGTCATTGTCTCCTTCCTCTTATTTGATTAGTATTTATTTATTTAATATCTTGTTAAGTTTCAGGTCCTCTGGTTGCATTTTGATTGTTTTTACGGTGCCTGAACAATTTTAATAACTTGAAGGTAAAGATACTCAGAAGCTTTATTCTAAGGCGGCAGGAGGACAAGTTCTTCAGCCTTTCCTTCCTCGACCTTATACTCACTGAAATCTTGACACTGCTGCTGATTCCCAGTCCCCTCCCCTGACCTCCATCCTGACCCTTGCCCCCTCTCCTGGCTGTCACACCTGCCTGGGGTCTTTCCCGTGTCCTTGCTCCCCTTGCACTTCGAGGCTACAACTTTTGATCCACGGATGGTTTCCAGCCAGCCTAGCACAGAACCCTCCACCCCCAGCATCATCAAGAGACAAAGTCAAAGCAACTGTCAGGAGAAATGAAATAATGTGCCTCAACGTGGCGCCAAGTTTCCTTTCCCTCTCTTTTTTTTTCTCCTAATGAAACCACTAATAAATTTCTTGTGGTGCTTTCTGTCTCAGTGGCATTTTATCTCTTCTGGCCCGTTTGTAATTTATTGGGCAAGCTTTTTCAGGGCCAAGATTTCTCTCTTCTTGTCTGTTTCGTTTCCTCCTCCTGTCCCCTATCCTGCCCCCCGGCTCCCCCTCCCTCCGCAGTCTCTGCCCATCATAACGAAGGCAAAGGCCAAATCTTTGTCCTGGGGACCCGAAACGGCCACAGGCACCGTTGTAACTTGTCTGTGGTCTAATTACATTAATTTGATAAAATCGTAGTCGGCAGGATGTGTAATTTACTTGCAAGCGGCAGCCAGGGAAAAGCTTTGACCAAATTAGCACGCCGCCTGGGCCAGGGGCTGCAGGCTCCATATGGCTCCCTTGCCTTCCCTATAAATAATCCTCCTGCAGCCCATCCCCGCGGTTACACCCCCCACCCTGCCCCCCCCGCCCCCTACCAGTATGCCGCAAAGTTCCCCAGCGGCGCCGGCTAGGAAAGGTTCAGCCCCGGGATGCAGGAGGCACCCAGAGGCTGGGCTGCCCAAACCGCCTCCGACCGCCCCCCACCTCCCCTTCTCCTCTTCCACCCCTTCTCCTCCCCCTCCTCCCCGTCCTTCTCCTCCCCCTCAGCGCGGTTTGACGAGGCGAGGGGAAAACGCGAGTTTCCCACTTGCACCACCAGAGGTGCAACTGGTTCTTCGGTCGCAGGCATCTGAAACCCATCCAAATGATGCAGAAACTTTTGTATGCTTGGCTCCTTTCCCTAAGGCCGGGCGCTGGCCCTTCCACTGTGCAATCCCTTCTGTCAGAAGGGTGGGAGATGGGATGGGCGGCCGGGAGGATGGGGGGGGGGAGAAAAGTGGACGGCGTTGAGAGAAACAGGTGTTGTATTTCCACAGAGAGGATATTAGAAGCATCCCTAGAGAAATAGATGCTCACGCACTTGCTTGCATCTCTAGATTTTTATATATAGATAAGAATGTCAAGATGCACAACTGTCAGTTTCAGCCCTCTCCGCCCCTCCTTAAGGGAGACATTTATACTCTGTGGGAACAGGTAGCGGGGATTGCTTAACAGTGCAGCAATCCTCCCTACCCCCATTCTCCTCTAAGATAATTTAAATTGTGACACGCACACATATATATAAAAAATGCAATAATCCACGGTTCAACATTGCACAGAGAACAGCCGCAAAGGGAGAAATCCAGCATCAAACACCATAGACTGCAGGGGAGGAAGAAATGCATTTAAAGCCACGATAAAAATGGCGTGCAGAATAATTACCTCAAATTGTTATCCGCTTGACACCCTGACACTAATTCTGCTCAAGCCATTGGGAAACGCATTAAGGCAAACGCACCTTCCCCACCCGCTTGTGCAGGTGCGAGCGCGTGTGAACGGGGGCAACCGGGAACGGGTCGGGAGAAGGGGAATTCTAAACTTTCCATCTTAAAAGAAAAGAAATAAATTAAATAATCAATTTAGGAGAAAGCATCTAAATAGATCGACAGCTTTAATGCCAACGTTTTTAACGCTTGCCCTGTACGCCGATTGATTTTTTTTTTTTTTTTCCTCTCCAGCATTCCCTCAGCAGATGGATTTTTGCCACTGCAGCTCAGCAGAGGGTGTCAGATCTTTCAGAGTGCACCAGGTTGAAACGAGCAGAGCCTCTTAGCAACTCTCCCTCCGCGTGCATGTGAGTGCGTGTGCCGGCGTGCGGCTCGGCGGCGGCGGAAGGAACAGGGAAGCAGCGCGAGCGCGCGAGCGAGGCGGGAGGCTCGGCGGCCGGCGGGGCGAGGCGAGAGGCGCGGAGCGGGCGGGCG
>WAAB01021766.1:183297-225161 GCA_013389865.1 Piaya cayana
GTGCCTTGCAGTACGTGCCTGGATAGTTTGTGGATATAATTATTGACTGGAATCTGGGCTGTTGCGGTTGTACGTGTTGGGGGGGGAAAGAGGGAGAAAGGAGAAAAGACAGCATCCCCCCCCCGTCCGTCGACCCTTCCTGCTCCCCATCCCCACATTTTTTTTTTTTTTCCTCCTCCTTTGCTGGTGGTTCGGACATTTCATGTATTGAATGAACTGAAATTGCTTTCCGTGTGAGGAGGATGGTTGCTTTTACTTTGTGATGAGATCGGGAATGAATTGCTCGGTTTAAAAATGCTGCTTTGGATTCTGTTGCTGGAGGCGTCTCTTTGTTTTGCTGCTGGAAACGTTACAGGGGACGTTTGCAAAGAGAAGATCTGTGCCTGCAACGAGATAGAAGGGGATTTGCACGTAGACTGTGAGAAAAAGGGATTTACCAGCCTGCAACATTTCACCGCCCCAACTTCCCAGTTTTACCATTTATTCCTGCATGGAAATTCCCTGACTCGACTTTTCCCTAATGAGTTTGCTAACTTTTACAATGCAGTCAGTTTGCACATGGAAAACAACGGTTTGCATGAGATTGTTCCTGGGGCTTTTCTTGGGCTGCAGCTGGTGAAACGCTTGCACATAAACAACAACAAGATCAAATCGTTCAGGAAGCAGACTTTCCTGGGGCTGGACGATCTGGAATACCTCCAGGCAGATTTTAATCTATTGCGGGATATTGACCCGGGAGCGTTTAGGGACTTAAACAAGCTAGAGGTGCTGATTTTAAATGACAATCTCATCAGCACCTTGCCCCCAAACGTGTTTCAGTATGTGCCGATCACCCATCTCGACCTCCGGGGAAACCGTCTTAAAACCTTGCCTTACGAGGAAGTCCTGGAGCAGATTCCAGGCATTGCTGAAATCCTGCTGGAGGATAACCCCTGGGACTGCACTTGTGATCTCCTGTCATTGAAGGAATGGCTGGAAAACATACCCAAGAACGCTTTGATCGGCAGAGTGATTTGTGAGGCTCCTACTAGGTTGCAGGGCAAAGATTTAAATGAGACCACTGAGCAAGAGCTCTGCAAAAAGAACAGAGTGGATTCTAGCCTCGCTGCTCCCCCTGCTGAAGAAGAAACCTGCGATCCTGGTCCCATTCCAACTCCCTTTAAAATACATGGCAAAGACGACCCTTCCACACCAGGATCTGGTCCAAATGGAGGTACAAAAATTCCTGTAAACTGGCAAATCAAGACCAGACCTACTGCTGCTGTGTCGACAGTTAGCGTGAAAAGCAAGCTATCGGCTACCGTCTCCTGCCCACAGATCTGCAGCTGTGATCAGATCCCTGGCTCCGGTTTAAAGGTTAATTGCAATGACAGGAATGTGAGCAGCTTGGTGGATTTGAAGCCAAAGCCATCCAATGTACAGGAGCTGTTTCTGAGAGACAACAAAATACACACCATCAGAAAATCCCACTTTCTGGATTACCGGAAACTTAATTTACTCGACCTGGGCAACAACAACATCGCTACTGTTGAGAACAACACCTTCAAGAATCTCTTTGATCTCCGATGGCTCTACATGGATAGCAACTACCTAGACACCTTGTCCCGGGAGAAATTCACTGGGCTACAGAACCTGGAGTATCTGAACGTGGAGTTTAACGGAATCCAGCTGATCATGCCAGGCACCTTCAATGCAATGCCTAAACTGAGAGTCCTCATCCTCAACAACAACCTGCTGAGGTCTCTCCCAGTAGATGTGTTTGCTGGGGTCTCGCTTTCCAAGCTGAGCATACACAACAATTATTTCATGTACCTCCCGGTGGCAGGGGTGCTGGATCAGCTCACCTCCATCACCCAGATTGACCTGCATGGCAACCCGTGGGACTGTACTTGCCCTATTGTGCCTTTCAAACAGTGGGCAGAGATGCTGCGCCCCAAGGTGATTATGAGTGACCTAAGGTGTGAGTCCCCTGAAGATTTCTTCAAGGAGGATTTTGAGTCTCTTTCCAATGATGTGATTTGCCCTCAGTTAAAAATCTCACCCACATTAACTTCTACTAACAAAAACAGCACTGGGCTGACAGAGACAGGTACTCACTCCAATTCCTACTTGGAGACCAGCCGGGTCTCTATTTCGGTGCTGGTGCCAGGGCTGCTGCTGGTTTTCGTGACCTCTGCCTTCACAGTGGTTGGCATGCTGGTGTTCATCCTGAGGAACAGAAAGAGGTCCAAGAGGAGGGATGCCAACTCCTCTGCATCCGAGATCAACTCTTTGCAAACAGTTTGCGACTCATCCTACTGGCACAATGGGCCCTACAGCACGGATGGGGCCCACAGGGTTTATGACTGCGGCTCACACTCCTTGTCAGACTGAGGTGGTTGGGAGGGGGTGGCCACTACCTGGGATTGGCCCTTCGCGCTCTGGCTGGTGGGGCAGCAAACACCAGTCAGGGACTGCTCTGCATCTCGACTACCTTCTGTGAGAAACAAAACACACACAAGCACGCCTGCCCGCCCCGCGTCGTGACCCCCATAGTGAGCACCGAGGCCCAGTGGGTAGCAGGGGGGTCTGGTGCTGGGGTGCATCCGCGCAACTCCGCACAGCCTGGCATGGTGGGTGCAACCACCACCTGCGCGTGGCTGGAGCAGTAACAAACAAGTGAGGACCCACTTCCTCCAGCTCCAGCATGGTGAAACGCAGCTCCTGGGCTCGTTGGGCTTTTTTGTTCTATTGTGATGGGGTTTGTTTTGCTTTTTTTGCCCTCCTCCCCCACGGACTGAACCCTTTCCAAGAGGCTGGGAAGAGGAGGGGGGCAGAGGAAAGGCTGGTGTCAGCCTCCTCTTGACAGCAGAGCAGGAGTGGAAAGTTGCACGAAGGCATGAATGTAATGTAAATAAATGACTCCAACTCGAAATAAAGAGACACATGGAAAAAAAAAAAAAAAGTGCTGCATGGCTCGCATGGATACAACGCACCCCAGGGACGCTCCAGCCACCAACTGGAAGCAGCGTCTAGTTCACACCATCATCCCTCTTACCTGATAAGTCCCTTCGTATCAAACCTTCTATATACAAAATACAGTATAATAATAAAAAGTGCCATTTCGCCATTTTTTTGTGTGATCAATAGGCAGTAGAGATCGTATTTTACTGTGGAAAAAAATGTAAAGGTTTTATTTAAGACATAGTTGCATGAATATTCTCACCGAGTTTTTTCTATTTTTCTCTTGAGGCGGGAATTACTTTCTTGGGAGAGCTTAGCTTTGTTGATGGTGGGTTGTGTTTCTTTTTTGGGGGGTGGGGGCGAGGCTTTGGTTTTTTTTTTCTCTCTTCTTTTTCAAAATACATATTCAGTATTGCCTTTCCATCTGAATGTAAAAATTAGTACCCTTGATTTCTATTATGGTAACAGTGTAAACATTAAAAAAAGAAAAAAAAATCCAAGGCAGTTAAGCATGACCAATTAATGTCACTCTAGTGCTTAGGCTGCAAAGTTTATTGGTAGAAAATTCTGTGCTGTTGTAAATCTTACTATAACTTGACGAAACCAGAACTGAGGAAGCAAGTGAAACTTACTAATTCTATTTGAGGATTTTATAATGGCATATTTTTTCAGTATTAAAGTGAAAATGTTTTCAACTCTGGGTCTTTACTATTTTTCCAGCATCAGTTCTTCGAAGTGGGTTATTTTGGGTTTAGGGGACAGAGCCTCCTTTCAGTGCTCTGTGTGTGTGTGTGTGTGTGTTTCTCTCCCTCCCTTCCTCTCTCTCATTCATTCATGGACAGAAGCACAAACACCCTTCCCTCACCCCTTCCCCAGTGTAAATAACACGAAGAAGTTTCCTGCCTCCTTCCCCTTCCCCCCCCCCCTTGATTTTTTTTTTTAATATATAATGCGGCAGTGAAGCCCTTTATTAATACCGTGAATCTCGCTGCTGCTGCTGCTGCTACCGCCTCTGCTGCACACACTGCAGATATATTAGGGATGTTGGTGGGATTTTGATTTAATTGACTCTGCCTAGCTCGGTCTCATTAAGCCAGAACCAGATTTCACTGGTCAGCACTTCAGGCCTATAGGCATCTTGCTGGGCTGCCGTTGAGGCAGAGCTGCTGTGGGCAACTGGGCTCCAAGAGCTGCTGCAAGTGGGAAACTAATTAGCAAAAGGACCTTTCCCATCCCTGCTCTGTGTAGCTGCACCCTTTGATATTACATGCTGAAAAAAACCGCTGCGCAGTGCTGCAGTTGGACTTGAGGCAGGTCTCATTTGATCCCATTCCTGTATGGGAAAGTGCCAATAAACTCAGTAAAGCCTGTGAAGGAGAAAGCCCCTGAAAATCACTTGTAACTCACAGCTCAAGTCCCAGTGGAGATATGGAGAATTTCAGTCATGTTGCTTCTGGCTTTCTCCAGGCAGAGAATCCTTTTAAAGAGTAAAACACCGTAAGGTACTTGCTGAACTTCAAATGCTTATTCGGTTTGCTTTATAGAAAATTCCCACCTTTGGGTTATGCAAGGAGAAAACAGACATAAATACACACATTGCAACAGATACACTCTTGAATATGAGGCAGAAGCCTGATGCTGGGTATTCAGTAAGTATTAAATGAGGGGACTAGATCATTCCTCCAGAATCCTTTATCGCTGTGGAAAGGTCTGCAGTCTCCTAGAAAATACCTTGAAGTTTGGTTGTATAGCTCTGTAAACAGGATGGCCTGTTTAACTATAAAATTCATTCCTATTTTGAGGTCCTTCTTCACCCCCCTTGCTTCTCTGTGAGGCTGATTGTTCTGCCAGGACATTCCATGTAAGACAAAGTGATGGCAGCAGAGGCACTAGTTTGCCATTGTGCATTGTGCTATCTACCAGAGTAAGAAGAAAAAATGCCAGTGTTTCTGTCTTAGGGAGGCCATCAACTTTAGCTTAGGCATAGTCCGAGAAAACATTTTAGAATAAGCCAGTGCAATCCTAGATGGCTACCTAATCCTTGCTGCCTTTTCCACATTGTTTTGGTGATAAAAGTACAGAGCTTAGTATATTGAGGATACATCCCATGCTAAAAAATTTCATAGTTACACTACACGCACTGTTCTGGAAGTTAAGATAAAAGATAAATTAAAGATGTCAAATCACTGGCTGAGATCAGACATGCATGTATTCCAGAGATTGTAACATGAAATATATATAATTTTGATTTGTCATCATTGAGAAGTAGCAATACCTTTGGTTATTTACTCTCCTTAAAGTGCTAGTTCATTGGCACACTTAAATAGAAATGTCAGTTCAATTCAAGCATTGAAGTTATGCATTTATCAACCTATTCCTAGGTGGGCTTTGGGGGGAAATAACAAAATGACTGTTTCTCTTTCTATGTCATTTTCTGATTTTAACACTCACATGATTCTTTCTTCTATCTTGCAGACACTTGCTCTTAAAACACATTATTCACCTAAATTTCTGAAATTATGTCATTACCTGGCTTGGAATTACAATATTAATCTTATTTTCATGTTTAGACCTCCCAAGGTTCTTTTTATCAAAACAAAACCCCCAACCCAAGACAAAAATAAGAGAAAGAAAAGGGATGATTGAGGATGTATTGAAGGAGAATGAAGTGCAAATATGTTAAATATGTTTAGCTGTGCAGTATTAACAGCAACAGTGAAACAATTCAATGTTTTATTCAATTTGATAAACCTAGTTATTGTGATACTGCTTTTAACATTGGGAGTCTAACTAATGTTTATGTTGTGTCATAACATGTATTTTTTCTGTTAACTTAAGAAATACTTGTAATTTAAGGCATATCATATATCATATGAAGTTATTTTTTACTTCTTCTTAATCATCATATTAAAGACATTTCTGCTGTGTCAGAAAGGACAGACAGGAACTGAAGAGATTTTGTTTAATTAAATAAAAAGTTTTTTTTTTCCTGCTAACACTTCAACTATGAATAGTCTAGAATTTAAACTGTTGCCATAGAAATATATGCCTGCATGCACACTAGCCTCATGCTATTGCAGAAGACTGAATCAAACTATAGGAGCAACCAGATAAAATTTTAAACTAATACTCATACATGATAAGCATTATTTTGAGCAGAAGTGTATTGCTGGAACTGCACAGAAATGCATTATTATATTGCCTTACTAGACTGTTGTGCCAGCTTATTTTATAACTTTAGTGCAGTTACATTGAAAATACAGTGTTTCAAACTGAAATGATGTAATTTTTTAAAAAATTGTTTTAGAAAGCAGGGGATCAGATATTAACTAATGCACAGAAAAAGGCTCTGTATATTAGTCTTTACTCTGGTAGAACAACCATTAAGTACAAAAGTACAAAAGGTGAATGTTTTGTGCTTTTTTAAGCTGATGGCAAAACTCATTAGGGTGAAAGTTAGGGCAGCAAGAAGATACAAAATACAAAATAGTCCTCCTTCCCAACAGTGTAATCTCTGGCTTCCTTTATTCACCCGAAGTTCTGCAGCTCTCCAAAATATAAGTAGCTCTTAGTACAGAGTCAATCTCTTTCTCTTTGTATTTTTGTCAGTGACTTCTTCAGTTGCAAAACAATGCAAGATTTTGTGGCAGAGGTTAGAGTTGTTTATGCTATTTGGATCAATCAGAGTGGCTTTGTCTACATATTCATGAGAGATCAAAAATGAGCATTCTTAGATGATTGTAGAGTTCAGTAGGTAGATCCCTTTGTCTTTAGAATACTTTCCATAGGTACATATGTAAAGTAGGACAATTTCTGTGGCTGAATCTTATTCCATGTGTTTATGCAGTTAAAACTTATGGGAAGTCTGTGAGTTACACTACAGAAATTTCCATGCAATGTGCAGGGTTTCTGAGCTGGGTGCTGCTTAAGTGCTCTTTTTTTTTTTGTATTTCGGAACAAGTCAGAAAGTGAAGAATTCATGGGGTTTGTTAGTGAGCTGTGGTTGGCATAATGTATAGATTTTTTATTCTCTTCACTTTTTCCCAGAGAGTAAAATATTAACTCTGGGAAAAATGTGGACTAAAAAAGTGTTGCAAGTATTGTATTACATTACATTACATTACCTTACCTTACATTCATTATGATTATTTTTAGCAATAATACCTTAATAGGTTACTTTGTAACAGATAATTATATTCAGCATAATTATCAGACATTTTTTGGAAACTTTTATAGTATTATCTTATAGGTGGAATAATATAAATGTGGTCCATCAGTATTACTTCTCCAAGGTTTATTACCAGGTCAATTGGCATATTGTTGTGCTGAATAATTTATTAGCTGAAGTTTCTGAATCAATTTCTGTGTGTATTTCTTAAATATATTCTTCAGTTAAGTCTGAGAGGAACAGTCAGAAGAAATTCCCAAAAGGAATTCAGTTTTCTGAATCAAACACTTGTAGGCTGACTGAAATTTAGTATTGGAGGAAAGAAGAGACAGAAAAAGCCCATTGTAGAAGATGCTGAGTCAACCACAAGTGAATAACTGCTTTATGTTTCATTGTTTTAGTGGTATCTGTGGGCCAAGGCAGTGTAGATTTTGACCTATAGGTCTATCAGAACTCCTTTTCCAGTTGTTTCTTTTTCCATTAGGTAGAAAGATTGACCCTCCTCAGATAGTTACCAACTAAGTCAGTGGAACAAATCCTCTTAGCTATTAATGACTTTTATTGATGTCACGACTGTTCAGACACATCACTTAAACTTTGGTCCTCAAAACACATTTAAGCATGGGTTGTCATGCTTGTTTTATGTTTATTATTCCTGAATCAACTGCAGTTCTTTTGCAAGTGAGAATTTTAGCAGGCAAGGTTACAATAAAATGTGACTTCGGGAAAACAAGGGAAGAGGAAGATAATGGTTCTTTATCCTTTAAATGAGAGATCAGATAGGAAAGATGGTCTGCAATGAAAACTTTGAAGACCAGCGGAAAATGTAATTCAGAACAGCTATGAAAAATTATGAAGCAGTGTAGTCTGGTGCTAAAAAATAGGAAATTTGACTCATTTTCTGGATTACTATGTAACCTAGAATGTAGGTGGCATTTGTCTCACTTACCTTGATGGGCTTGAATGAGCTACCCTACCACAAACCAATTGTGCCCTAAGAGGTAACCAGGAATATCTGAGACGTGTGCTTCAGGCTGGTAGATACAATATACGGCCTAGGGCACACTCATATTTCTGGAGTGACAGCTGGAAACATTAAGTGGGATACATTAACACATTCCAAATAAGAGCGGACGCCCGTGTGGGAAAAACTGAACTGAACTCTGGATCTGCCTGACAAGCTGGTGGTTTGATTCACTTGGTCCACATAAGAAATTTGAATTACCTTGGTATCTAGGCATAATGCTGACAGAAAAGACTCAAGGCTTGTAGGACATACAGTTAGCAGGTGCTTAAGCAAGGTACTTTCAGATATTATGAATGGCACTGCATGTCTATGAGAATTAAACCAAACCCTTGAGATTATACAAAATAAATGGTATCAAATACGACAACTAATCTTTAGAAGTTGACACTTATTGTTTAAAGGTTATTAATTAGGTCAGAAATATTTAACATACTTTCCCGGTCTGTTTTCTTAACCTGGATTCTATTTTTGTCTTTTCAGACAAAATCTCTTTGATTTTGGAATTACATCCTAATCATTGCTTTTGGATGGGTTTCCTGTTTCAGCTCATGCCTTTAGAAATGTCTCTAACACGTAACAACTATAATAGAAACATCATAAAGTAGAAGGCTCAGGAAACAAAAATGTAACAACAAAGAAAATCCTGACAGTTATTACTGCTACCATAGTAGTAAATAACTGGTTCTTGGGTCAAGCTTGAAATATAAATGAGGAACGAAATACTCCAGGATTGTAGTCATTATTGAAGTCATTAAGATGGTCATAATGAGAGATAAATGCTAACACTTGATGAGAAAACACAGTGGAAAATGTTTCAGAAAAAATCTAGGTTATAAAAAGAAAATGCCAAACTGTAAGTGTTTTTTTACATGAGGACCGAAAAGGGAAAAATACAACTTAATTACGGACACATGGTAACAGCCTATTCACATGAGATCTTAAAAGGAAGACTGAAAGTATAAAACAATTTAAGTGCACGATGCAGGATATATGGCTAGACCCTAGATATCATTATTTATATTGTGAGTAGACCTGTCAAATTGCACAGGACAAATATGACCCAACAAAGTTTTATACTGAGCACTCCACAACCAATATGGATGTTCGGAGAGAAATGTAAAAATTTAAACTGGGTACAAGTGGAAAGAATGAAAGTATAAACACGGTATATTTTTTCCAGTGTTGCAGGTCAGGAAGAAAATGTTTCTGGTTATAAGATGTATTTTATGAGGTATCTTTATTGCTGAATTTTCTCTATTTTAGTTAACTTGGTAAAAATTTTGATAAACAAGACCTGTTCAAAACGTCAGTGTAGTACTAACTGTCTGGTATGTGGTGGAGATCAAGGCAGTTGAAAAATAATTGTGTGAATGAAAAGATGATCCTTTCCTGGAAACATTCTTCAAATGGACACCTCTAAATCACTGAAATGGCAAAAATTTAAAAAAAAAATTGGCTGCATTTTCACTGTTGCAATAATCTTATATCTTTATAAGAAATTATGCTCTTCTCCAAGATATTGTACATGGCCAAGAATAGTAATATTAATAGCAGTAAAAATAATAATGATACCTTCCATTTTTAAAAGTTTTCTGTTTTCTTACTTCCTATGGAAAATTAAGATGCCTATATCCTATAGAAAGAAAACCATCTAAGCCTATTTTTTCTCTCTATTATTTTTTTTCATCTTTTAGGTGATTTAATTTAGACATGCATATTTTTTGAATATAAGAACATGATGCACAGACAAAATATGACAGTGTAAGAATAAACGAGGAATTCACGAAATACAGATGCTAGCCTGTGCAGATTTGCTGAAATTACTCAGGAAGAAGTACTGCGGGTCTGCACAGTAGACTGAAAGACAGGAAGACAGTGTTTGATAGGAATGGTTGGACTCAGTGATCCAGTGGGTCTCTTCCAACCTGGTTGTTCTATGATTCCATGAAGTGTGTACATTTTTGAAAGGCCTTTCTATTACTATGCTGCTGTTAAAGGAAGTTGATCTTAGTTAAGACACATAGAGATATGACATAAGACAATAGTACTCTGGAACAAAAAGAAAAAAGAGAAGGTATATTTAGGATATTTATAGATGGTAGATTTTGGCCTTATTTGGGCCTTCTATTAATCTCTTGTGAGACCTCATCTGGAGTACTGTGTCCAGTTCTGGAATCCGCAACATAAGAAGGATATGGAGCTGTAGGAAAGGGTCCAGAGGTGGCCTACAAGGATGATCTGAGGAATGGAACACCTTCCATATGAGGACAGGCTGAGAGAGTTGGGCTTGTTCAGCCTGGAGAAGAGAAGGCTCAAAGGAGATCTTCTAGTGACCTTTCAGTCCCTGAAAGGAGCCTACAAGAAAGCTGGAGAGGGACTATTCATAAAGGCTTGTGTTGACAGGACAACGTGGAACAGGTATAAACTGGAGAGGGGCAGAATTATATCAGACATCAGGAAGAATTTCTTCACAATGAGAGTTGTGAGCCACTGGAATAGGTTACCAAGGCACTAGTTTTGGCTGCTCCATCCCTGGAGGTTTTTAAGGCCAGGTTGGATGGGGCCTTGGGCAGCCTGATCTAGCAGGATGTCCCTGCCCATGGCAGGGGAGTTGGAACTAGGTGATCTTTGAGATCCCTTCCAGCCCTAACTATTCTATGATTCTTATAATAAGGTAATATTGATACTAAGCTGAGAAGGAAGTGCTTCCTGCTACAGATTCATAAAATGCTGTCTGCCCAAAACTTATTAGCTCAGTTGCAGGCCTGTATATTAAATTAGGCCTATTTGTGCTTTGAACAAATTCGTAGTTTTCATAAGTTGCAAGTTGAAAAAAATCTAAACATTCTTAGCCTCATTCTGTATTGTACCTGAATATGTCCATTGTGTTATATGGATAAATTTGGGAGTGAAATAAAAGTGAGGAAAAAAAAAACCTCCTAGAATGTTTTAAAAGTAGGTGTCACAAATAAAAGCATCAGTTCTGGCTACTAGTGCTGCATCATTAACAGAGTACTGGTCAGATAATGTTGTAATGTGATTTATTTGCATGGGTTTTATCACTGTGAATGATTATTTGAAAGCAATAAATTTCTAATTATGAAACAACAAGCTCTTGAAAATTAGTAACGAATGTGAAAGCTAAGATAGTTGCTGTAAAAGTATCGATGGTACTGGTATTAATGGAGCTTTAATTATATCTAGGATGATACAGAAAGTAAATGGAAATTATCAACCTATATGTTTCATCAGAAACATATGAGTTTTTTTTAGTAAAAACATATGAGTAAAACTCATACGTAGATAAGTTTCTGTAGTTTTCACTGAATTAACACTTATTTTGAAATGTCAGTGTTTACTTGTGAAATTAAAAATCAATTATTTTCATAGGGAAGAGAAATTCAGTTACAAATCCCTGCTCTGTTTTGTTTGACAAGGAATCAGTCTTAATGTCTCATACAGGACAAAATTGTCAAGCAGTAGTGAAAGAAAGAGAAAATTTAGAGAACATAGTCGTGTGATGTATATCCTTTTGTATTGAACTACTTGGTCCATACCTCTATCCTGCCTAGTCTGTTAAATCAGGACATGAGCAAACTCGAGCACTGAAGCCATAGTAAATGATAAGTAATCTCTAATGGAGAATCACTACTGAGTAACTATGATAACATAACTGAGCTTTTTTTTTGGAGTTCACCACTATCTCTGTCCAAGACAAATTTGCCACAGAGAGGACTTGCCCTTGGCAATGTGTACATAAGACAATTTGTACTTGGACTTTAAGCCTAAGATTTAATTCTACTTCTTGTTCATTTAGAAATGTGAATATGCACAGTGTATCTCCTATGAGCTCAGTATTTGGCCCAGAGATTCATTAATAGGCTTAAATATTGTAGAGTTTTTTTGTTGTTCTTTTAGTTTCCTCTCCTTCCTGCTCACTAGGGTTCAATTATGCAGTTCCTTCTCAGAAATCTGTCGGATATCTGTAACCATCTTTGACATCCCTTTAGCTTTGACAGACATTATCTGACTGGACAAGCAGACAAAAATATATTGACAAGACTTTTTGTTTAATTAAAGCAATAAAAATAGAAATGTATTTTGTTTGTCATGTGGCTAATATTTTATATTAAATCTAGAATGAGTTAGGAGTGTTAATTTAGATTTCTTTATGGCATTTGGATATAATCTTGTCCTCTTTGTACTCAAGGTAGACATCTGAGACTGGATTTTAAAAAGAGTTTAAGTATGGTTTAAGTTGCAGTGTCTTTGACAATCTTGAAGGCATCCTGGGGCATCTGAGGTACCTGCACAGGCTTAACACATCTTTTCTGGACTGGCACACACAGTCCAGGCAAGATAGCTTAGTGTACCTTAAGTGTTATGAATGATTATGTTAAGTCATTCTAAGTGTTCCTCAGCTGAAATGTAACAGCCGTATTTTAAGCACATGAATTCATATATCTCCCTTTTTAAATGAATTGCTGCTTCTAAGACTGGATGAGCTAAATAATATCTAAACTATTTAAATTTTATATTGCTAAAGTTAAGTGCCATGAATCTCACACAACCACCATGTTCAAGATGGAACTTCTGATTAAAAATATGAATACAGATAAGAAGGCAGCCAAAGAGTGCTCTCCAAATACTATTTTCCTTGTCAAATCAAAATTTATTAAACAAACAAAAATATTATAGATTACCTTTGGTGATGTTTGTTGTAATATTAGTACACAGACAGACTTATATGTTCTTCTAAAATTTTTACACTGTATTAATATTTAAATTTACATTATTTCATATAGGAAAATAGGATAATATTCCAGTAAGTTAACAACGACAGCAAAAATCAAAATGAGGTTTATTATGAATTTTTCCTCAAGAATGTCCTTCTGTTGACTTCAGGAGAATGTCTTCAATTTAGTACAATACCGATGGGGTCAGAATAAGACTTTGTCTTAGACAAGGAATATCAGTTAACTTCATTTTATAGTATGCTTTATTATGAATAAATAAAGTATGATTTATGTAATATTGTCAAAAATACATGGGGTAAATTTTTCCTCATTTTGCTAATATCAGTCCAACAACTGAAAAAATCAATCAATAAAGGAAAGAGATCAAAATAACAATGCCAAACTCCCTTCTTTAAAAAGTAGCCCAAACATCTAATTCGGTAGTGACTGAAGCCAAAGACTTCGTTGTAGTATCTGAGTATGTAGACTGAATCTAATTCAAGGTAGAATCCACGAAGCACACAGATCAATATAACCACAATTGACACTAATTGACAAGCCAGTTTGACAGTATTAGGGCAAAGGCCAAGAAACCAGATACTAGATCTGTTTCTGGTTTTTTTTGTTTGGTTTGGGTTTTTTTTCCCTCTGTTTATGACACACTGATTCTGTAAAAAGATCTAAACTTCCAGAAAACATAGATCATAGATTATGCACATCAGATTAACCTGAATGGCTATTGAGATTTTTTCATCATTACGATCTGAAGCTGAGTTTCCCCACTCTTACTCTACTGGATTTCTCACACTTGAAGTCTAAAGGCCTCCTACTGAGCAAGTCACCTTTGGCTTCCTACACAGTCAGTGGAGAGAAATGGGAATTTATAAAGTTCATGTGACATTTTGGGATGCCAAGAAAAGTTCAGCTGTAGATTAAGACACTGAATTTAGGTGACTAAATACTGAAATTTGGTTGTGTTCTGGGTGTGTAAACTCTTAATACTGTCATCAAAGGTTCAAACAATATGGTCAATAGAGACTAGAAGGTATCTCAGCTCAATTTTAGCAGACATTAAACATGGAAACCAACTTTTAGATGAAGGATTAATTTGAGTTTCCTGGGGTACCCACCTTGCCTCTAGCTGCCTTTCTAGAAGGCTATAGTTCTTCACAGGTCCTGTGTCCTATCTCTGAGCTCAATGAATGTCCCGGATGTCTGAGACATCCTAAGGCATCTCAGATGGTAGGAGACATTTATGCTTTGATCAAGATCAAGTTTTTGAATGACTATATTTGGAACTTAGATACTTGGTTCGCATTTGTACACCTGTGCTTTGAAGTCTTAATTGCTAAATAAGCCTAATCAATATTTAGAAAAAGATAAAGAATGTTTTAGAAGTTTTATTTCTTTCCATTGACTTTTACAGGAATCTAGGGCACCTAGTCTAAATATGTATCTGCAGCCATAAACAGGTGCATTTCCTCAAATTAATTCCACAATTTGAGTAATCTGGATCATATATTCCTTTGCTGTAAAATGTCATCCTTTCACTGGTCTTTCTGAATGCAGAGTTGAGGATTCTGGTGTTTGATGTGTCACTTTTCACTCTTCTCCATGCCCTGGCAGCCAGAAAATCTGGGAAACACCAACCCCACAGTACAACTGAGCTCTCAGACCCTGAAGGGACCCTTCCTTGTTTCAAAGACTCTGACTTCATGAAAAAAGGTCCTTATTGAGCACAGACATCTTTTCTCTGGATTATACCTTTGAGGTAGGGGAGGGATATTAAAAACACAAAAGAAAGTAAAAACTTATATGAAAGTTGTTTACCATCTTGGGAAGTGATTCTCCCCTTCTACTCTGCTCTCCTGAGACTCCCACCTGGAGTACTGTATATAGTTCTGGAATCCTCAACATAAAAATGACATGGAACTGTTGGAATGGGTCCAGAGGAGGGCTACAAAGATGATCAGAGGGCTGGAGCATCTTCTCTATGCAGATGGGCTGGGAGACTTGGTATTGTTCAGCCTGGAGAAGAGAGGGCTCTGGGAAACCTTATAGTGGCCTTTCAGTACCTCTGAAAGTGGAGGGACCTTTTATAAGGGCTTGTAGTAACAGGGCAACAAGTGCCCTGGAAGTGTTCAGAAGTGTTCAAGGACAGGTTGGATGGGGCCTTGAGCACCAGTTTTTGTGGGAAGTGTCCCTGCTTATGGCAGGAGGTATTTGAACTAGATCATCTTTAAGGTCCCTCCCAACCCAAACCTTCTGTGATTCATTCTATGATTCTATGACTTAACATATTGTTAAGCAGAGTCAAAAACAGTTAAAAAATCCATTGCAGGGTTTAGAAACAAATTGCAAAATCCAT
This sequence comes from Piaya cayana, assembly GCA_013389865.1. Taxonomy (NCBI): domain Eukaryota; kingdom Metazoa; phylum Chordata; class Aves; order Cuculiformes; family Coccyzidae; genus Piaya; species Piaya cayana. Next base: position 198,540 of record WAAB01021766.1, read on the forward strand.
TTCTAAGTTAAAGTCACTAGGAATACCTTTGGATTTATAATAATTTATTGTATGGCTTGTTATTTTCAGTCAGATTTATAAGATTGCAACAGACAGTTAAAATGAGAATGAATTGGCCTAAGTTTCTTAGCTTCAGAAACATCAACTATAGTTTTAAATAAAGTAAATGTTGTCTTCTGCCTTCTGTCTCTCAGAAACAAAGCTGTACAGCAAAACTACCATACATAACACACAGAAAATGATTGGGGGGAAAACAAAATCAACTCTCCCAAAGTCTGCATTGAAATACAATTTTTGTTTGAAGATAAGTCTGAGGAGGGTGAAGAAGATTGAGGAATTTCATGCTGGATTTTTCGCTAGATTAGTAGCCTGTGTGTGACAAACAAAAACAGCTGAAGTTTTTATTCCTAAATGATTCTGATTATGCATATAAACATAGTTCTGTAAGTAAGTTTAAATTATTTATTCATGTTAATTTGATACTTCAAACCAAATATTGTACATGACTACTATGTTCATCATCACACTGTCTTGCACATCAGGTTCAGTGCGTTACTAAAAATTTTCATTGAATTTCCCTACAGAATGGTAGAACACTTTCAGTTCATTAATTTTTCTCTCATTTCTCCCTCTATCAAGGAGGGAGAAACTATCAATTTTCAAGCTTGCTGGCATCTTCTTCCAAGTGACAGGGGACAGGACAAGAGGGAATGGGCTCAAGCTCCACCAGGGAAGGTTTAGGCTGGACATTAGGGAAAAATTTTTCATGGAAAGGGTCATTGGGCACTGGAACAGGCTGCGAAGGGAAGTGGTTAAGTCACCTTCCCTGGAGGTGTTTAAGGCATGGGTAGACAAGGTGCTGTGGGCATGGTTTAGTGTTTGATAGGAATGGTTGGACTCGATGATCCAATGGGTCTCTTCCAACCTCATGATTCTATGATCCTATGAATTCTATCACATAATTTGTGTAACAAACCACTCGTACATGACTGGGTAGATCCTGGTGCAGCTTTTTAGAACAAATGATGTATTTTCAGCAGTTTCCCAGTATTTTGAAACAATCACATAGAAAATCAATAGCAACGTGTAAATAAGTCTTCAACAATACCTAGGAAGACTTTGGCCTTGTCATTTGAAAAGACATTATGATAATAATGCATAAATTTAAAACCAGAGAGTTTCTTTACAAAATTTGAATGTTTGTTTTGTAGTCAAAGTCTGTGTTATTGCTGAACTTTCAGACCATATGCAAAGGACAGGCTAATTTAAAAGCAGACTAACTTCTGCCCATCTGCATTTTGACACTACATAATAGAAAATCAACTCAAATAAATAGAGAATTTAATTTCAAAAGCAGCAATAATAATTATAATGGAATAGAGAGATGTATATGAATGGCGCTGTATTTAAGTTCAAAAAAATAAAACTAATACTTCAGAAATTGCCAGACACATACAGCAGGATTTAAGTTCTCTTATAACCATTTTCTTCCTACTGATCTTTGCATAAGAATATTGTTAACATACCTTTAGTATAACACACATAAAATACAATAACCTGATTTTACTTTGACCTATATTTCTGTAAACTGACACTTGAATCAAGGAATGTGAGACTGTAATATTAGAATTGACTTATGCCTATTTATGGTGTTCTACATTAACGGAAAAATCAACATAAATAAGGCCTAATTGAAATTAATGCTCTGTTTCTTTGGCCATGTTAATACTATAATTATGGATTCATCGCATATTCAAAAATTCCATGTATTCAGTGCAAGTAATGCAGTATTGGCAGGAAAATCTTTGACCAATAGACTCTGCTCTTAGTTAAGTACCAGTATTGAATTATATTAATATAATATCTAGAGCATATGTTTTGTGTTGGAGCTAGTACAGTTATGAATATTCTGGTTAGTGGAGAGAAGGGTTTTGTTATTTAGAAACATGGTTACTTCTTCCTTCAAGACTGAATAGGTATATACAGGGAAGAACTCTTGTCCATGTTGATGTCAGAATTATAGAATAAAGCAAGTCAATCTTAATGCTTGTGCCTAGTACTATTCAAGGCACCTTAGATTAGCTGAGAAATTTATATAGTGGTGGAAGATGTGACATGAGACTTATGAGAACCTCACATCCTTATGGAGAGAAAGCTGAAGACTAGATATCGTGTTCTAGGACACCTTACACTGATACATGTGTAAAAGCACTTGAAGAGAGGAACACACTGTCACCAATAATAGTTTGTTCAAGAATCTTGTCTCATGTTCCCAAACCTCAGGGCAGAGATCAGGGGAAAATGGTACCTCCCATAATAGAATAAGGTCCAGTTTGAGATCACCTGAAGAATCTGAATATATAAAAATCCATGGGATCTGATGAGATACATTCCAGAGTCCTGATGGAATTGGCTGATGTAGTTGCCAAGCAACTCTCCATCATATTTGAAAAGTCATGGCAGTCTGGCAAAGTCCTCAGTGACTGGAAAAAATAGAAATGTTATGCCTATTTCTTTAAAGAAGTAAAAAATAGGCCCCTGGAAACTACTGACCAGTCAGCCTCTCCTATGTGCCTATTAAGCTTGTGGAGAATATCCTCCTGGAAGCTATGTCAAAACATATGGAAGACAGGGAAGTGATAAGACACAGCCAACACGACTTTGTCAGCAGCAAGTTGTGCCTGACTAATCTGGCTGACTTGCACAGTGTAATGACCACATCAGCAAACAAGGGAAAAGATACTGTTTCCATGTACCAGAACTTCTGTAAAACCTTTGAAACAGTCTCCCTAGCATTCTTGCCACTAAATTTGAGAGACGTGAGTTTGACCAATGGGCTGTTATATGAATAAGTAATTGGCTGGATGGCCATATCTGAAAAGTTACAGTCAGTGGTTCAATGTCCAGGCAGAATCCAATAACAAAGGGTGTATTTCAAGGGTCATATCTTCAAAGGGTAATAGCTTCAACAATGACAAAGACAGTGGGATTGAGTGTACCTTTAATAAGTCTGCAGATACCTTCAGTCTCCATGGTGCAGTTGATACCTTTGAGGGAAGAGTTGTCATAAAGAGATATCTTGTGGAATGTGCTCGTGAGAACCTCATGAAAGATGTCACTGACCATGGCAGGACAGTGACTGTAATGATCTTTAAAGGTCTCTTCCAACTCGAACTATTGTATTCAATGAATCTATGATTCTAAGAATCCTACCTAGCATTGTTCTTGATGTTTTCAAAAGTTTCATTTCTTCTTCTTTTTCATTTCTTTCTCATAAGTTATGCTTTTATTTGCAGGTAAACTGCACACAGGACTTTTCTTTCCTCCTCATGCATGTAAATTATATATGAAGGTACCTTCTGTGTCATAACTGATCATAGAACAGGGGCTTTACTTTCAAGGCTTTGAAAAATGTAGAAGTATCAGTCTCTGTATTAGCCTGTGGAGGCATGTCTTTTACAAAAATGTAAAAGCAAATAAAATTAATTAAAGCTAAATACTTATGGTTCTACAACAAAAATAAAGGACTGAGGTCTCAAAAATATTCAAATACTTCCTTTATTAAACATACAGGCCAACTAGAGACAATATTTATGTTAGTTTTAAAATTTATCGTGAGGGTTTAGTGTAAGTGAAATGATTTGTAATCTAGCCAGGTTTTTAAACCCTTAGGCTGGATTCTTATAAAATAAATTATAGCACCTATCAAAAGTAACTTAATTAAGAATCAAGCCATTTATTGCTATTTTTGTGCTCAATAAAGACCAACAGAGGTATTGCCAAAGCTGATTTTACCAGAGGTAAAATCTTATGTAAGCAGAATTGCCTAAAATTAGCCTGGGTGAATCTATTATTTGATATTTAAAGGGGAGGTTTGAATTTTGTGTTTAATTATACATATTTTTTCTTTTTTTAGTTTTTCTTTTGGAAATCTCAATTACTTTTACCCTTATTGCAACATATATATGTAGGGATTAAATTCTTTTGAATATCAGGATCCAGCCAGAAATACACATCTAAAAGGACAGCCTGGATCAATGGGCTGAGGCCAGCAGGATGAGGCTTAACAAGGTGAAGTACAGAGTCCTACACTTGGGGCACAACATCTCCATGCAGCGCTACAGGTTTGGGGAAGAGTGGTTGAAAAGCGCCTGTCAGAGAAGGACCTGGGGGTGTTGGTTGATAGCAGACTGAATGTGAGACAGCAGTGTGCCCAGGTGGCCAAGAAGGCCAATGGTATCTTGGCTAGTATAAGAAACAGCGTGGCCAGCAAGATCAGGTAAGAGATTGTGCCCCTGTACTCAGCGCTGGTGAGGCTGCACCTTGAATACTGTGTTCAGTTTGGGGCCCCTCACTACAAGAAAGACATTGAGGTCCTGGAGCATGTCCAGAGAAGAACAACAAAGCTGGTGAAGGGACTAGAGAACAAGTCTTATGAGGAGTGGCTGAGGGAACTGGGGCTGTTTGGCTTGGAGAAGAGGAGGCTGAGGGGAAACCTTATAATTGCTGCAACTATCTGAAAGGAGGTTGCAGAGAGGTTGAGTGTTGCTGTCTTCACCTAAGTGACAGGCGATAGGACAAGAGGGAATGGCCTCAAGCTTTGCCAGGGGAGGTTCAGATTGGACATTAGGAGAAACAACTTCCCTGAAAGGTTTATGAAGCACTGGAATAGAATGCCCAAGGAGGTGATTGAGTCACCATCCCAGGAGGTATTTAAAAGACAGGTAGATGAAGTGCTTCAGGATATGATTTAGTAGTAGAAAAGTGCAGCTGAAGTTGATCTCAAACGTCTTTTCCAACCTAGGGATTGTATGAAAAGTGAAACATTAGGCACTCAGGTTTGAAAGAGTTGGCTTTTGACTTTCACTGCTATCTGTATAAAATTCGTCATGTACTGTGTTTTTCTGTGACTGCAGGGACTCTTTTGTCTTTTATTAAAATCTTACTTAATATTCTTTGTGAATTATTGATTATACTAAATATTTTTTCAAGTTGATGGTTTTCCTGTATTCAGTTGAAGAATTTGTATGTTTTTATTTCTAGACTCTATTCACTCATTAGCTGAAATTGACATATCTCAGTGCAATACAACATAAGTCTTACATATTTTTCTGTGTGTTTGTAATGCATATAATGATTCTTAATATTTTTTAACTCTGATTTATCTGGTTTTGGGGTAGATTTGACGGCAGTTATAAAACAGGCAGAGAGGTAAAATCTCCTACTTCTTTTCATTGTCTGCAGAAACCATCTCAGACAGAAAACAAAAAAAGTCTGATTACATTTCAGTAGTTTTTAAAACAATTCATGCCCAAATCTTGAAAGCCAGGTTGGTGGTGTCAACTTTGAATCCTTTCAGTGGATAAGGTGCAGCATGCAATGCTGTGTATGCAACAATCCCAAGGAAATTACCTTTTCCATTTAAGAGAGTTCAGGGAGAGGAGGGAAAACAGTCCTAACTACCTAGCATCTTACTTCCTAGGTGACTGAACAAAATTAATTCACCTGCTAATCCTGCTCCTGAAACTTAAACATTTGCTTCTCTTTCTAGAAAGTATGAAAATAATATTATTTAATTCCATGTGCTCAGGGTCAGTTCATAAATTTCAGCAGATAAAGAAACCACTTTCTTGCATGAGGGAAAAGAGAGATTATAACAATATTTTTATTGCATCATGGATATTACAGTCATTAAAATTATATATTGCTATTAGAAACTAGTATTACAATATAATTTAATAAATATTATGTATGTATTCACTCTATACCATGACTTATTAAATCATAGAAACCAAAGATCTGAAGACAAACAGACATAGACTCCTGTGCAGATAACAGGCATATTTCTACAGACCAAAAAATAAAAATGTTTCACAAAGAAAAATTCCATTTTATCTAGTGAATTCTTCCTTCATTATATGTTTGGTTCTGAGAATGAAAGCAGGATAATAGCCTTTTGGAAAGGCTTTTGCAAAATAAGTAGGATTTGTAGTAGAAGAATCTAGGAGGTATTTATATAGAAGGAAAATAATGATCCTCATTACTTCACCAGGGATACACAGACTAAAGTTTCTACAGAATGTGGTAAACTTATCCCAGAGAACTGAGAGTTCGCAGAAACAGCATCAATCTTTCTACCTATCTTTATATATTGGACATTACCAGGTGCATTAGGCTAGTCTACTTCCTATTCACCCTTCACTAGGCATTATTCAATGCAATCAGCTGTTATATTCCAAAATGCCGTGTCAGCTCTTTAAACAGATATTAGCACCTCCCCATAGACACAAAAGGGGTGGAATTATGGTGTATCAAGAAAAACATCTATGTTGATACTTTTAAATCTTTAAACCAGTCCAGGGGTGAATAAATGAAGGAAGAAAGTTGAGGTGACTGCAGGATTTCAGCTTGTTTGGGTTAATGTATTTTATTTCACTGTTGGCACATTTGGAGTCAGTGATACACTTTAAAAAAAGAAAAAGGTGATAATATAGAGCTCAGATAAGTTAATCCATATACATATCTAAGATTGTTTTAAAAATTTCCATTAAATAGTGATGATTTTATTGTCTCAAGTAAACAGCTAGATTTTCATTTTAGTTTGAAACATTTGCTCCAGAAAATTTTCTCCAAGCTAAAGGATGGGTTTGTCTAACTGCTAAGCAAAATTTTTTAGCACAGAAAAGCATTAACTTTTATTTTACAGACTTGCAAATATTAGGAAAGATTGCATTTTCTTCAGAGCTTCTTTTTATAATACAGATTATAAATTGTGCAGGCAATTAATCTGTAATGTGACTAATCCTTTTTATTATCCTAATAAAAAATAAAATATGTTTCACATCATCAGTGAAAAAGCATTTCAGGAGTCTTTAGTACAGGCAGCCAGCATGATCATGTGCATTCCTCTATGCTTATCTACAAGTTAATACCTTGATCTCACAATAAATGTCATGCAGGCGGAACATAGTTTTTAATCCTTCAGTTTAACTGAAAACTTATATCTCTGAGGGTTTAACTGCTTTATTTAACTACCTTTACCACTGAGGAATGAGCAAAAAGTAGCCCCCAAAAACTGAACCAAAACCATAATCCCCAAAACCACAGCCATGAACTCTTGATTGATGCAGTCAATGATTACTTTTTGTTATGGAGAAAAACCTGGCAAGAAAAGGAAGAATATTTTAAGGAGGAATTAAGTTATAAAAGTAGGTAAAAAAGTAATTCTGTCCTGACCCTTCATCTCCCTAGTTAACTGTACAACTGAAAACTTAGCAAAATGAATAAATGCAAGTATTAGGCTAATATTTATTATTGAGTCAGCTTATAATTATTTTTGTAAGTTACTTATTTTCATCTGTCTTGGCACATGACATTTTTTTCACAGGTTTTTAGCTGAATTGATGTTAAACAAATAAAAATATAAGCCAAAAATGATGATATAATTATTACTTTAAAAAAAATAAATAAGCATATGTGGTTGTGCTTATGAATGGAAATGTGCAGATGTTGGCTTTAGTGACTAATAGTTGTACATCTTTAAAAGTCTTGTGGTAAAGTTGTGGAAATCTTAGAGTGGAGTGTAAATGTTATTTTCATAAACACACTAAGCTCAAGGGAAATCCATGCAGACACCTCCTTAGAGTAGTCAAATCTCTTTTAATCAGAAAACTATAAAACATTGAAATAATTTTTGATATTTGAATTTTGAAATAAGTAATAGAAAAACTGTCTTTGTTGCTTTGGTTAAAAACTACCACTGTTGGACAGACATTCTTATAATGGCTCACTTATCATTTTTCTACCACATGAGCAGAATATCCTACAAATAATTTTTTTGTCAGGGACTGGAACATTTTTTTTCTTGGGTCAAAAATGAAGTTTTGAGATTTTTTTTGCCAGCTTTTCTTAGTAAAGAGAAATGTAAATACTTCAACAAGCATACCTATTTTAAGATAATTTGAGGAATCCAGTATTGTGAGAAAATGTTCTTGGGTTTTTTTTTTCACTCTGTATGTTTTATGCTGCTTTATCAGTATGTAGCAAATAGTTAATGTGTTGTACTCCCATTATTAATTACAGAACTTCAAATCATCAAAATGTTAGAGTGAAAAAGTTTACAGATGTTGTCAGGATGTTATGTTGCTAGACTTAAGTACCATCATACTCTTTCTTAGTAGATAGATCAACAAGTCTATTTGTAATTTAATTCCATTTTGTATTCAGTATATTTCTCAAGAATATTTACCTCAGAACATATGCCCCAACATTACTGTTGCCTGGACACTTACAACATGAAGAATTGATATGAGTTATTAATTTATCAGAATACTTACAGCCTTTTTTTAAGGCATTTTTCTAAGCTGATTTCTTTTTTTTAACATTCTGCAACTACTGTCTGCTAATATTTCAGCATGAATAGGTTTAATTTGACAAAACTGACTTGCAGAGTTTATATACTTGCAGTAGAAGTGTCATCCAAAGCTTAAAATCTTTTCAGATACCATCATTTGTTCTTCTATTGCCCACAGTATTTGCAAATGTAATTGACTGACTTTTTTTTCACAGGAGAAGCTTTAAATATGTTGAATAAATATTGTTCGCTGCTGATAATAGTGTTTCTCCAGCTAGCTGACACTTGTACATTTTCTTTATTCAGCATTATGCTAAGTTCCAAAAACAGACATGAACTAAGGACCTTTTTTTCCTATTAAAGGGGTTTTTTTTTGTCTCAATTGGAGAATTGTAGTTTTCCTTTTTACCTGTTACAGATTAACTTTTAGAGTGATTTTATAATTTGATGAGCCTGTACTAGCTTTAGCCATCTTTTCTAGGGCTTGGTCCACTGGACATTGTCAATACTCTTCTGTTTCCAGCTTTTAATGTATCCTTAAGCCTAAATTACCCTTAAGCCTAGACTATTCTTAAGCCTAATTTCTAACATAGAAAAATGTATAAACTTTCAGTCAGTGTGAGGGATGGCCATAAATGACCATTAGAAGGAAAGGGCTGTGAAATTTCATCAACCATTATAAAGGGTTCAGAAATTAAAAGACTTAGTTCCCATTTTTTAAAATCTTGACAATTCTGGTATATAAATAAATGGCTAGTGATTGGGGACCTACACAAAAATAATTCTTAACAGCGAAAGTCTTGACAAATTAATTTTAAGTAATTCTTCAAATTTCACTTAAGGCTTTATTTCCTTTCCTATTTCACCTTTAATATCACCTGCTTCCTGTATTCTCTTAGATTTCACCTTATTATTTTTTTCCTGTGTTCCTACTAGTTTATTTTAGTTTCAAACCCTAATCATCTTAGCAATATTAAGGTAGAAACACTTTATTCTCTGTTGCTTGACATGTTGAGTCAAGAGAAAGAAAAGCATATCTCCTAGTCAAAGTGTGACTGTTTTCATGATAGAGAAAAGTGCAGCCCCTCTTCCTTGATAAAGAGGTAGAAGCATCCAGTTGTCCACAACTTGGTAGGTCTGAAATGCCATATGATAGTCTGCTGGCACCCTACTTGATACTGTGACATCTGTCAGCCCTGCAGATATCTCCAAAATGCTGGAGCTCTTCCAATGGTGTAGATACCTGCTGTTGTGTAGCTGAAGCACTCCTCTGGATGTGTTGGCTGGGGGATACTTGGCACCTATTTAATCTGTAGCCATATACATGGCAACTTCTGTATTTTTGTAACTTGGAAGTTGAATCTCAGCCTGAAATACCTAAATCAATAGGGAAAAGCTAGTTTTTCTCCTTTTTTACCTAGGTTCCTAATATAAGGCTGCATCCATGCATTTTAAACTGCCTTTAGAAAGATGAGGGATTCTCCAGCATGTCCTTCTCTATAATCTCTTCTTCCCAAGAAAATAAATATTATTGTATTATAAAGATATTAGAGTTTGGGTCATGATTAAAGAATTGAAATACTGTACCTCTTGTTTAGTATCAGGGACAGGGCGTTATCTAGCAAAAAGAATATCTTAAATAGTCTCTTTAGACAGAGACACTTGTAGTTTGAGTATGAAAGTAAAAGTGAATATGTATGAACAATGTATTATCTTATGAAAACTTTTTAAATACTTGAATTTTGTGTGACTGCATTATTCTTGGGGAACAAATATTGATGTTAGTGCAACTCAGTCACATCAAAGATTTTAGGACTATGTGATAAAATTTCACTTTGGGGGAGAAAAAGCTGTACTTATTTAAAGATTCATATGTTGTATTTGTAAAAAAAAATAAAAAATTGTTTCCAAGTGTTCAACACAAATGAATTATCAACAGTGTTAAAATATAAGTACATCATAAGCTCAGTGAGATATATTTATATAGCTGTACATGCATGCTTTTATTTTTGTACATAAAATGAGAACAAAGAGTTGAGAAAAGCTATAAAGTACCTAAGGCTCTCGCATTATCATGAATTTGAGCAGAACAAAGTGGTCTACTGAGGACACCTGTCTTGCTGTTTCTGAGCAGAATCATAACTCTTAAGCCTAGAAGTGAGAGTAGATCCTAAGAAATCTCAGAAGAATTTGGATTGATAGAGTATAAGAGAAAAGAAGCCCATATCCAAAACATCTCATTGCAATTTAACACTGCAGAATTTATTTACTTCTAATTGGCTTCCACAGCAAATAGCTTTACTGCTACAGTGGTCAGCCTACTACAGAGCCAAGACTGAGGAGCATCTTTGCCAGCCTCATATGACTTCAGGCAAAATCTAGTCATAAGGAGTTGTGTTATGTCCTGTCTCAACAGAAAGACCATGCTTAAACAATATTTTGTCTCTTATTTCTCAGGGACTGAGGTTCCATGATTATGTTAAAGGAAGAGTGCTGTTCAGAATTTTTTATCCAAAGCACCACACAATACACAAATAAATGTCATTCAAATCAGGAAGGATGCTGGCTTAAGAACTACCCTCAGTACTGACATCATGAACATGCTGATTTATCAAAGACATTTGTGAAGGCTCTGCTAAAACGTTTTCTTTGATGTCATGAAACAAAAGACCTTGTGGAGCACTTTGAAACATAAGGGTTAAAAGTTCCACCCAGCATTTTAAAGAGTAAAGAGGGGGCTAATAGATTTGCTCAGATTTTGTTTCTTCATCTAGTTTTGCTTAGTATATCTCTTCTTTTTAATATATTGGATAGGTTAGACTGAATGAGTAGGAGGAAAGAAGTACATCTTTGTGACTCAAGGGACGTATCTTCTGATGTTTACTGACAGGTTATTGTGTGTCATTTACCCTGTGTAATTAGATAGATGTGCTGTATGTGTGAGAGTGAGCTTCTACTGCAGAGAATGAGGATTTTGCCTCTTGTATTGTGAAAGTAACAAATACCAGAAGTCAGCATCAACCTTCTCAAGACTACACATAACTTTTATTGCATGAAAGCAATAGAGGTGAAAGTGTATGAGCCTTTTGCACTATGCAGTGCATGAAGGTACATGCAAAGAATTTTTCAGGTATGAAAAATATCAGAACTTGAAACATCCAAATTTTAGTATACTTTCTGATACCACATACCTAAAATTCTAGATCAAAAACCATTGAAGTTAATAGCAGTCTTCATAATGTTTGCAGAAGTTATACTATCAGGTCTATCATACACATGCACACTTTATATGTACTTTATGTACAAAACTCAAATGGTTCTCAAAACAAGTGTCTCTAATTACTGAACTATTACAGAATATATTGCGGTCAGTCTGAAGACTTCTATCACTCCAATGACAAATGGATGAGGTCCTTAAATGGTAGAGACAGAGATAAAAATAGTGCCTATCAAGAGTGTAAAAATATTTTATATGTGCAAATTATACTACATTAGTAGACACTAATTAATATTGTTAACCAAAATATTACCTTTTCTATCCCTTGGGAAAAAGAGTATGCTTTTTTTCTGTGTTCAGTGTATTTTATCTACACTTCATACCAGTCCTATCTAAGTGAGGTTAAATGCATGCATATTTTGCATTATAGAAGCCTACATTTTAATGTTTTTTGTTGTTAACACATAATTAGTAACATATATTTTTAAATTTATAGTGCTTACTAATGACTGAGTTATTCTGTTAACAAGATTTTATTTTATCTATACTATCCTAGGCAAGTATTCTTTTTATTAATTTCATTTTCATTATCATATATATTCTAAAATGATTTTTATATTCCACTATGCAATTTTGTAGTAAAACCTTAGCCCATGGATAAATATGGATAAATAATGTACAGAAGACTTTCTTTTTTTTTTTTTATAACACATCCTAATAAAAAAAGCCAAGTAAAAAAAAAACCACCAACACCTGTATAGAAGGGATTAGATATTTAGAGATTTTTTTTTAGCTTGTCAGGAATGAGTGTTCTATGTAAAATCTGTATTCAGTGAGACTTAACAGACTTTGATGCAATCACTATTTATTTACTATATGGAAGAAGCATACAGAGAAAAATCAGGTTATATGTGTTGATAGTGAAAGTATTAAATATATTTATATCTAAAGGATTATATGTACACACACGGTCCTCTATGTCACTTAGATAAGATTTTAAAGTTTCATCATGTCTATGTCCAATTCAATTACCTTCTGGGCATACAGCATTCACTTCGAAGTTAGAATCTGAGGTTTCAGGAAGCAGACTGTCAGGCATCAGATTTTATATAATAAATAGTTTAATAGAGGGGTACAGCAGCATGGTCAGCTCACCAGAGAGGGGATCTACATGAACAAAGAAGTCCTTGGGTAATTACAGCCTTACAGACTATTTACTCACCCCTTGTGTGACGGTTTGGTCCAGTGGTAATATTTGGGTATGGGGTCTGCTTGCTTCTCATTGGATTCCTTCACATCTTTCAGGCAGGTTATATTCTCTAGTGGCAGCTGTTGTTGATGGTCTGCATCCTTGAAGCCTCTGTATCTTCTGTTTTTTTATTGACTCTCAAGGTTCTATTTTGACTAAGTAGAAAATTTTAAAAGTTTCAAGTGGAAATTTACAGTTTATGACCTGATGTTTCAGCAAGACTGGCTACTCATACCAAGAAAGCAAAGCAAACAGAATTATAAATCACGCAATATTATAACTCTAAAATATTTAGTCTACTTAAAATGTTATTTATTTAAGCAAAACACTAACCCCTGCTAAAGAATAGAGTTGTCTGGTGTGCAGTCCAGTTGCTGCCCAGGGAAGATTTTAATGGGGCTCACCACTGATCTGTTTTTGATAAAAGATCTCATTGCTCTGAGGAGCATCCTCAAGAGACATCCCAGCACAGGGGGACACCATTGTCATGCAGTCACACCACCTAGCAGGGAGACCTCAAAGAAGGCTAACTTAGGCTGTCAGATTTATGGGATAGAAGTGGTTGACTTGTAGTCAAATTACATACAATAAGAGAGGTATGCATGAGGTTCCTTGTAGACATATCTTATCAGTGTTCATTATGTGCTGCGTTGCTCTGCTCCTTGTGGCTTTCCTTAAGGAGTTCTTGGCCCAGCCCCGGCTCAGAACTTTACCTCTTGTGAAGCCTGAACCAAAATGCTGCTGGCTTGGTTAAGGGGGGATGTGTGTGGGTCAAGTGCATCTCTCATAAAGCTATTTTTAAAAAAATTTTCAAAGGATAAAGAAACTAGAAATTACAGGGTCTTTATTCTAATATAACATTCACTTCCTTACAGTAAGTGTCTATATTATACATTACAATAAGCTTTCCTTGGATAAGATGTGTCATGTATAAGTTGCTACTAAATGAAAACTGCAGATCACTCTTGAAGGAAGTAAAAACATTGATGTTTCTGAAATTTAGGAAGAGGGAGAAATTAATTTACAAATTAATAACTGTGTGGAAAAATACCCATATAAAGCACAATTTAGAGTGCGACTACACTTCACCATGAACTAAGACTTCTCTAACTTTGAGGGAAAATGAGGTGTAAAATATTTTTTTTAAAATATATTCTGGATCCCAAATTAAAGCAATTGACAGTGAGTGTTATTTGAGAGTAAAACCACAGCCAGTAGCATAACACATATTACTGGAATAAAATGGTGGCCGTCTAAAACGTATTCATAATTTTACAGAGACTGAAGCTACTAGCTTGGATCAATCTAAAACAAAAATTACCTCTAAATAACAATCTTGTCATCCTTTTCTTTAATTTATCATATGGAGTAAATTTTCAAAAATTAACATGAAATGAATTTCAGGCAGAATTTAATGTATTTTAAGTTAGCAATGTTTTCAAAATGAAAACAACTCAAAAACTGTCAAAAAAAGGTAGCTTGTTTTTATAGCAGTCTTTCCTCTCATGTTTGAAATCAATAGCATGGAATCTATGACTATTAATGTTTGTCCCTAGGTTTCAAAGATATTTTTGAAATATTTTCTTCCTTGTGAACACTGTGGTTACATAACTATGTTGTTACCTAACTTTTTATAGCTACCTAACTTTCTTTATCCATCTGAAACTGTACTTAAACATTTAGCATAAAAAGGTATTTTATAAATTTACTGCTTGTACGGCAAGTTGAATTCCTCAGAATTAAAATTAAATGTGCATTGATCTGAGAGCATTTTTAAAATATAAATAAACAAAATGCTTATTTGAATATCTGATTTACATGCATAGAATAGCTGTGTGCAGAAATAGGACAAAATAGTTGGCAATATTCTCTGTAACATAGGGAGCATGTCTGAACTTCATCATGCAGTAGAGTTTTTCCAGTACCGTGGTAAAACAATAACAATATACTTAGGAAAGCATCTCCATACCTAGAAATTAGTTGATTGTTTGAGGTGGTTGCAAGGGATGAAGCTAGCATTCAAATTCAAAACATAAACCTAAAATCCTGCCTCTGAAATCTTTTATTTAGCTCATACCAGCACCTTTAAAATCTCTTTCCATTCATGAAAGACTTTCCTCTGGTTAGAAATTTAACTGAGCACAGCTCATTTTTTCTCAGAATATGATATAAAATACACATGAAGGTGCATGTTGTACCTACAATTTTTTATTCCTTTGTTTGTTTAGAGATTTTTCCTCAAAAAAGAGAAACCTGGACTTGTTGCTGAATTCACATTACTGGAATTCAAGATCATATGTTTTAGTCTAAACAGGAAAGCTGTCCATTTTGATATAGATTAATCACTGCATAAGGAACTGTGTAACCAATAGAGTCACATGGAGATTAATCATGAGGAAATATTACTCCGAGGCATGCAAGTCTGTAGAAAGATAAAAACAGGTTCCTAGTCACCACATGCAGAGTATGCAGCCTTGTCTTTACCAATGGTGTGTCAGTCACTGGATTAAAGAGGAAATAGCAATGAAGTCTGCTGCTTGCCCGGCATCATAATTTATGTGTTTTGATGAAAATGACATGTTTTTCTCTTGTTTCAGTTTTTGTTTCACAGCTAACAAATAAGGCAACTCCTGTGGGCTAATCTAGAATTCAATAGCCTGAGTACAGAATTCACACCTGCTGATTTACCAGTCTAAATAAATATGACACATTGTAAAAAGTAAGTACTTTTTAGACTAGACAGCTACTGAAATGTGAACTCTCTGGATCACTTATTTGGGTATATACATATAAATTTATTCATTTTCCATATAAGGATCTAAAATATTACATTTTTTTATCAGGCAGTTTCAGTCCACTTGTGTGTCTAATACTTCTGACTGTATCCATAAGTTCTGATTTGTAGTATATCACGTGCAGCTTCTTGGGTTTCATAGGCAATCTGTGGTTTCCTCAGAACCCTAATAGCAACAGAGAAACTAAAGCCTTCTCCAACATTTAAGCACAACTTTAAAAGTCTAGAACTCTTCATTCATATAAAAGTCTTTGGCAAACAGGACAATTGGATATATGGCTCTATTTTCTTCCCATATAAGGCAGTACAATGCATGTGTTGTGAAATAAAAGCATGCCGCATTACTCACGATGAAACTGATGAAAGTACTTACATTTTCACTTCAGTGTAAAGTGAGAATTTTAATTATTAGGTGTTATAAGTGATTTTGTGGAAAATGAAAATATGCGTCTTTTAAAGATGTAGAAGTCCCCTGTAATCAGAGCATATTGTTAGTCTGATCTCATGGATATCCTAAATATACTTCTCACTGATCTCACTGGGAGAACCACATGCAGAGCAAAAGGAGGATAGACCCTTATTCTTTACCAGGTCCTTCATTTCATTTGTCTTAAGATGTTTTGTCAACATGTGTACTATATCTAGATGAGTATAGATAAATGTTATTGATTTACGTATCTTTATATAGTTGAAGAAATTTCTTTTGTTTCCTTCCTAAATTCATATCCAAATATTCCTTACCAGTGTATGAATTTAGTACAGTCTACATTACCACAAGTGACATTTTCCTGATATAGTAGAAGTTATATCTCATATGTAACTAATTAATCTTTTCTCTGTTTGTTTCTGTTTTCCAATTTCATCATTTTTTTTCTTATTTCTTCATTGTTTTCCTTTTGTGTGATGTGGAGATACGCCTTTCTGTTGTCTTGACATATTGCAAAGTCTGTGTTTGCTATATAATTCTTTCCTATTACTGAATTGCATGCGTTATTTTAAAATTATTTTTGTTTACAAGGCACATTTAATCATAGTAATTTTAAATATAAATAAAAATACATAGTGTTTACCCACTTTTATACCTGAAAATATTACATCCTAGGACAATATTCCTGATGGCTGTTGGAAGATCCCTAGCTATTCAACAATATTTTCTTGACATTAATTCAGTAGGTTCTGGAAAAGTTTTATGCCAACGTTCTGTCTTCCTTGAGTGTTTATATAACTTACAGTATATTGTTAATGACAACAAAACACTCGTTGTTCTTTACTTTTATTTTGCTGTTATTACCTTTCAGGGATAATAGTAAGACTCTGAGATATCTTCCAGGTTTACAGAAACCCAAGCATCCCACATAAATGAGCAAAGTATACCATGCACTCACCTGCATTTCTGTTTGGACTTCCTACAGGAATGTAGGATTCAGGTTTGTGATGCCTATACAAGTTCAATATGCATTGCATACATATTAATGCAGTTGTTTTGAATTTACTTTTTTATATGTTAATTTGTAATTTTAAAAGTCATTTCTTAGCAGAATGATTTTTTTTTCACACTACAGCCTTCCAGACCATAATATTTATCTTCTCAGGATAAGTAAGAATACATTTTTTAAACCTGGTTGCCTAAGATTAGGCATCATCAAACCATGTTTATGTATTCCAGGTAGTTGCCTGATTTTCTGAGGTGGTAATACTAATAGACACTGCAAATGCATACCAGACAGTAATGACAGAGGGGGTTTATGCATTCTTTTATTGTTGTGACATAGAAAAATTTCTATATTAAATTTATTTCTGTGGTTTTAAGATCAAACCCATCATTCTGAAAAAAAAAGTAAATACTTTTCCTATTAAGTCTGGAAGCAGTGAGTAATTTTATAAAGACAAAAACTTCATTTGAGACCAAAGGATATCTGCTGCCTTCCTTCTCTTTCAATGTCCTCTTTCTTTCAGCATTTACAAGCTATTAAAATATTCTTTCTGCAGTCTGCACATCTCCTGTGTGATCACCTCCATTTTCTGGTGTCAGTTCAGCAGTTTCAAAATCAGGGCCAGATAAACAGCTTGGACATGTGCCAGTTCTCTTTCACAACAGAACAAAGCCACTCAAAACTCACCTGCAAGCAAGTAACTTAGCAGAAATGTTGACAGATCTTTAGGCACCTCTTGAAGCCAAGAAGTACCAATATCACTGTTATTCTTTCCATGAAATAGAGGTATGATGTATCACAGTTGTTTTAAATGATCCCAGAGAAGTATTGTTTCAACTTAGCATCCAGTGACCACTTATACTGTTCACAGCACGTGGATCTAGTCAATGCTTAGGAAAGATAAAAGAGTTCTGTTATGTTATTGTTGTTATGTATATATTTTCCTTAGTAATATTGACTTAATTCTGGAAAACATTAAAAGAATACACAGCTAGCATGTCAGACAGTCAGACAGACTGCATACTTGTGCATATACATCCATAGAAATATCTACCTTAGATAGGTTGTGTGTAGGAACCATATATTATGTGTCACTCTTTTTTCTCCCCTGCAACTGTGACAACATTTAAAAAAAATTTTATTCAATACTCATTACAAATGACAGACAACCCTGCAGGTCTCTCCTTCTGCAGACCTTCATACCAGGGCTACCATAAGTCTGAGCAAATCTATACTCACCAGAGTATATAATTCTCATAAAACCAACAACATATGTAACACAACATTGCTCTGCTTAGTCAGTCCTATTAATTTACAAAGTAGATGTCATGAAAGGCATATATATACACCTTTAAAGCCAAAACAACTTTATAAATATCTAATGTGACTTATTTCACATCAGTAAAGAATTTCATCCTTTCATTGTATCCTAATGAGGTGATTCTATTAGACCAAGAAGTTTAACATAGCATTGGGAACTCATAGCATGAAGAGCATTATAGTTTCACACAGTAATTCATGTTTTATTCTTATACCATACTGCCACAGCAGATGGCTGAATAAAAGCTCTACAGTACTTAAGACTTTTTATCAGTTTTCCTTAATTAAGAAAATTTAAAGTATCATCAGAATTTTGAAACAACAATTTTTACTTTTTTAAATTGTCACTAATGATAATTACTTCAATGGGCATGAATCATTTCAAATCCAGTGTGGGCCTCTTTATCTTTGCTGACTGTAAAGGAAGCTTTCTAAATTTACAGAGCACACCTGTAGTTAAAATTAAATATTCCCTTCAATATCTCAATTAAATAAAAAGTATTAAGAACTTTAGAAATCCATCATTACTCACCTGTTATGAAGGTAATTGTGCATTATAAACACTGCTTTATCAGCTAATATCTAAACAAAAACCTAGCAATTTGAAATTACATTCAAAAGTGATTTAAGCCAATCCTACGATATTGCACTGAAATGGATTTGGATTAATTGCACGGTTTATTTTGGGGCCACAAATGTTAGGATAATAAATTCCTGCTGAGGAGTGTAGTGTGATCTTCTTAAGCTGTTCCAGATGAATTGTTAAGACTATATTATTATTTTCCCCATCAAATTCCTCTGGCTGTACTTATTATGAAGACTGTCAGCCAAAAAATCATGCAAAATAGTTAAGTACTTTCTAACTATATCTTTTTCTCAATGTGCATGTAGCTTTTCAGAATAGTATCATCTCAGAAATTTCTTGCTCATGAACTCAAGAACTCTCCAATCTACTTCTGTATTTTGTCAGAACTTCCCTAGAGTATTATTTTAAAAGCCGTTCCTTTACAGAGAAGCCTCAGATAAATGGAAATCTACTTTCCTTGCCCATGCTAAGTAAAGGAACCAAAAAAACAAGAAGTCATGCATAGCTGACACTGAAGTGGAACACAGATATATTTCATACCTAACACATTGATAACATTTTTTCAGTTGCTCATTCTGTTACTCCTGTACTGCTGCTGAGGTCAGTGGGTCTTCATAACTTCCTGCATGTATTCCAGTATTGTTAGTAAGTATTATCCAAGTGTAGTTTTACCTTATCTAGCCACATACTATAATATTGTGTCATTTTTAATGATTTCCAAAAATAGTTGATAAATGTTTGTGTGGATTTCTTTTCTTTCCCTAGCCATGAATGGGCTTTTATACCCCACCATTCAACTATGACAAAAAAAATCCACCCTACTGATGATGAAAAATTCAGATGGGTAAATTAGAGATTCTCCTTGCCATTTTCATGTTAAATGACTTGTAATTGCATTTTTGGAACTAAAGAGGCTATGTGTGCATGTGTACACGCAAAAAAAGGACCAAATAAAAAAGAGAGCAGTTTAATGTTCAGAAATGGAGAAAAAGGATTTTGGAAGTTTTAAGACATCAGATGTTTTAGATTTTAGGAAAAAAATCTGTGGTTTCGTAGTTTAATTTTAAGTAGCTGCAGTGAAAACACTATTCTTGAAAATATTCATCTTCATATCCTTTCTGACACAGTTATCTTCTGTCTGGCTTCTGCAGAGTTTGAGATTTAAAGCTGAGCTCTCAGCAAAACACTGGCATCCTGGGTAGTCACATAAAGAGCAATTCTCACAATAAAGAAGAACTAAACTTGTTAGTTTGTTTGCTTTCAAACAGGAAATGAAGAAAAATATATATCCATGAAGAGTGAAACTTTCTATAAATAGAAATATGTATTTCCTTGAATCTAGCATACAAGTATTAGTAAAAGGCAGCATTGAAGTGGTCAACACATTTCTACAGCTAAGTTTGCATTTGAAACAACTTGTATGAGCAAGATAATTTTTTTTTTAAATTTTCAGGGATATTTCTGTATGAAAGCTCAGGCAGTTTATGAAAATGGAAGTCTTACGAACTTAGCAGGAAAACTGCTGTGAATTGCTGCAACACAACTATGGAATCCTATCTGTATCTATCAGATAGAAAATGGATACACCACAACTGAAATAGTCATTTGTCACAAGTATGGTGTTGCTGGTGATAAGTGATGCGGGTGTACAACAGAAAACTGTATCTGGTGGTTTTAACAACATGCAAAACAGATGCAAATCAATTTTATGTGTGTAATACTGTCTAGATGGTAGTCACCATGTGTAGTGGCAGATAATATCCTTTCTGATACTTTCCTTCCTTATAAATCCGTTACTTTCACAAAACTGGAAATAAAGTCTGTTAAAAAGAGGCAGTGAAGGGGAGAATTCCCAAGAATATGCATTTTTCCCCACTTGTATGCTGTGGATGACAAATTACTGCAAATATGTGAAGAGGTTCAGAGAAGATTCAAAGATGATTTTCTCTTTCCAGTCTTTTTTTTTGGATGCTGACTGAGTTGACTGGTTGTGAAGGGAATACATTCTGCTAAGGGACAACATGTGATTGACTTAATCAGTTGTAATTTAACATCTGAAAGTTAGACATCTAAAGTCTCAGCCAGGCATTTTAGGATCTCTTTATACTTAATGGAGAAAAATAGGCTCCTCCAGGGATATTCATCTGTTCTATCTTATGATGAGATTAATGACTCTCTAGAGGTGCCTGTTCCTTTCCATTAGCTATAAAGGGAACAACCACAGTGATAGTACTCCCTAGGATATGGTGGGGATGTTTTACTTTAACCAGGCATCCTCCTTGGAGAGCAAAACTTGCTATCATTTTTTTTCTGAAGGTTCAGTATACTTAAGCTGATGTTTGAGTTTGTTGAAACAACACCCACTAAGTGACTTTGTGTAAGTAAAACTGGGAACAAGTTTTATTGTTTCAAAGCATCTCTGTAAAGTAGCAACAGTAGTTATATTCCAGTGCTGGTCGTAACTGTAACACACAAAAAAATATTTTGCTTTAAATTACAGTGCAGATTGTACAAATATAACTGAGAGATTTGGAAATTAGGATATCATATCTGCTTGAAGCATAATAGTCTAGCTACTACTTACACTCTGATACTTCATGTATTTCAAATGCATAAGATATTTGTCCTGGCCAGTGGCAATGCTCAGCAATAGGGCATGAATATATTTGCATGTATTTTCATGAGCCGCAGTAGCACAGTCAGGGTGATGCACTGATTGTCCTACATGGCTTCAGGGTGCCTCAGGACAACAACAACAGTCCAGGCAAACCTGAAGCTGCCTATAGCTAGTTGTAGTCACATGCCCCAGTTACTGTTGAGTTAAAATCAGCTATTACTCGTAAATATGAAATTGAATTCTTGAATTTAGTTCACTGTGGTCTGGGAACAGTGTATATAGCCATTCTTTCAATCTTATACTTTAGTGTCAAATTTTCCCCAGCAGTCTTATTTTGTGCTTTGATAACATTGCAGAGGATTTTCCCTCTTGGCAGGAGTAAGCAACTTCAACCTGTCCAAAAGCACTCAGCATCTGGTATGACCTTCACCTTCTTCTAAATAGAGACTATCCTTCCTTTTAATAGAATAAGTAGACTGATGCTTAACATTAAGAATATGTGAAGAGAAAAAGAAAACAAAACCAATCAAACCTGTATATTTCCTTCACCAGTCTGGGGAATTCAAGCTCTTACAACTTGCCTTCAGGGAGAGTTTTCTGTACACAACCCCACTGATTCTTGCATCTGAGGAGTAAAGGGTCTGTAGTGCACATGCCAGGGATCAGAAATGACTTAAAATGCAGCCTGTGACCTGCTTTATGATGACCTTGTTTCTGAGGACACCCTAAATCTCACCAAAGAGCAGACTGTGCTGGGTGAAATTTTCAACATCTTACTGCCAACTCACTGGGGCTTTTTATGCTCCTAGGTTCCTCCTTGTCTCACAGTAGGAGAAGTCTAGAACTAAAGCGGAAACACATTTTGTCACTCAACTAGCAACTTCCAGACTTGTGATGGGAATACATATGGCTCCCTAGGCCTCCAAGGCTTTTCTAGTTGAAATATGAGAAATATCTAGGGTAGTCAATTCTTAAGTAATAATCTCAACACTTAATGCAAGATATATGTAGGACTGCAGGGTGTAGCATCAAAATGAAAATGCTTCTGAAGGTACCTTGTAGTTGCCTTATTTTTTAGTAGTTTTCATGTAGATAGTCTTTATAGCTTTCACATAAATACTCCTCCCTTTAACACATGAAATATTCACCTTTGCAAAGGAAACGTAGGATATTGCAAAAGGAATGTTTCCAAAATCCTGATGAATAGTATGTTTCTTAAACACAGTGGTGTAAATAGGGTCATCCCTTTGCCTAGAAAAAAACCCTAAGCATGTGTTTTGATTGTAGATAACTCTGTATTCAGTTTTATTAAAGTGTAGGTCACTCAGGTCCTGCTACTCTGTGTCTAGAGGAAGGGTGATTTAACAGGATCCATTAAGGTCAATTAAAATATGCATTCTAATCTAATATACAGTGCAGAAATGATTAAACATCCTCTTCAAGCTCATTGGTAAAATTAACTAAATTAAGAATTTCTTATTCTTACCAGGCATGCAATTTTATTTGCCAAAGCAGGCTGCTAGATGTGCTTGACTGATAAACAGGGGCCTGGTTATCTAGATTTAACAGTGCTAGAAAATCCTTTAAAATATTTCGGTTTACCAAGGTTTTGAAGTATGGTGTCCATTGAATGAATTGTATTTGCATTACAGAGAGACAAAATTTTACTAATGAAAGGGCCAAAAGTGACCTGCAGTGAAGAGATAGACTGATCCAGACAATCCTTTTATCATGCTACTATTGGCAGCAGCATGTTGAGAGTGTGTTTTTATTTTGAATTCATTGGAACTAGCGAGGGTCTGCATTGTTCCAATTCATTTAAAAGAAGCTTAGTTCCATTCTTCCCATTTATCATTCATGCAGCAGGGTCTGTAGACGTCTAATCTAGTATTTATCACACTATCTTCCTTGGCTTGTATTAAGAAAATGAGAGACAGTTTTCAAAAGGGGATGAAGCAAGAAACATTCTTTTAATCTGCCTGATCTGAATCTTCCACTCTGTAGAGCAAAGGGGAGGGGCAGGGAAGGGGGATGGGAGAGACAGGACAGGCAAGAAAAAGGAAAAAAAAAGAAAAATAATGATTTCATTTCTTTATTGAGTAATTGTTTAAGAGTCTTTGAATCCACAGTATTACACAGTTTATTTTATAGCATATAATAGCTTCTTAAGATTAATTCAGTATTTCTACTATTGTAGCAGTGAATAGTCACAAAACATTTTGCAGCTTTCTGGCACCTGCGTGAAGCTGTGACTTATGAATATGCTAATGAGACTGCAAGCAGAACTGGCTTGGATTCAACACTTGCACACAATTAGTGCTCAGGCTACCAGCACTGCTAGGAGGTTGACAACAGAAAGTAATATTTAGATTGATCAGTTCAGCATAATGCACTTTCTTTACAACAGACTTTAAAAATAACAGCTTAACGTTACACTACATGAGCACAGAGAAACTTCAGAATTTTTGCAAAAATTCTGGAAGGTAATTCAGTTTAAATTCCTGACATGGCAAACATTGATTCTTTAGCACATTACATATTTTAAAGGCAGAAAAAAGACACACGTACTAATAATGGCTCATCTACTTATTAATGTCTAGTCTGCATCTCCTGCATAATATCCATGTGCCTGTTAGCTTTGCATGCTGAATATCAGCTCCCTGAAGTGCATACAAAAAATGTCTTCTATATAACACCAAGATTATGAGTAAATATTCCCACTTATTGCGTGTTTCTAGAGTTAAAAAAATTAGAAAAATGGCCTTAGACTTAGAAATATGAATATCCATTTCAAAAGCCTAAGTTGTCATGATTTATTGTTTCAGTATATATTTCAAAAATAAAACAAAAAATTTTCAGATCAACATCACTAGAGTTTACTTAGATTATTAAATGAGAGTTGCAAATTTTCTGTACCTTCTGTTTTTAATAACTAATATTAGAGACAGACATTTGAAATTAACTCAGTTTACATACCTGGACATATCTTAAGACTCAAGGTACTCAGAAAATAATCAATATTTATATTTAAAATTGTAGGATAGTTTCAGATGAACAGCTATTTTTAAATGCGTCATAAATAATTATTTATTTGATTTGATTTTGCTAATGTTACTACAGGTTAAAAATGACCTGATATCAAAACATCCACTAGGTGCTATTTACTTCTGACAGGCAACTTCTTAATAGAAAATAAACAGGCACAAGGAATTTCTAGCAATTCTTATCATTTCGAATTCTGCACATCTTTTTCTATGAAGCAAGAATTTTATCAGAAATGTATGATATGCCACACTAAAAGGGTACTCATATGAGCTTTCTGATTCACTGAAAACGTAACAGAATACAGAACAGTTGTATTAAACACGATGAGAGGCCACGTTAATGCTTCCACTTATGTATTTTTCCCCATTACAGGCATAGGGAATTTTCAAAGTTACACTTCTTAAGATCAAGTCCTTTATGATATATGTTCCTTTTAAAACCTAATTTGCTCTCTTCAGTACTACTCATCATATTACATTACAGGTGATTTATTTCAGTACCTACAAATAGAAACAAAAGAAGTCACTTCTACAAAATATTTTGCAACAGACATTACTCTTTAGATGTCATGGTCATTGTAAACAGAGGAAATATTCATGTTAGAGAAACACACTTTTGCACCTTTTCTATACTGATAAGTGTTTATTCAGAAGTCCAATCTCCCTAGTTTTAAATCTGAAACTACATTATGTCTAGAAGGAGAGAACTTCTGATTTATTTCATTCAGAAGCTGCAAGTCAACGAGCTGTACTAGAAAATCCCTTTTAAGTTGTTGGGTCCCCAACTAAAACTGGTCTACACTACATAACAGTTAATTTGTGACAATGGAAGTAAATCTTAGTACTCTGGGACAGGAGAAGTATTTTTTTTTCCAAATTGGTCTGTACTGAGAATGTATTATTTCAGTAGTCATTATTTTACTATGAAGTGCATGCAAACCCTTGACATTTGCAGGTATTCAGATCTTCCAAACACTCCAGGAACTTCCTAAACTGTTTACTCTCTACTGAAATGTGCTTCCTGCAGACATCTAGCAAGTTGAAGTCCCTCATGAGAACAAGTACTAGTAATTGTGAGACTTCTCCCACATGCTTAGGGAATATTTCATTTGTATCTTCGTCTTGGTTTTGAGTGGTCTATAATAAGACTCCCACCATGACAGCAGTTAAATGAAATTTGGATACTATAAGGAAAAATGAATAGTCACAAGGAATGATATCCTACTGTCTTGCAGAAGTTTAAATATTTTTTTTCCCAGTTGCAAAAAAAAAATCCCAAACACCACCACCCCCGCCAAACCTCTCCATAGTTTTCATCTGTATGATGACTGATAAGCTCAAGAACATTCCTTCTTTAACTTTCCATATACAACAGCACAAGTATGTTTTTTTTATGAACTGTCTTCAGGAGAATCACTGTTATAATTTTTTTTGTTGAACTGAAGAGTTTGGTAATTTGGTTTGTCAGATCAGTGCATTTTCTCTCATATCTCTGATGTCATCAGAAGACTAAGGTTGAAAATAGTTTAACATCTGGTTTATAGTTAATAGTAGTAGTACACAAGCCACTATAACTTAACCCCATGAGCCAGTAATAAATGCAAATATCATAATAAAAAGAGGTAGATATGATAGCTATGCCGTACTGTCTTGGGTCTGATACCTGTACAGAAAAAGAAAGGTGCCTTGCACAGCAGATCTATGAACTTCTAACTTTACTTTTTTTCCTATGCTTTAATGTTAATTATTGCAATGGAGTGAAGAGCTCAAAGGTAACTTACACACCTACAAATGTAAGAACAAAGGAAATGAGTCAAAGACAGAAGCAAGATGCCTTTCAGCCTCAAATTCATTCCGTGGAACAAGTATAACCTTGAGCTCAGCCGAAGATCTAAGCAGTCACCTAGCTTAGCTGCCTCAGATATATTTCTTTTAGCTGTTTTTGTCTTTGGTTTGGTTTGGTTTTTACTCATAAACTCAACTGGGATTCCACACCCCCCCCCCCCCTA